>BLSH010405784.1:353405-383366 GCA_018402905.1 Glandirana rugosa
TGAGAAAACAAACACTGTCTAACGGATCGATTTGTATATACGTTTCTAATTCGGAGATTCCCGGGAAAGTGTGCCTGTAAGTTAAGTCCAGACGGACAGGTAAAAAAGAAAAAGTCGGGAGCAGGCGACTGTGGTAAGCGAGAGGCTAGGTGAGGCGAAGGTATTTAACACTGTCTCATTTTGGGATAAAAAGGTAGACAGACTCCTAGCCTACTGTTGCCTGTCTGACTAGGTAACAGTAGACTAAAGGGTATCCCCCGCCCCCGAGACTACCTAGGTAGAGACGTGTCTCTTGCCTCTACCTAGGCAGTAGGCAGCCGAGTCGCCCCTAGTCTCCTCACTAGGGGCGACTCGGTTTGTTTCGGGAGTGTAAAAGATCCTGCTGATATAAATTTGGTACATTTCCATTTATTTCTGAAGACATTCACTCAGTTATGCAAAACATGAAGGGGTGCCAATAATGGTGAGCAGGACTGTATCCTTTAACAGTCAAACTTGAAGGAGGTTAAGGGGCCATTCACATGGACGTGTCCGTGTGAGGGCTTTGTTTGGCTCAGCGGGGATCACTCCTCTGATCCCCGCTGAGCCGACGGATGACGGATCCATCTCCGTTCTCTGTGCAGAGATGGATCCATCAGAGCCCCCGCCCCCTATGGGAAATCAGATGACAATGGATCAGTCTGTCCGTTGTCATCCGATCCTCAGACAGATGGAAAAATAGGGTTTTACTCTGTCACAATTTATGGAAGCGGAGTGGATCGGAGAGCGAATGGTGTCAGCGGACGAGGGCTGAAAAAGAAAAAATGGACAGGCAGACCTGAATTGAATGTCCGTGTGAAAGGGCCCTTAGAGGCTTAATCTTTGCATATATGTTTAGCTAGGCAATCTGTCACAAACAAAAGAGTGCCTGGAAATGCATGATAAAGTCTGTCATCGTCCAGATTCACGTTACCATTTAATACAAAATTCAGTATAGTTGTAGCTATGTTAAATAATTATCTGCAGCTTCCAGGCACAGAGAAGTTTCCGAGAGCTCGGACTCCCTACAGCTTTCTGCAAAAGTCAAAATTTGAAATAAAGGGCACCAAAAGCACTGACTTTCCACTGCTGATTACACAGCAATGACATAGTAAGTATATGATGTGAAATCAATTCCCAGAGTGTCTCTGACTGCAAAGCGTGATCTCAGCTCACATTGAAAAGATTCAATTTCAGCTTCGTGGAGGTGAATCAGAAAAGGTAACCCAGGTAGGAAGTGTGTGGAACAAAAACACGGAGCAGCAGAAGGGAAAAAAGGTTATAAGTAAGAATTGGAGCATTTTCCTGCTTTCTTGTCAGTTATTATTGTATAAAGACAAGAGAATAGCAATAGTAAGAGATCAGGTCCATGAAAAATGTCAAATTAGTGGATGTACTGCTAAATGTCGGTGGATTGTCAGTTTTCAGAGCACATACTGTAATTCTCACTGGAAAACAAGGGAATGATATGTGCAAGGATCACTACCAAGGTTCAGCTTGAAATACGGCTGCAAAAGGTATTTTTCCAGTTGTTAATTTGCAGCAGTAACCTGGAAGATTGGGGAAACTTCCTGATGGTGTGCATTCAGTTCAACCAGTGCTATGTAATTTGGTCAGGGCATTATCTGCCATAATGGTACTCATATGGAAGCATATCTAAGGCCCCATTCACACTTTATTGTGGGAGACTCAGCAGGGATCCATGTAAATTTGTGTGGGTGTGAAGCCCCATTGAAAGGAATGTGAGCCTGACAGCAGCCACAGCTATTCACAGCCTTTGTGTAATCGCTCATGCAGTGATTACCTCTGGGTGATTGCCCCAGGACGCAGACAGCAATTCCCAGCTGCTCACATGTAATCAGGAGCGATTACATGAAAACAGCTGTGAATAGCAACAGACACTGTCAACCTCTCGTTACTTTCAATAGGGCTTCATACCCACACACATATTTAGTCAGGTTGAAAAAGATGCAAGTCCATACATGGTCTTAAAACCATGTGAAGTGTAAATGATGTCCTAGCTAGGGTTGTCACCTGTCTGGGACAGTCCAGGTTTCGAATTGTGTGTCCGGGTTTGCACACTGCCTGACACAATCTTCATAATGGACTGTGGTTCCCCAAGTAACCAAGTACCACAACCACTGAGTGCATAGGGGTGTGCACAGGCCCCATCCCCATACATGGACAGGAGAGGAGAAAGGGCTTGATCTGCTCCTCCTCCTCCCACCCCTACCCCTCTGGCCGCCCACCCATGCTCGAATCCCTGGTGTCCTGTGCCTCAGAAAAGGGATGTGTGGGCTGGAAATTTGAAGCTCAGGAACCGGCAGATACATAGTGTCTTAAAAGTGTCGATGCCTGAGCCTCCATCCTTGGGTGAATGAGCTCACCATCCAATGTCTGTGACTGAAGTCTCCCCTCTCTCTCACTTCTCTCTCCTGCCTCCAAGGGAGTGAGTACACTAAGGTAAGAGGGACTCAGATGTAAGGGGTGCCCTGTGAACTCTAATGTAAGGGGGGCTTTGGGAAACCTAATTTAAGGGGGAATGCTGGAAACTCTGATGTAAGTGGGAGGTTTAGTGAGCAGAAACCTTCTTCCATCAGAGTTCTCCTTTACATTAGAGTCCACAGTGTTCCCTCTTTAAAAAAAATGTTTGCCGTACGCCACCAAAGTGTTCGGGTTTGGTTTGAAGAAAAGACGGCAACCCTAGTCCTAGCACCATATTATTTTGAAGTGAAATGTAGCCAGATGCTGGGCTACAGAAACATGGAGAAGACATTTGCCTCTTTACAGTCAGTTTACTTTCACTTTCTGCTTTTATGTTGAATATTTTGTGGCATTACCCCTCCATTCAGCAGAGAGAGAACTATAACCAGTAAAGCCTATGGATTCCTATACAAAATGCTGAGGATCATGGGAGTTGAGGTCCAGGAAGTAAGCCATTATGTGGAGCTTATGGAACCTTTGCACTATAATTCCTAGGATACACTGGGACTAGGAGGAGCAGTGGAGCTGCTTTTCTGAAACTGCTCATCTAGGCACTTTCACCTGGCACAGAGGGAACCAATGAGAGCACATATGCTGCATACTGACAAGAGTGTTGAGAGACCAGACCAGCAGAGACACTTGGGGCAGCTCAGCACAGACTGCAGCGATCGCATCTGCACCATTGCCGCAGGGAGACCAAATCATCCTCTCACTTCCCCTGAATCTCCAGAGGCATTCTGTGGAGAGACTGAGGTGGCCCCCCTTTCTACAGCGAGAGTTCATAGCCTAACCACAGTGACTGGTGGGATCTCACTGCTAGCAGGAAATGAGTTACTGGAGGCAGGATATGAAGTATATTGCACCTATACCACACCTGTACCGCACCTTCACTGCATCTTTACCTCACCTATACTGCATTCTGGTTTACCAAATTCGTTGTTGAGTGCACCAATGTTTCTTAGAGGGCCCCAACGATGGCCAGCAGAAGAATAACATAAAGGACTGCCCCTCCCATGAAACCATCCTGCAAGTCCCCTTTGTTCCCTTCTCCCATTTCCTTCAATTCTATATACAGTACACATCCAGTAAGTATAGGCCTAGCATAGTTGCCATCAGTGCATTTTGGCTGCATGATTTCTGTGCTCCATAAATCAAACTTTATCACTGCTCACTGCTGCACTTTAGGTGACCTTGCTAGTGTTTATGCTGACCTGGACTTCAAGTGTCATTTTATGGGTAGTCATTATTACTAATCACCCTGTGTGCTAAATTGTGTTTTTACCATTGTCAATCACTTTTTATACTTACTTCATTACCAACCATATCAGGTGAAAATATATTAAGCTTGCCTTTTCTAACTAGTTCAGGGCCTGTTTTCTCTGAGACTGTATAGTACTACTACTGTGGGTACTAAGTATTACTTTCAGTAATTTTCTGTGATACTGCATGCTTTGTACACTTAACCTAGTAGGCCAGAGGTACTGAAGTTCTTAAAGAGGAAGAGGCAAAGAACAGATGACCCATCCTATCTTGCAGGGATAGTGCTACATTAACATAGATTGCGTGCATACTTCCACTTACTAATCTGGGATCCTCTGCCCCATAATATACTATGGCTACGCTGAAATGACTTGATGGTGAGATCTCTCTCCCTTCATAGAATACTCCCTTCCAAGTGAAGCGCTACACCAGGCATCCTCAAACTACGGCCCTCCAGCTGTTATGAAACTACACATCACATGAGGCAGTGTAAAACTCTGACATTCACAGACATGACTAGGCATGATGGGAATTGTAGTTCCTGAACAACTGGAGGGCCATAGTTTGAGGGCCCCTGCGCTACCCCATAGGAGCCGCAAGCAATTGGGCCTATTTTCCTCCGTTTACCACATGCACAACCAGACATATAGCATTTTTAGCATTCTTCCATTGGCTCAGGAATCAGTCCAAGGGTTTTCTTTTTGTGTTTTTATTGGAGAATAAGGAACTCCGGCAGGGATGCGAGCATGGGATACCCTGAACTGTAGAAATTGAGGACTTGAGGTCTTCCTAGGCTCCTTGGTTTCTCTGTAAAAATACTGGCTGTATTGCAGAACCTTAGACTACACTGTACATGGCTGAACTTGTATAACTCCTGGCTGTATTGCACAGCTCCTAGCTACACTGGACACACTTAGGCTGTAATGAACAACTCCTGGCTGTATTGCACAGTACCTAGCTCCATTGGACACTCTTGGGCATACTTGCACTGCACAGCTTGTAAGGCAAAGCACCCCATAGTCACTTCTCCACTGCGTAGCAGAAGTACTCACTAAGTCCTACAATAGTGTAATTTCTTCCCAAGTGCTTTACTGTTTCTCTCTCTCTGGTAGGGCCCCCAGCTAAGCCTAGCTGGGGGCTTGAAGTCTTGCACAGGACTCCTCAGGCTTCTCCTGGTCTCTCTCTCTCTCTCCAGCCCAGGGACGGAGCCCCCAGCACAGGGGTCTCCTCCAGCAGGCTGGACCCTGGAACTCTGCACCTTAGCTGCCAGGCCTCGGAATATTTATATATTCCCCATCCACCTACTGGACAACACTCTCTACGGATTGGCAAGAGACTCACAAATATTCAGACTGCTTGTTCTGCTCTCCTTCCCACTATACTCCCATAAATATCCAGAAGACAAGGGAAGGTAGCAGAACAGCAGCCTGTGAGACACTGAACAGCCAAAAGTAATCAACCCCTGCTCCTCTACTTCCGGAAATGTGCCTAGCAGTCTACTCTGAAGTTGAACTAGGAGGGTATTACACAAGTTATAAGGAGAGTATTCACCGCTAGGAATGAAGTTTGGCTTCAGCCCAATGTAGCGATTCACCTGATCTTTAGATGTTCATAAACAGAATTTACCTTTTACAGATATGTTCATTTACATGTGTAATTCTAAATGATGGCACATTCTAATACACAGAATTAATGATATATGTCATTAACAGAGCTTTTCATTTAGTTTAATGTTCTTCTGGCAAAAAGAAATGCTATAATAGTAAAAATATTGGCTATTCATGTGCAATGACAGTTAAATGAAGTGTTTTGAAAATACAAATCATTAATTAGGAGCTGAAGAGATATAAAAAGGTACTGCTGCTCAATGCCTATTATTTATTATTTTAGAGCCCCAGGGCGGCCTTCAATATACATTTATAACTCCAGGCACAGTATTTCAGGGACAGTTTAGGTTGTGTCCCAGTTGACTTCATAGTCCTATTCTTTCCACAGGCACAGAAAGATTTCAGGGTCATCACAGCCAAAACCCAATTAAGGAGTGATTTATTATGGAAGATGACAGAACCCAAAGGAGGCCATCATAGGCTAACAAACTCAATGAGCTAGTGGCACACAGGTCCTTTACATGCCAACATTTTGCCCAGAAAATTTCCAAATAAGTAATATTATTCTCACCAACATAATATCAGACTTCTTTAGGAGCAAAGTGCAATAATCCAGGTAACGTATTAATTCACCTTTTACAGAGCTGAAGATGAGAAACTAAAATCTGACTGATTGTAACCGATCATAACACATGAACAATGTGTATCCAATTGTCACTTTTCCACGTGTAGAGACCTTGCCACAAGCTTGAGTGGCCCTAGTCAAGTGTCTGCAGCTAGCCTAAGCTTTGATCTGTGTTCATTGGGTTTCTCTTAAGCCCAGGACATTGATTGCTTTTGTCTGCTGCTGTTGAGTGGTTTCCAGTAGTAAGAGTAATGCCTGGTACACACGATGAGATTATCAGGTTAATGATCGTCCTTTTTTTTACATGCTAATATCATATAGAAAATGAAGCGTTTATTAATGTTACGAAGATTCTCATACAACAGAATAAGAATTGGGAAGTGATGTAATGTGTAGTAGTGTATTTGTATTGTATTTTCGAATGGCAACTTTACTAATTAAACGAAAATCGTACAATCTGGTATTGTATGAGAAAAATGTTCATGTTTGTCCCATGGATAATATTCAGATGAACTGTCATGATTGGCTATCACTGAGGAGTGACTGCCTGCTCTGCTCGCCCACAGACCCGGAGCCCTGGCTGGACACCACCAGCGCGGCCGTCAATATGGGACGCCATGCATACCACCACTCCTCGCTGCAATGGATGCCATGATGTGTTTTTAACTACATGCTGTTTTTATACTACAATCCTGTGAGTGCATCATTGAATTAAATCCTTATTTGTTAACTATATGCTACACTTGGACTGGCACTGCTTGTCTCCTTCTCTTAGGCCATAAGAAGATACATTGTATTGGTTTATGAATATTCATCCTTGGCCAATAACTGGGGGGGGGGGTATATTCCAATGTCGTGGGCTGAGTTGGAGGATAAACTTTTGGGGTGACCATCCACAGAGGTTCCTGCCTGTCTTTTTTTTCCATTGGATGAACTTGATGGACATAGTTTTTTGCTGCTCTTTGCACTACCATATGAAATTATTTTTTTCTGCCTGTGTTCTGCGATCTGTACCAAAATTGAACGAATTCATCCAATTTCACATAGGATTTATTACAATTTTGTCCTTCTGTTTTCCTGAATCTACTGTAGGTACAAAATAAATAAAACTAAACTTTAAGATAAAAGGTCAGTTTTTAGACACAGCAATTACAGTTACACTAGGTTATAATTATCTAACATTTCTCATACATTGGCGTAACATTTATAAAACAAATGCCCTTTTTCTCTCTCAAATTAAAATTGACCTATATTCTTTGATCAACTTTTCTTAGTGTTCATGTTCAAACTAAGGTGACCAAATGCCAGAGCAGTAGTCATATTAGATTCTAGGAAAAGGGTAAAAAACTGACTGTCCCCTTTGCCAGAAAATGTGTGGCCAATACTCAGACATTTGGTCACATGACCTACACTGGAGGATTTCCGAACTCGAAAATACTTGACATTTGTCTTTTGCTTTTTTTTACAATTGCAGATGAATGTAATAAAAGGAAGGAGACAGTCTGGAGGGTATAGGTCTGCTTTTAAAAGATGGGAAAGAGGTTTTCTTTTTGTTAGATATGCTATGATCTTGTTCCTAGGAAATGCACTGCTTTATACAGTTCTTGACATTTGTCCTTTGTTTTTTTTTCTCGCCAGGAGTGATGAATGTGAAGAAGGAAAACTGCACAAAGGGCAGTGGTCTTCTCTAAAGATCTGATCAGCTTAATGTATTTGAAAAATAGCTGTTTGGAAGGTACAAATTAAACTAAAAGTTTGGTAACAAGTTTATTTTTAGACTCAGTAATTACAGTTAAAGGGTAACACCACTTTTATGGCTAAAAAAATAGAAAATAAAGAAAAAATAATAAAGCATATACAATTGTGTTTCAAGTCATATTGTAATAGAATGTTATTAAAAATGACCTTTCCTTTTCTATCTGCAGCTCTGTAATTCTCTGTAAATGCAACGCGATATGGCTACCTGGAGATGTTCTATACACAGAATGTGTACAGAGCGCCCCCCAGAAACATAATTTCCTGCTTCTGTGGTTGGCTCACTGATTTTCCCAGAAGTCTTCACTAAGATACCAATTCTGACACTTCGGCTCCTACGTGTAAAAATCTACTTTATTTTGCTGGTAAATGACTTAGAACCCTCAAATATTATATATATATATATATATACATATATATATATGTATATATATATATATATATATATATATATTTATATATTAGCAGAGGCCCAATAGAATAAAATGGTGGGTGTTGCAATTTTTTATGTCACACGGTATTTGCACATTGGTTTTTCAAACGCATTTGTATAATTTGAAAGATGATGTTACACAGAGTAAATAGATACCTAACATGTCAAACTACAGTGCCTAAAATTCTCCATAGGCGATGTTTTAAACACCTTTACATGTTACCAGTTTAGAGTTACACAGGAGGTCTGGTGCTAGAATTATTGCTCTCGCTCTGATGTTCTTGACAATACCTCAGATGTGTGGTGCGATCACCGTTTACATATGCGTGTAGGAGTAATGTATGCATTCACATTTGAGCATAAGCACAGTGGGACGGGGGCGCTTTTATTGTTTATTTTATAGAATTTTTTTTTAACACTTTTTTTTTTTTTGGATGAACTTTATTGTTATCAACATGGGATGATTGCCAGCTAAAGAGATACATACTGGAATGATAACTGTAGGTGCATTCTGGTATAACCACTGAAACCAGAGAACGTCCATGGACGTCCTCCCGATGGGAAGTGGTTCAATTTTAACAATTTATACTAGTAGGTTCAGATGCAACAATAAAGTAGTAACATCATAAAGTACTGTTATGAAGATAGCTTTGAGATACAATATAAACTAATGTATATCATACAGTTCAAAAATAGGCATAGTGAATAAGATAATTTGTTCTTAAAAATGTTTGGGAAGGATGGAAACCCAGTATGATAAGGGAGACAAAATAAAATTAAGCAAGAAATGTTCAATCTTCAAAAATCATGTGTAGCATACGCATGGGAAATGTATTGGGAGATCTGTCTAATATATGAAGCATATTAGAGCTCAAAAACATAATGCTACAAATATAGAGAAGTACAAATGTTGCTGCCTGAACCAATAGGTAGGAATAAAAGGAGGGAAAGGAAAAGAGGAAAAAGAAAAATGTCCTTTTTGGTCAGATACTCCTAATAGGGAATCAGGTCTAAAGGAATGCAGATCCTGCAATTTTTCTCATTAGAGCCCTGCAGGTGCAGCAGCTGATTGATAATTATGAAGCCACTCCCATTAGATTCACTTACCACATGGACACATGCAAACACACAGGGATTTCTTCAGAATAACAAAATGTAGGAATCTGCAACAAAGTTTGTTAAAATCATTATAATGTACATAAGGTAGATCACTTCTAAATAAAGGGCCTGTTTACTGTCCTTCAGACTTTAGGGGGGCCAGACTGTGGCCAGTGGAAATAGAAAATAACCCCAACGTCAGTGGGAGTAAAAAAAAATGACATAGTGCCCGTAGTCAGTAGAAGGAGGAATAACACACCATCACTGTATTAGCAGGAGGAATAGTGCCCCATTGCTGGTGTCAGTGGGAGGAATAGTGTCCCATCACTGGCATCAGTGGAAGGAAAAATGCCCCATTGTTGGTTTCAGTGAGAGAAGTTGTTCCCCGTTAGTGGTGTCAGTGGGAAGAATGGTGCCCCCTTGTTGCTGGTGTCAGTTGGAGGAATAGTGTCCCATCACTGGCATCAGTGGAAGGAAAAATGCCCCATTGTTGGTGTCAGTGAGAGGAGTTGTTCCCCGCTAGTGGTGTCAGTGGGAAGAATGGTGCCCCCTTGTTGCTGGTGTCAGTGGGAGGAATAGTGTCCCTTTACTGGCATCAGTGGAAGGAAAAATGCCCCATTCTTGGTGTCAGTGAGAAGAGTTGTTCCCCGCTAGTGGTGTCAGTGGGAAGAATTGTGCCCCCTTGTTGCTGGTGTCAGTGGGAGGAATAGTGTCCCATCACTGGCATCGGTGGAAGGAAAAATGCCCCATTGTTGGTGTCAGTGAGAGGAGTTGTTCCCCGCTAGTGGTGTAAGTGGCAAGAATGGTGCCCCCTTGTTGCTGTCAGTGGGAGGAATGGTGCCTGGAGGGCCGGATAAAGACAAGCAAAGGGCTGCAGTTTGGAGACCACTACTGTAGATCAACCAGAGAGGAATATTTTCTGCTCAACAAAAGTGGAGTTACTCTTTAAACAAAGGTTAGAATTATCTTTGATCTATTTCTCATATATACATTTGGTTGCAAAAGGCTCGTTTTTCTTTTATTTTGAAGTGGACCTGCATTCTTCAGATAACTGTCCTTTACATTAGCGGTGAAAATAAGATGACAAATAGGGTGTCACAATGTTGGTCATATGGTCCCTGGAGAAAGAGCAATGAAGACTGATTGTCCCCTATGCTAGAAAACCTGTAATCAATACTCAGATATAGTCACATGACCTGTGCCAGAGGGTCTCAGGACTGGGAGAACTATAGGAGAAAGGAAAGCAATTGACATTTGTCTCATGCCTTTTCTTCCCTGTTGATGAATGTACTAAATAGACATTGTCTAGAAGGTATAGGTCTGCTTTTAAAAAGGGGTGAGAGCATTTTTTTCGATAGTTATGCCATGGTTTTGTACCTCTACTGTTTGACACTGTTCTGGACATTTGTCTTTTGTTTCTTATCACTGAAGATAATGAATGAGAAAAAGGAAAATGATAAGGATGGAGGTGGTCCCCATTTAAGATCTGATCAGCTGAATATATTTGAAAGCTAGCTGTTTGATATGGCGTTATCTATGAATAGTGGTGCTCTTTCATATGTAGATGAAATGATAGAATCTTGGGCAGTTGTGTGTGCATTACATTCCATACAGCAGCACTGCCACAGAGGTTAACCGAGTCAAAGCAGCAGAGACATCAAGCTGTGTTCCCCAGATGTAATGAACTTCATATTTAGCAGCTGGGAAATCACAGATTACCTTTTTTGACATGAATAGAAATAGGTTTGATTGCAGGGAAAATCAAGGGGAGTAAGTGAGGCGGTATAGCGTTCTCATCTAGAGTGCTCACGTATGAAAAGCGAAGGTCTGAGGACCAGCAAAGGGGAGGGGGCAGTCACTTGAGATCTTTGAAATAACATAAGATTGCAGATGGTTATTATGATAGCTGCCGCAGATTGTCTTGCCAACAAAAGGGAATCATATATGACTGCAGCAAATTATAAGTTGGATTTAAATAGATGCATTCTTCATTTCAAAGGTAAACAATTCCTTTATTGAAGGCACTATACGCTGAATTTCCACTTCTACGCATAGCTCTTTGTAATACATTCATGAATTGTTTTCATGATCATTTTACCCTCTAGGAGTAAATAGTACCCATAGATTTTAGCTGCCAGTTTCACTCAGGCAATGATCTAATGTCTATGAGACTACAGCACCAGACCACACAATATCTAAAAATATTTGGCTTAACCACTTCAGTGCCAGGCACTTACTCCCCTTCCCACCCAGACCAATTCTCAGCTTTCAGCGCTGTCGTATTTTGAATGACAATTGCGCGATCATGTGACACTGCACCCAAACAAAGATTTTATCATTTTGTTCGCACAAATAGAACTTTCCTTTGGTGGTATTGATCACCTCTGGGGTTTTTATTTTTTGCGCTACAATTAAAAAAAGACCAAAAATTTTGGAAAAAAAAAGGTTTTCTTTGTTTCTGCCACAAAATAAGTACATTTTCTCCATCACTGATGGGCACTGATGAGGCTACACTGATGAGCACCGATGAGGCGGCATTGATGAAGTGGCACTGATGATGAGGCACATATATGCAGCACTGATAGGCAGCACGATAAGCAGCACTGATGGGCACTGATAGGTGGCACTGATAAGTGGCACTAATGGGCACCCATAGGCAGCACTGATGGGCACTCATAGGTGACACTGATGGGCACTGATAGGTGGTACTGGGCACTGATAGGTGGCATTGATAAGCATTGATAGATGGCACTGATATGGGGCACTGATAATTGGCACTGGTGGTTACTGATAGGTGGCACTGGTGAGCACTGGTGGGCACTGATAGGCGGCAATGCTAGATGGCATTCCCTGGTGGTCCTTCCCTGGCATTCCCTGGTGGTCCTGGGTGGCATCCAAGATGGCACTGAATGCCATCCCTGCTGGGCACTGTGCCCCTTACTAGGTGGTCCATGGGTGGGCTCCCTGATGGTCAGGGTGGGCTTCCCTGGTTGTCTCCCTGGTGGTCCATGGGTGGGCATTCCCTGGTGGTCCTAGGTGGACTGCCTGGTAGTCCTGAGTGGCAATCCTAGGGGGGGGCGCACTGATAAACAATCAGCGCAGACCCCCCTGTCAGGAGAGCCACTGATCAGCTCTCATCTAGTCGCGACTGCAGACGCGAGTAAAGGAAAAGCCGATATGCAGCTTTTCCTGTTTACATCGTGATCAGCTGTGATTCGTCACAGCTGATCACATGGTAAAGAGCTTCAGACATAAGCTCTTTACCACGATCGGAAATGCGATGTGTCAGACTGACACACCATATCACCGATCACCACACTGCGTGGCCCTGCGCGCGTGCCAGCTTGTTATCCTGCTGGACATCATATGATGCCCAGTCAGGATAACTGAACCACTTCCCGGCCGTCATTATGCATACGGCGGTAGGGAATTGGTTAAAGTGGTTGTAAAGGCAGAAAGTTTATTTTATCTTAATGCATTTTATGCATTGAGATAAAAAAGCCTTCTGGGTGCAACATCCCCCCTCAGCCCCCCAATACTTACCTGAGCCCCATCTCTAGTCAGCGATGTGCACAAATGCCTCGGCTGTCTGGGACTCTCCCTCCTGATTGGCTGAGACACAGCAGCAGTGTCATTAGCTCCCACTGCTGTCAATCAAAGTCAGTTAGCCAATCAGGATAGAGAAGGGGTGGGGCCAAACTGCGACTTTGTGTCTGAATGGATACATGGAGCTTCGGCTTGGCTTGGGTGCCCCCATAGAAAGCTGCTTTCTGTGGGGGCACTCGACAGGAGGGAGGGGCCAGGAGTACCGAAGAGGAGAATTCAGGCTGCTCGGTACAAAACCATTAGACAGAGCAGGAAAGTATAACATGTTTTTTATTTTTAAAGAAATAAAAACAAGACTTTAGTATCACTTTAAGGCCCACAGTGATCTCAAACGGTAGAAGCTATTACAAAAAGGTGTAAAAAATATGGCAGTGGTCTCCAAACTGTAGCCCAGGGGCCAGATGTGGCCCTTTGCTTATATTTATCTGCCAGCAACAGTAGGGCATAGCCCAGATAGCAAGCATTTGTGCTGCAAGTTTGAAAATTACTTGCTAAGCTATTGCTAGGCTTGCCAGGCTTTACAAGTTTGTTGCACAATTGCATTACTTCAGATCAACTTTCTTTGCAAACATTCTGCAAGTCTGCTGCAAGTTCTGATTCATTTATGTTGTGCAATAGTCATCCCACCACAGGGGTCACTGTGGCTGAATTTTCATGCTGTAGGCTTGCAAAGCTCTTGCTGTAGACTCACCGCTGCAACTTTGCTCTTGCTAGAGACTTGCCACACAAATTTGCTTCAAATTGGAAAAGTGTTAACTAGAACTTGTGCTTCAAGTGCTCTGCAAGTGTACAACATGCCAGTGAAAATGTGCAGCAAGTTAACAGACTTACAATTCAACACTACCACAAATTTGTGGCAAGTTATCCTTGCTATCTGAGTAGTTCCTGCCATTTACATTGGCAAAAACCTCAAATATAATGCAGCACAACCACATCCATGCTACAATGACATAAATGAATCAATCAATAATAATATATCCCACATGAAAAATTATTGTTAAAAGGGTATGTATATATACCGACCCATACATACTAAAAAACAAATAATCCTTAAACATATGTGAAATATTTGAATAAATATAAAAGTGGGTCCAAAATCACAATAAGTGTCCTTTTGTGCGAAAGTCCTCACAGTGAAATATATAGAAAAAGATCTTGCATGAAAATGGTGCCCCAAAAAACTTCAACAAAATCTTGTGTGAAGAAAGTGCTCCAAAACAATATTTTGCACTACAGTGTACCACCACTTCACACTCTGGCCCCTTACATCACAATTAGACCTACACAATGGTAAGGTCTAGAAATGTTTGTCCCAATATTGGGTGTACAGTATATCCACAAGTATCTTCAGTCCCACTGGCATGGTATTTGAGATCTCTTTAGATGGCGAGACCCCTATCAACACAAATGCATGAAAAGAATGGTGAGACCATCATGGTGCAGTATCAAAGATATCATGATTTATTAATAAAAGGGTTAACATTCTCACAAATGTAGTGCACTAGTAACATCCAGTGCACCAGATGATTCACATACAGCAACAATAGTAAAATGAAGGTCCCCTTAAGGATGAGTGTCCCTGGATGGATGCTGGAGTTGGTGGAAAAGCACACAAACGGATGCAATGACGTCATGTGGCCCCGATGTCTGACATGTTTCATCACATGACTGTGACTTATAGGAAAGAGAATGCGCACTATTCCTCCCACAGACACCAATGATGGGGCACTATTCTTCCCACTGATACCAATGATGGGGCACTATTCCTCCCACTGACACCAATGATGGGGCACTATTTCTCCCACTGACACCAATGATGGGGCAATATTCTTCCCACTGACACCAATGATGGGACACTATTCCTCCCACTGACACCAATGATGGGGCACTATTCCTCCCACTGATACCAATGATGGGGCACCATTCCTCCCACTGACACCAATAATGGGGCACTATTCCTCCCACTGACACCAATGATGGGGCACTATTCTTCCCACTGATACCAATGATGGGGCACTATTCTTCCCACTGACACCAATGATGGCGCACTATTCCTTCCACTGACACCAATGATGGGACACTATTCCTCCCACTGACACCAATGATGGGGCACTATTCCTCCCACTGACACCAATGATGGGGCACTATTTCTCCCACTGACACCAATGATGGGGCACTATTCCTCCCCGAATACCAAAGAGGGAACATTGTTTACTTCCAGTGACACCAGGACATTTTCCATGCCCAATGGCCACAGTCCGGTCAGTCTGAAGGATAGTAAACTGGCCCTTTGTTTAGAAAGTTTGGAGACCTTTGCTGTATGGGATTATAGATATGAAAGATAACACTTACAGAGAGTTAAAGGATAACTTCAGCTTTAAAATAAAATAACAAATGCTAATTTTTTTGCAGGTAAAAAAGTGCATTTACTATTTTTTTTAGGAGCCTGGAAAGCATTGCACCAGCAATCAGCAGATCGCTGGGCCCATGCAGGTCTTCTGCAGACTGTCAGCGTGAGCTGTCTGCCCATTTATCCTAAGGCAGACAGTTTCAAAGTGACAGGAAGAATTAATGAACTACCAGAGCGCTCAACAGTGCCGTGGTAGTTCATTGTGAACTAAAAGCCGACAGCCACGCTCATTTAAAAAATTGGCAGCTGGTAAGGGGAACTTCTCCCCATACTGTTGTCACACAGAGGGCTTGGATCGTTGAGCCACTGCAGGAGTGGGAACATATAACATACATAAAAATGGGCGTGGTACTATAATGGGGAACATGGTGTAGGTGGGGACCCTAATGTAAGGGGACCTTTAATGGTGACCCTGATGTAAAGGAGACTCTGTTGAGGAAGGTGCAGACTTCGACCTTTATTAATGGGTCAAGTATGTTTGGAATTTCTTTGCTTTATATTACTGAATGTTTTTCTTTGTTGTTCTGGATCATATAATGCTTAATACGAAAAAAAAATAGGAAGACTTATTCATTTATTTATAAAACTGATTTTTTTTTTCAGCCCACAAATATTTGAAAAGTATATGGTGTGGCTATTCTACAGAAAAGTTTGGAGATTCCTACTCTAATACATAAAACCTTTGTCAGTATTACAAGAATAGTATAATCATGCACATGGTTTACATTTTATGTAGTATCATGAGAAAAATGCAGAAAATTGCAACAATCTGTTTATAAAACATAAGAAGTATTTTTAGTAGAAAGAGGAAGGATTTTTTTGGGGTGGGGGGAGATACACGCAGATGCCATAATTCCAAAAACCCTTTTCCCCATTTTTCTAGCAAAGTTTGTTTTTGCGTGCACTTCCTGCACTGCTTGTGCAGTGCTATATACACTCCCGGTCCAGTCTCAGCATTTGCAAAATGCCAAGAATGGTCCTGGGTGCAGAGATGATGTAATTCCATTACACATGTGTAGGGGTTACATGATCCGTGGTTACTCAATGGCTGAAGAGAGAATACACCAGGGCGCAAGGAGCATTAGAGAAGATTACTGAAGATCGCAAAGTTATCATGTTGGAGTAGGTCAAACCCAGAAAAAGTGAGCCATAATTTGCTATTTATTATTATTATTATACAGGATTTATATATATATATATATATTTATGCTTACACATTATGACAAGAGGTTCTGAACTTCAACCATGATACAGTTACTGTCTTAATTAAGGAAATTGCTTACCGATAACAAAATGTTATGACGTCATCATGCACATCTGTATTTGCTGATAGGAACCAGGAAGCTGTATTTGAATAGATCTAATTCAGTGCTTAACATGGGAGTGCTTTTACCCTCTTACAATAAACTGCTGTAGTTGATTTTACACTATTGGGAACATTCCCACTTTTCTTTACCTTGTATGAATTGTATGCATTTCCTATGAGGCTGAGTAATAGAAAAAGTGGTTGAGTACTCTATGCAACATGTGGGTACAGCCAACATCATAATACTTCATCTATGCTGTTTATGACTACTCCGACATTGGGGTCATTGCCTTTTGGTAAGCGTTCTCCTGTGGTTTGGATATCACAGTGAAGATCACATTGGGAGGAAATTTTGGAATTTCACTGCCATACTGTATGAGAGAGGAACTGGGACTTTTTATGTTTAACTAGATGTTAGATTGCATATACACTATATTGTCAAATATATTGAGACGCCTGCCTTTACACGTACATGAACTTTAATGGCATCCCAGTCTTAGTCCGTAGGGTTCAATATTGAGTTGGCCCACCCTATGCAGCTATAACAGCTTCAACTCTTCTGCGAAGGTTGTCCACAAGGTTTAGGAGTGTCTATGGGAAGGTTTGACCATTCTTCTAGAAGCACATTTGTGAGGTCAGGCACTGATGTTGGACAAGAAGGCCTGGCTCACAGTCTCCTCTCTAATTCATCCCAGGTGTTTTATTGGGTTGATGTCAGGACTCTGTGCAGGCCAGTCAAGTCCTCCACCCCAAACTCGCTCATCCATGTCTTTATGGGCCTTGCTTTTTGCACTGGTCCAAATAATTTGGTGGAGCAGTGATTATGGTATGAGGTTGCTTTTCAGGGGTTAGGCTTGGCCCTTAGTTCCAGTGAAGGGAACTCTTAAGGCATCAGCATACCAAGACATGTTGGACAATTTCATGCTCCCAACTTTGTGGGAACATTTTGGGGATGGCCCCTTCCTGTTCCAACATGACTACACACTAATGCACAAAGCAAGGTCCATAAAGACATGGATGAGTGAGTTTGGGGTAGAAGAACTTGACTGCCCTGCACAGAGTCCTGACCTCAACCCGATAGAACTCCTTTGGGATGAATTAGCATCAAGACTGCGAGCTAGGCCTTCGTGTCCAACACCAGTGCCTGACCTCACAAATACCAAATACGCTTCTGGAAGAATGGTCAAACATTCCCATAGACACTCCTAAACTTTGTGGACAGCATTCCCAGAAGAGTTGAAGCTGTTATAGCTGCAAAGGGTGAGCCAACTCAATATTGAACCCTGTGGACTAAGATTGGGATGCCATTAAAGTTCATGTGCATGTAAAGGCGGGTGTCCCAATACTTTAACAATATAGTGTATTTATTCACAATATGGCGACTTTGGTTAATTTTTTGTGAATATGGAATAATATTGGACACTATCATTGTTGTGTCTGTATATATTAATATAGTTTTGCAGCACATACTTTTTATTTATAAAGGTCCCCTATAACCAGGATGGAATTCAGAAATTCTTGTATGTTGTATGTAAATTTATTTAACAGCTGTAACAGAATTGATTGTGTATTTTAATTCCATTACCGCATACTGCTGCTAATTACCACAAGTTTTCAGACAGTCAGAATATTAGTCTCAAAATAGTCCTAGGATTGCAAAGCCCTTTTTCATGGACAGAGGTGTATATGGCTGATTGTGAGTATTTATTTTATTTATTTATTTCAGGTACTTATATAGTGCCGTCAATTTACGCAGCGCTTTACATATACATTCACATCAGTCCCTACCCCCAAGGAGCTTACAATCTAAGGTCCCTAACTCACATTCATACATACATATACTAGGGCCAATTTAGAGTGGATCTAATTAATTTTCTTGTTTAGGAGAATGTCTTCCTTTCTCATAGAATATAAAGAGCATTTAAGTAGTTAAACCATGACCTGCCTGGATGGTCCCGACATTCTTCTGGAACCTATGTACTCATATTTTACAGTAGTACATACATAACTTTGCTTTTCTATATACAGAATAAACTTCCTTTAGGTCATTCAAGGTTACCCTGATTCTAGATTCAGAACATGAACTCCCAGTCAAACAACCCCCTTAGTTCCTACAAGGCCAGGACCTAATTTTAAAAGTGCTAACTCTTAACCTTTATTTCATTTATCCTTAATTCATGTCTAGATAAGTAAGTAAGAAGGTCACCTCTGTTGCCGACCATAAATCCCAAAGTTGCTCACGTTTGTCTATATCTGATTGCATTTTAACCTTAGCATGAAACCAATTTTCTTTGTTTAATGTTTCCATTTGTGTAGATTTGGACATAATTGGTATTGTGTGTGTTCTGCTTGTACACAGCATACCACCGTTACTTGTCAATTAAAAGAACATCACAAACTGCTGCCATTTGCACTCCTTAATGAAAATATATGGGCTTTAGTTAGTGTGGAACAACATGCAGACAGGCTGTTACCAGTGCTGCTATGGATTTTGGCATGACCCATGGAAGCTGTCTAGACTGTTTTTTCTTCCCACTTCAGTCGAACACCCTTCTCTAATGAAGAATAAACTAGAATTTTAGCACTTCAATCGAATAGCTGTTTGTCATTCCAGCGACTGTTAGCGTTCTAAAAAAAGTCTGCTGTTTTCAGATTCCGTGTTACGTAGGTAACCTCAGCAACTGGCAGCAGCACGCTGTACTCGGCACTCAAATATAAACCGTACTGAGAAAATATGTAGGCTGACACTGCTGGTCTCTTTTCTTGAAAATATCAGTTGCCAGACAGTCATGATGATCCAAAGACTTTAACAGTTTTTTAATAGTTATGCAAACCAGGACATCAGATCTTACTTTTGTTCGTGATTGAGAAAATATAGATGTGACAGACAGGTAACTGCCATTTTTATTAATTTCAGGTACATATATAGCACCGACAATTTACACAATGCTATATTACCAAAAGTATTGTGACACCTACCTTTACACGCATATGAACTTTAATGGCATCCCAGTCTTATTCTGTAGGTTCAATATTGAGTTGGCCCACCCTTTCAACTTTTCTGAGAAGGCTGTCCACAAGGTTTAGGAGTGTGTCTATGGGAGTGTTTGACCATTCTTGCAGAAGTGTATTTGTGAGGTCAGGCACTGATGTTGGACGAGAAGCCCTGGCTCGCAGTCTCTGCTTTAATTCATCCCAAAGGTGTTCTATCGTGTTGAGGTCAGGACTCTGTGCAGGCCAGTCAAGTTCCTTCACCTCAAACTCGCTCATCCATGTCTTTATAGACCTAGCTTTGTGCACTGGTGCACAGTCATGTTGGAACAAACAGGAAGGGACCATTCCCAAAAAGTTGGGAACATGAAATTGTCCAAAATGTCTTGGTATGCTGACGCCTTAAGAGTTCCCTTCACTGGAACTAAGAGGCCAAGTCCAACCCCTGGAAAACAACCCCACACCATAATTTCTCCTCCACCAAATGATTTGGACCAGTCATTTGGTCCAATGATTTGGTCCAGGGATTTGGACCGCCAAATGATTTGGACCTGCAAAATGATTAATGTGGCTATTTTCTGGGTGGAGACCAAACCTGATTTAAGCCAGCCAAGCCTGCAGTCTTATGCTTGTAATAGTGTTCCAGGCTCTCCCTGTTTGTCTGCCCTGCTCTGCTAGACTGAATTCCCTCGTTGACAACCTCAGATCGAATATTGACCATTCTCTGAAATCTGCGTGCCTTTTGATTATGGATTCACCCCCGACTATACTGAACCTTGACTGTCTGACAACAGTGAGTGAGCATTGTCACCCTAGGACACACTAGGACAGGCCACATGCTACTGGGAGGATCACATGAACATATAGTAAAAAAAAACTAAAGTAAAAAAAAAAATACAGCCGCCACATCTAAGAACTGTAATTTATTAAAACTTAATGTTTGGGTTCAGATACGCTTTAACATGATTGGTTACAAATCATTTTCCTAATGATAAATGGGCATTTCAGATATAAAGATGATACATTTTTTAAGCGGTAAAGCATTGCAGCTGACACTAAAGCCTCTTATTGTCAGGTCAGTCATGTCTGTCTCTTCCAGTCTGCAGACTTTTTTATTGAGCCACTTCACCACCTTCTGCTTTTTAAAGGTGAGTTTATATTCTAACATAAACCTCCGTTCTGACCTGGATTTATCAAATACTATAAAATCTCACTTAATCTAGTGCTGTTTTATGGGACTGATTTATCAAAATGTCCAAAAAAATAAAAGCCTGCAGCTTGATATATGAGATGTGTTCAGCGCCATTTTCATCTGTGGAAACCGCTTTTCAGGGCTTCAGATTTAATTTAGGTACCTCATAGACAGATTAAACACATATTACATATAATAAAGGACAAAACATATCTGTATGTTCTCTCTGTTCTGACAGATGCAATTTAATCATTACACTGTGTAGGTTGTATATTGTGTTATCAAAGGGCAGCCTCAAAAATGCTCCCCATGTTTCTGATTCAATATATCTGTTGGAAGGAATAAACGCATTGGTGTTTTATCTGTAATATCTAGCTTACTTAAAGTAAACTGGCCATAAGCCTAGGCAATTCAAACTGAGCATATGAAAGAAAAAAAAAGTTTAAGCAGAGGTTATCGTCAGTAAACCATCAACAAGTTTGAAAGATATAAACAGATGTTGTATATGCATACATCAAAAGTAGTCTGACCCCTACCCTCTACTGCTTTCTGGACCTACCTATTGTAGCACCAGTGAAGAGGTTCTTAATCTTGTTACAAAACAGACCCCCAATGGATTATTCAATATGTCCCTATATCCCTTTCATCAGACTGTTGAAAACATCATCACCTGTCCTACTAAGTACCTGTATGACTACACAAGATGGCAATAGCTTGCTTTCACTTTATCTATTAGGAACAGAACAGGTGAATGAAAATCATAGGGATTTTATTATATTAATTTATATATAAATGACTAATCACAAATACGCAAGCCAACTAGTAAGATTTTTTGCCATTTTTGTGCGGGAGGAAAAAAGCCAAATGTTACTCACATGTCATCTGACACATAGCGTTGATTTCTCCATTTTGATTTCAGGCTCAGTAATGCGGAGAATCTTGTTTCATTTTGGATAAATGGGTTATAACCCCTGTCAGTTTTTCTTTGCCATCTGTGTCCCATTGGGGAAACTTCACTTTACTTCCTGTCCAGTAGGCACAGCAAGAAGTGAGTGAAGTCTTCAGGACTAGTGCCTATTCAACGTGTAACATTTTCTTACACTATCACTCTTGGTGATAACAGTCACCAGGACAAATAGAGAGGGTGACTTTCCCTAACGATAGCAATGTGACAGGTATCAGGTTTGCTGTACACCAGGGGTAGGCAACCATTAGCCCTCCAGCTGTTGTGAAACTACATTTCCCATGAGGCATTGCAAGACTGGCAGTTACAATTACTCCCAGAGGCATGATAGGACTTGAAGTTCTCCAACAGCTGGAGGGCCCCAGGTTGCCTACCCCTGCTCTACACTCTGTCCAAGACTAAAATTCGTTTTGACTGCAGCTGCATTTTAACTTTTCATAGATCCAGTCCTATACCCATATACCGTAACATGGTTTGCGTTCATCAATGCATTGTGGAACCCTCTGGTTAAGAGCCTTTGATCTAAGGCAGGTTTTCTCAAATTCTTTAACCCAGTGGAACCCCTAAAATCATTTTCATGTTGAAGGAAACCCTTGCTAAAACCAATTTACTGGGATAAATTACAAATGTGCCTCTTACATTGGTTGTCAATAGAAAGAATGTAACTCTTACAGTCGTGGTCAGAATTCCACCCTTACAGACAGCTAAAAAAGATCATTGGTGTCATGCTACTGGCTTTTCTAAGTGGAGTTAGAACTATGCAGGCGCCATCAAATGGGAGGAATCACCCACAGCTCAAGTAATACCTAGCCCATGGAACCCTGTTTGAGAATGGCTGTTCTATGGTGATGAGTAGCTTCAATGATCAATAGGCTTTGGAAGCAAGAGAGGACAGAGGCAAGATGAGCTTCTATAGGAAATGTTGATTTGCATATAAATTCAGTTTTCTATATCTCTGGATATACTGATCATTTTAACATGTCGTTTTCACTGACAGTAAACTCTGCTTGTGCATTTGTTCATCATATGTTACATTTGATTTGCTTGTGTTTGTGACAGGTTTGTATTAACTAGTTCATGCTCAGAAAATCAATCCTCTTTAATGTTTCAAGCTATCCTCAACTGTCCATGTGCCGCATGATGTTCTCATTATCTAATTGTTACTTTATAGTTATTATAGGTCACATGTATTGGCTGTACCTTACTATTACTGATAAATATTAGTCTTTGTAAGATGTGAAACTAACATATGGCATACTGTATACCTACTGTATACCTGTATATATGTCACATGGATACAGATAAGTTTTTATGGTGTGTCTTTTTGGCAATGATCATTTTTTGTGGTTTTACTATATAATGTTGCACTGTTCTCTTCTTTATTGCACCCTGTACATCACATTTGATAGCTAATAAGATATTTGAGGTATTTATGAACTAATCATAATGGAGTACCCACTTTACCCAGTGACAGAATGACTAGGAAGTGAAAAGTTTCATTTTTGCTCATTGAGTTACTTAGGAAAAAGTTGCTTGGATTTGGCATAAAAACAGGTCCAGTATCATTGAAAAGAGCTACTGTAATTCCCAGAAGTGATTTAAAGTCCATTAGAACCTTTATAACAACCACAACTACCTTCATTTTGTTTTACCAATTGACTCCAACCACAACCAAAATGGCAACATTTCTTAGACATCTCCTGATTTTCACCAAACTTTTTTGGGAAATGAAAGCTCTCTTTTTTTTACACATTCCAAATAATGATGTGTTTGTCTATATAATTCTGTATACTTAAAGCGGTTGCATCATCAAAAATTTTACTTTTACCTACAGGTAAGCCTATAATAAGGCTTACCTGTAGGTAAAATGAATAGCTCCTAAACCTGTACAGTTTAGCAGGGACCAGCTGAATTTTTTTCCATGTATGGGCAGGCTGGTTGTACACAAATCAAACTATCGGAAATGTTTTTCTTAATCAGTGCAGCTGGCTGGAGCTGGCAGTGCTGATCAGTGTTTTGTGATAGCAGGGGAGCCTTTCCGCTGTCAGAATACAATAGTTCAGTGTGAAGGATTCCCTCATCCATCTCAAATGTGTGGATGGGGGAAATGAGTAGTTTTCTTTCATTCAACCAGCTGGTTGAGCAAACAAAAAAAAAATGACTTACAGTTGTTTTCAAAATAATAGCAGTCCAACATCACTAACCAGATCAATAACTGTTTTTGGTATAAATTACATTTCTACATGGCAAATAATTTACTAGTAGGTGTAGTAGAGTAATAGACATCCAACAGACCCAACAGTCATGACATGCATACTGCAGATTCTGTGTAATTGAATCATTAATTGAAAGAGGCGTGTTCAAAATAATAGCGATGTGGAGTTGAATTCAGTCTGTGAAAAAACAGGTGGCCCTTATTTAAGGAGTAAGGCAGCAAGTGTTGTACATGCTGGATATAGTGCATTTCTCTCTGAAAATCTGAGTAAAATGTTCTAGACATCGGTCAGAAGAACAGTGTACTTTGATTAAAAAGTTGATTGGAGAGGGGAGAACATATAAAGAAGTACAGAAACTCATAGGCTGCTCAGCTAAAATGGTCTCAAATGCTTTAAAATGGCAAACAAAACCAGAAAGACGTGGAAGAAAACGGAAAATTACCATTCAATTGGATCGAATAATAGCCAACATGGCAAAGACGCCTATGTGAAGCCAAGCTATGGGCAAGAAGCCCCCACAAAGTCCCATTGTTGAAAACACAACATGTGCTGAAGAGGTTACAATTTGCCAAAGAACACATTGACTGGCCTACAGAGAAATGGCGCAACCTTTTGTGGACTGATGAAACCAAGACTGTTCTATTTGGGTCTAGAGGCCGCAGACAGGCAACCCCCAAATGATGAATTTAAGCCACAGTACACTGTGAAAACAGTAAAGCACGGTGCCACAAGCATCATGCTATGGGGATGTTTCTCATACTATGGTGTTGGGCCTATTTTTCGCATACCATGGATCGGTCTGAATACATCAAAATGCTTGAAGAGGTCAACAACAACCACAAAGACACCAGTAACCAAGCAGCACCTTGGTTCCAGACAAGCAAGATTAACATTATGGAATAGCCAGCCCAATCCCCAAACCTTAATCCAATAGAGAGACGTCATCAAAAATGCTGTTTCTGAGGTAAAACCAAGAAATGCAGAGGAATTGTGGAATGTATTGCAATCGTCCTGCCTGGGCTGGAATACCTGTTCACAGGTGCCAGAAGTTGGTTGACTCCATGCAACACAAATGTGAAGTAGTTCTCAGAAACAGTGCTTATTCAACTAAATATTAGTTCGGTGATTCACAGGAAAGCGAAATCTTCAAGCATTTTTCAGTTTAAACAGTAAATGTTTGAGTTTGTAAAGAAAAATGCAGACACTGCTATTTTCTGGAAAAGCCGAATATTCTTAATATTTGGAAAAGCCTAAGATTCTTCGCTTTCTGTAAAGTAATAACAAATTTGAAACATCTTCATGTTTTGATTTGGAATAGACTGTGCAGTGTTCCCAATGCATTTGCGCATATGAAAATAAAAGCTATTACAAGGATTTTGAGCTTTACTTCCTTTTTAATAACACTGCTATTATTTTTAACACAACTGTATGTATGGCCATCCTTAGGAGATGTGTTTTTCTTATAATTGTGCTGGGAAGGACGTGCTCTCATGCCTATTGTGGTCAGTTTGAAATAGGAAAGCATGTCCACAGGAACATATCAGGAATATGAAATGTTGGGGGTAACATATTCTTTAACCACTTCATGACCGCGCTAGAGCTGAAAGACGGCTACAGTAGGGCTCACTCATTCTGGGAAGGCATCCATGAGCATCCTCCCAGAACCATGCCCCCCATCCCTATGCGCCCCCTAATGACACAGCTGATCACAGATCGCAGTAAAGGGCCAATCACAGCGACCCTTTACCATGTGATCAGCTGTGTCCAATCACAGCTGATCACATGTAAACAAACTTGCCGGTTATGAGAAATTCCTTTCCTCACGTGTTAAGGAGAGGAGAGCTGGTAACCGGTAATATTCTCACAGCACACATTTACACTGATAATCAGAGCACTGGTCATTAGTGCCCTGATTATCAGTGCATTCCCATCAGTGCCACCTATCAGTGCCCATCAGTGGCATCTGCCAGTGCTGCATATCAATGCATCCTCATCAGTGCCTCCTCATCAGTGCCCATCAGTGCCCCCTCATCAGTGCCAATCAGTGCAGCCTCATGAGCACACATCATTGAAAGAGAAAAATTACTTATGTGCCAAATGTTATAACAGAAACTAAGAAAAATGTTTTCTTTCAAAAATTTTGGCCATCTTTTGTTTGTTTAGCGAAAAAATAAAAACCGGAGTGGTCATTAAATACCACCAAAAGAAAACTCTATCTGTTTCAAAAAATTATAAAAATGTCATATGGGTACAGTTTTGCATGACCGCGTAATTGTCATTCAAATTGTGACGGTGCTGAAAGCTGAAAATTGGCCTGGGCAGGAAGAGGGTGAAAGTGCCCAGTATTGAAGTGGTTAACAGATAAGAGTTTCTACCGGTACCGTACAAGAAAATAACCTATATTTGGCTACATGATAAAAAATATATTTTTGTTGGTTTTACCTATACATATACAGTACTACATAGAAAGTGCAGCAGCTTATTTTTGTTTCCTAGTAACTAAAATGAATGAAGCATCTCCATTTCACACATAAAACTGATCTGACATGAAGAACCTCAGAGCAAGATTCAGAGAGAAGTTTTACTTACTATCATTCACTTAGCTTTTCACTGCCGGTGACCAGTTTGACTGGTTGTCAGCGTAATTGTATGACCAGAAAGTACACTAATTGGCTCCTGGTCATTACTGTAGGACTGCAGTCGTCTAGTGACACCATCATCAGAAGTCTTTGGTGCCCACTTGGAAGCAGAAAGTTCCAATAAAAGCAATGACATAGATCTGTTTGCTGTCATGAAAAATTTTTCCTAACAGGTTAACTGTTGACTGTCATATGGAAGATGAACCAGCAGTAGCTGGAAATGTATATATGAGAGAGCTACTTATGCAGAAGCAGATGTGTGAACATACCCATGCCTATACAGACAACTAGATATTTTGCATGTATAGAGCTCTGATAAATATTTAAGGCTACAAGCATGGTATGTTATGTCCTGGTGTCATATTATATTGGCGTGAGGCTCCTGGCACAATGGTGGTAGCAAAGGAAAGAGAAGACCTTTTCCTGTATTAACAGTTGATGGCTGCTATGTTATCCCCATTTTTTTTAATCCAAAAGCTAGGCAGATATAAAAGAAATTAATGCAATTCTCTATTTATTAGTAGATTATTAAATGTATTTTTAATGCAGCTGCGGTCCACTACCGCTTTCAAGTGGTTATAAAGGCATGAAGCTAAAGAAACCTTCTGTGTGCATCAGCCCCCTCCAGCCCCCCCCCCCCCCATACTTACCTGAGCTCCCTCTGATCCAGCAATGTTCACGATAGCATCGGTTCCAGGACACACCCTCCTTGGCTGGAACAGCAGAAGGAGCCTATTGGCTCCCACTGCTGTCAATCACAACAAGTACGCCAATGAGGAGAGAGCGAGGGGGGATAGCAGCATTCTCTGGGGGCACTGCTCGAGGGGGAGGAGCAGGAAGCGTCTGCGGGAGACCTGAAAAGAAGAAGATAGGAGCTGAGCATGTAAGTATAACATGTTTATAACATGTTTGCTATTTAAAAAATAAAAATAAAAAAAAACAAATCTTTAGGCTGGATTCACACCATAGCGGTGCAAATTCCAGCCTGTTTGCCTGTGAGAAGGACTGGAGCCGCCGTCCATTCTCACAGCGCAGCAGCTGCCCGGGGAGGGAGGGGGGAGGTGCAGCGAGCAAGGGGAAAGATCCCCATTCAGTGTCAGATGCGTTCCCATTGAACATAATGGGCTGGGAATTCGCACACGTTTTCTGTGCAATGCAGACTGTGAATGCACCGCACCTATGTGAACCTGACACATTGAAAACGATGTGTTTTCAAGTGTCCTGTGAATTGGATGTGGTGTAAGCTGCATCCAATTCGCATAGGTGTGAACCCAGCATGAATACCATTTTAAGAGCAGTTGTTAATTCTATATTGAAATTTTACATGTCTAGCCATTTTTAAGTATCTTTCACTTCTGTTGCATTCATGTTGTTTATTATACATGTTTAAAATTCTGAATATTCCAGTTCTCCACTCTGACATCAAATCTGAGCTCAAGCACTCAGAAAGTAAGGCAATTTATTGATAAGAGTCGAAAGATTCAGTAAGTGTGCATATCTACGAACATCTCTTTTTAGAATATAAATTAGTTTATGGTCTGTTGACTACATTTCAGATCTCACTTAGGGTGGTGATAAAGCTAACCAGCTGATATTTATAACGGTCTTTCACAACAAGGCGATCCGCCACTTACCATAATTTTCTCTTTTTTAAGAAATGTTGCACCTTTTTGCAGTTCCGAACATTTTAAAAGAGCGAAATCACTATGAGCTAGTATGATTACAAATTAAGGGGTCTATTTATAAAAGATATTTACTGGACGTTCGTCTGTCTGTATCTTACAGCATCCGGCTATCATTGTCAAAGAGGATTCTTCCTATGTGTAATGCGGCAGCTGATGGGCCAACCCTATCTTTGTATCTGATACCGAATCTTTTTTGAACTGGAATCCCTCTATTATGTTGTATGTTGGAGCTGACTGGGACATTTTTATTAATTTTAAATGTGAGGACTGTTCTTTTTTGTTATTGGAATCTTTTGATGATGTTGTATGCTGATGGGCACATTTTCTTTATAATTATAGGTGAATAGGATGAATCTTCTTTGATAGCTGAACACTGTAAATACAGAAAGACAAATGGTCAACAAAGATTAGCTGAACAAATCACACAGTGAATTATATATAAAAAGAACCTTAAAGTGTTACTAAACCCACAACAGTAAAATCTGTCTGTATATGCAGAATAGCATGCTTGCTATACTCACAGCGTATCTTAAGGGGTTAATCATCTGTATTGTGTAAAAAGGCTGTTTGATCTTGTATGGCCAGATACTTTCTTCTTGCCCTGTCTACTATATTAGACTATACTATATTACATGCAGGCAGTGTGGAAAGGTTGCACATGCTCTGTTCGATCTTCCTGTTTCACAGTGCATTTCTAGAGGCAGTGATTGTTTATTTGTGAACTGAGAATGTCATTGGCAAAGCATCAATCAGCTCTGGCCGGATTGTGGGTGAAGGGTCACTGATTTCATCAGAGAGTGAAATCTCCTCCTATATGAACACTGTGGAAGCCTTGGCTCCTTGCAGTTTATCACCTGACTGCAATATAAAGATGAGAAAAAAAGGTATATAGCAGCAGTATTTTGATATACAAAGAAGATTTAGAAGCTGTGTGCACTGTGGGGGGGGGGGGGGCAATTAATTGTTTTTATATTGCTGGGTTTAATAACACTTTAAAGTGTCACTAAACCCACATCATAAAAACATCAATAAATGGTGTATTACATGCTGTTCATACTCACTCAATATGAGATTAATTTTCTGTATTCTGAAAAAAACTTGGTTGATCCTACTTCTCTCTATCTCCACCTAGAACTTAACTTAACCGCCCACCGTCAAATGACGGCGGAGCGGTCCTGCTCTCCCAGCGGGTGGACGTCATATGACGTCCTCCCTTTAAGCCGGGATTGCGCGCGATCGGGCGCGCGCATCTCGGCTCTGTCGGTGGCGGTGTGTCCCCAGGACACCACTCGTCACCGACTGGGGTAAACAGCCATTGGGCACGGCTGTTTACCACGTGATCGGCCGTGACAAAGTCACGGCTGATCACAAAACGGAGTTCCCCGATCTACACTGCGCGCGCGCGATCGGGCGCGCGCTGCGCGTGTACGTGGGTGGCTGCGTGTTCCCAAGGAACACTGCCTGCCACCCACAGTAAAGAACAGCCATTGGTCAGCGGCTGTTAGCATGTGATCGGCTGTGATCCATTCACAGCCGATCACAAATGTAAACACTGGCTGGTAACTAGCTGTTACCAGCTCTTCTCTCCTCACACACCGTTTCCAGTGTGAGGAGAGGAGAGCCTGGATCAGTGAGTTACCAGTCTGTGTTTGTACTGTACAACACCTGCCAC
>BLSH010405784.1:391455-414162 GCA_018402905.1 Glandirana rugosa
TAGTTATTTGACAAAATTTAACCGTATGTTTATATATAAACTTTACTTTTACATAATAAAACACCTTTATTGTACCACACCCGTCTAATAATGGTCAGTTTCCGACACAGTGTGGGGAGGTCGGACACAGAATCTTATTCTCCCTTCACTTCGGAAGTAATTAGATGTACATTATAGAACGGGGGTAACACAAATCGACCAATCACCCGTACCTCCTCCTCCTCCTTCCCTCACCCGCCATTAAATCGTGACTCATATGCGGATACTGAGATCATTTGACCCGACTACCATGTTGCATGACTGAGTAATTGTCATTCAAAGTGTGATAGCGCTGAAAGCTGAAAAATGGCCTGGACAGGAAGGGGGTTTTCGTGCCAGGTACTGTTGTGGTTAACTAGAGATTTTGCAGCTAAGGTGGCAACTCTGCGCATGCTCAGTTTTCATTGTGTTTCTATGCTGAGCATTTCCTCCCTATCATCTGAGCAGCCCAGTTTACTAGAGTCATAGGCGTATACTCAGTGCTAAATTACCGCCCACTCCCTTCCTCCTCCTCCTCCATGCCCACTAACCAGCTAAACACAATGGGGGCAAGATATTACATGTAGATTAATGAAGGCTTCACTTCCCTCTTATTCTAAGACACAGGCTGGAGGGGTGTGACACAGCCTTTGACTGGTAATAATCTGCCCACACCATGTTATTTCCACAAAATAATACATTTTCATTTCAAATATATATTTGTATGCCAATTTAAAACAGTTTATTGATATTTCTTTTTATTTTTACTCTGTATTCCAAATTTAAATTTACTCTGTATTCCAAAGGCTCACTTTTTTTAACATGTAACCAGCAGATGACTAGACACTCCTCCTGCTGTTTCCCTTCAGGCATGCTGGGTGAGAGCTGGGACATGTGACAGCTGTACATCGATTAGGAAAAAGGTACTTAGATGTTCTTTTTTATTTAAATAATTACAATGCTATCATCCATAAACTTGCGCATGGCCGAAAAATGTGTTCGTTTTCATTCCATACGATTTTTTATTTTTTTGGAAATTCAAAAAAATTGTAAATCGGAAATTCGGAAGTAAAAATGCCGAAAATGCAGTAATTCGGAAATTCGGAAGTCGTAAATTCAAAAGTAAGAAAGAACATTTGAAATAATGGATACTTCTATAATAATAATAATACAATCCCTCCTGGATTGTAAGCTCTAATGAGAAGGGCCCCTTTATATACTAAAAAGAGATGTTCATAGATATGCACACTTACTGATTCCTCCTGTATTGAACTGTATTGTAATTGTACTGTCTGCCCAAATATTGTAAAGCGCTGCGCAAACTGTCAGCGCTATATAAATCCTGTATAATAATAATAATAATAATAGCTAACTAATAAATAACTATTAAATTATAGGTATTGAAATATCCCTTTAACCACTTCCCGCCCGGCCTATAGACAAATGATGGCCGGCCGGGTGGTCAGTTATCCTGACTGGGCGTCTATTGACATCCTCAGGATAACCCACGATCGCGCGCCCACGGGGGCGCGCATCGCAGCGATCAGTGCTGTGGTGTGTCAGTCTGACATAGAAAGCTCTTTACCACATGATCAGCCGTGACCAATCATGACTGATCACGATGTAAACAGGAAGAACCGTTTATCGGTAGTAGAGAGCCGATCGGTGGCTATCCTGACAGGGGGGTCTGCGCTGATTGTTTATCAGTGCAGCCCCCCCTAGGATTGCCAAAATGGACCACCAGAGAGCCCGTCCAGGGACCACCAGGGAGAGCCTGCCCAGGGACCACCAGGGAGCCAATCAAGACCACCAGGGAGCCGACCAGGACCACCAGGAAGATGATCAGGGAGCCCACCCTAGACCCCCAGGTAAGGGGCACAATGCCCAACATGGATGGCACTCAGAGTCAATTTCAGATGCCACCCTAGACCACTAGGGAATGAACAGCTTACAGTGCCCTCTATCAGTGCCGCCCTTCAGTGCCCATCAGTGCCACCTATCAGTGCCCACCAGTGCCACTTCTCAGTGTCCATCAGTGCCCAGTGCCACCTATGGATGCCCATCAGTGCCGCCTATGAGTGCCCATCAGTGCTGCTTATCAGTGCCCGTCAGTGATGCATATCACTGCCCATCAGTGCTGCTTATCAGTGCCACCTATCAGTGCCCATCAGTGCTGCATATAAGTGCCTTATCATCAGTGCCCATCTATGCCACCTTATCAGTGCCACCTCATCAGTGCCAATCAGTACTGCCTGTCAGTGTAGCCTCATCAGTGATGGAGAAAATGTACTTATTTACAAAGTTTTGTGACAAACAAAGAAAAAAAAACAAAAAAAACATTTTCTGTCTTTTTTTATTTGTGCCGCAAAAAATAAAAACCGCAGAGGTGATCAAATACCACCAAAAGAAAGCTCTATTTGTGGGGACAAAATGATTAAAAACTTGTTTGGGTACAGCGTCGCATGACCGCGCAATTGTCATTCAAAGTGCAATAGCACTGAAAGCTGAAAATTGGTCTGGGCGGGAAGAGGAGTAAGTGCCTGGTATTGAAGCGGTTAAATTCAAAATTTATCAATAACAGACAAATTTTCAAGGAAATTCCAATACCTATAATTTAAAGTGGTTGTCAAGTCATGACAACCACTTTAAACTACAGGTAAGCCTACATTAAGGCTTACCTGTAGGTCCAGGAAATATCTCCTAAACCTGTACGGTTTAGGAGATATCCCCTGTATCTGCATGTGCCGATGTCATCGGCAAATGCGCACTGAAGAATTGGCACCCCGGATAACCTCGGTGCTGTTTCTTATGTTGACGTGCCATAAATGACGGCTCCCGTGCGCATGTGCGGGAGTGACGTCAGCGCGGCTCCGCCAATCACAGCGCTGGAGCCCACGCTGTGATAGGACAGAGCCACAGACCCGGAAGAGTGATGTCGCCAGTTACAGCGGTGTGCCGAGACCACTGCAACAGCTTCGTTCCAAGGTAAGTATTTCATAATGAGCTAGTATGCGCTGCATACTAGCTCATTATGCCTTTGCTTTGCAGGGTTTTTTTTTGATGGGGGGGGGTGGGGGCGACTTTACAACCACTTTAAAAGTTATTTAAGTAGTTCAGTACAGCCAGTCCCCGGGTTACAAACAAGATAGGGTCTGTAGGTTTGTTCTTAAGTTGAATTTGTTTGTAAGTCAGAACAGGTACATTTTAAGTGTAACTTCAGCCAAAAAAAATATTTTTAAGCTTTTTGGATAGCATAGGGAAGGGGAAACACCCCTGTAAGGTTTGTTTTGCTGTCTATGTTTCTGTTCAGGAGATTTCACCTCACTTCCTGTCCCAATGATAATTGGATTTTGAACATTTTGGGTTGTTGTGGAAACAAACCTTGGTGATAAAGCATCAGGGGAGACACCTTTTTCCCATAATAACTCTTACAGGAGTGAATTTCCCTTCCTAGGGGGAGATTTCCTCTCACTTCCTGTTGTCTCCCTCTGTTTGTAAGTAGGAGTCGTTTGTGGGTCGGATGTTTGTAACTAGGGGACCACCTGTATACTGTAGTTAAGTTATTATTAGTTAGCTATTATTTCCGATTTTCACATTTTCGAATTTCGAATTTTCAGATTTCCGAATTTCCAAATTACCACAATTCAGATTTTTGTATTTTTCTGATTTTTGGATTACCGAATTTTCGAATCAGAAAAACTAAAATTCCTTAAAAATTTGGAAATTCAAAATTCAGACATTTCAGATTTGTCCGAATTGCCGAATTTCGAAAAATTCGGTAAAAATGGATTTCGGAATTAAACTAATTGCACAAGCCTAGAATTAGAAGGGACAATGTAATGAAATCGTGTTTGTTTAGTATCACTTTAAGTGATATGCACTGATCAGCCATAACATTATATTGATTGTCTCATTACGATGGCACCTGGAAGTGAGTGGCATATATTAGTCAACAAGTGAACATGTTGTCCCTGATACATATTGTGTTTAAAGCAGAAAGAGTGGGCAAGAGCAATGATTTGAGTGACTTTAACATGGGCCAAATTGTAATGGCTAGAAGACTATATTAGTTAGTTTCCAAAACTGCAGCTCTTGTGGAATATTTCTGGCCTGTAGTGGTCAGGACCTACAAAAAGTGGTCCATGGAAGGATAAACAGTGAACAGGGTCATGGGTAGAGTTGAGCGAACCTGAACTGTAAAGTTTGGGTCCGTACCGAACTTTGGGGTGTCCGTGACCCGGACCCGAACACGTACATTTGCAAAAAAGTTTGGGTTCGGGTTCTGGGTTCGGTTATTTGATCCCGCCTGTTGAATACCTGCAGTGTCTATGCTGACCCATGTCCACAGCCAAAAGTGCCTATGATAGACACGCGAGCATCAGAACATCACGGTGCAATGGAAGATCATGTTTTCTTTTTATATCATGTGGATGGCTGGGTGCCTGTGGAAGAGATAGAGCCAGGATGCACTATGGGAAGAAGGCTTAAAGCAGTGGTTCTCAACCTCAGTCCTCAAGTACCCCCAACAGGCCATGTTTTGGGAATTTTTCTTAGATAAAATAGCTGTCCAAAATACCAAGTCATTGACTGATTTAAAGCACCTGTGCAAGATAAAGGAAAACCTGCAAACATGGCCTGTTGGAGGTACTTGAGGACTGAGGTTGAGAACCACTGGCTTAGAGGATCTGCTACTGCTTGGTGCCAGATACCACAGCATACCTTCAGAGGTCTAGAGGTCTAGTGGAGTCGATGATTTGATGGGTCAGGGCTGCTTTGGTGGCAAAAAGGGGACCTACTCAATATTAGGTGAATGGTCATAATGTTATGGCTGATCAGTGTATTCACTGAAACCAAGGTATAGAATTTAGGGAATAACTCAAAGGTATTTTTTTATAACTCAAAATAAATCTTTTTTTTTTGTGGCCAATCAGAGAAGGGAGGGAGGGGGCTGCCCCAAATAAATTCTATTCTTTTTCACTACTTGCATTTAGATGGGGTATCCGACTTGGAAGCAACTTCTATTGAATTCTATGGGCACAAGTCGGATAGAAGTCGCCTCCAAGTAGTACAGGAACCTTTTCTGAAGTCGGAGCGACTTCAGTAGTGTACATTAAGACTGCTCCCATTCACTTCAATGGGATTTCACTTGTCAAGCAACTTGGGGCAACTTGAGGTGACTCAAGTCCGAGCGTAAGTCACCCCTGTGTGAATGGGCACTTAAAGAAACAGTTTTAACCCACAAAACATTTCTAATGTGATACACACATCTGTATGGTCATCTCTTTCTTGCTGTGCGATGTAACTGAATAGTATAAAGAGAGTGACCCAGGCCATTCCTCCTTAGCTAGCAACTGTGGAAACTCAGTAAAAATCAACTTTACCTTCAAAATATTGCTGTTTTGAGTCTTTCTGAATTTAATGATTTAATGACATTGCCCCTCCTTTCCCCAACAGACTGTAGTTATTTTTTTTTTACTGAGGTCAGAGGGCAGGTGTAGGAAAATAAAATATGTTTGAAAGGTGGCAAAGTCTCACATATGAGTTGATATACTAAAAATGGGGAGTACGGGGGGGGGCGTGTTCAAGATGGCGGAGTGACTGGACGTCTTCCTTGGAGCTCTTTTGGGGATCCTTCTTACAGTTGCCCGTTCCTGAGTATTAAAACCATCCGGAGTTGCAGCGTAAGTGAGCTGATGACTTCTAAGTCAGCGGGGAATGGAAAAGGGAGGTAAGAAGCTCAGTTTTCTCCCGGGAATACCCACCATCACCGGCCCTGAACTCCAGCCCCGGCCTGTCCAGCTGCCATGTGCTAATATGCCATCCCAAACGGATCCTCTGAAGAAATCCGCCGCCTCCACCGCCAGGGATCCCGAAGGTAATGGCAGCGATTGCCTCTTGCCAGGCTGCTATATCCATCTGCCAGACTGCTCTTACGAATAAAATTGAGGCAGTGTAGTTAGACATGGCTCTGATCTGTCAGGGCCTGGATAAGGTCCGATCCCACCTCACTGCTGCAGAGGTGCGGATAGGTCATGTGGAAGACGCAGTGGCAGAATATGATGTAGCTCTCTGCATGCTGCAATCCAAGATGAAAACACTCGAATACAGACCAGAGGATGCTGAAAATTGGTGCCGACAGAATAATATCCGTATTATTGGCCAAGTGGAGGGGGCTAAGGGGAAAAACCCCATGGTGTTTGCTGAGGAGCTCCTGTGATCCCTCCTCCCTGCGGCCCAGCTATTGCCCTACTTCACTGTGGAGAGGGCCCACCGCATGCCACCACAACCAGGGCCGCAGGGCCCACACACACACACACATTCACACTGCGGCTTTTAGATACTGGGATGAAATACTGAAGGCCCCATGGTTGGCGGATGAGCTGCACTACAAGAACAACTGGCTGATGATGTTTCCTGACTATTCTGTTGAGACACAGAAACTTTGCAGATCATTCGACTCTGTTAAAGCCACCCTGCGTACCAAAGGGATCAAATATAGCATTCTCTTCCCGACCAAGCTGCGAGTGGTAGATGGGGAAACTGTCCGATTTTTCAATTCTCCAAAGGAGGCTGCAGACTGGTTGGAGTCCCTGCCTCCGCAGGGCTGAAGTTCCTTGGCTCCATAGTGGCTGGAATCCTGTTCTTCTCTTGTACTTACCTTGTGTTGCTCTGCAACCCCTCAACTTTTGGCGTTGCCTTTGGAATTGTTTACTGGGGATTGCACATCTCCCTGTGTATTGTACATTTACCCTGGCTTACCCCTGAAAGTTTCCAGGGCGTATTCCCTATTAATTTCAGTCCCTTTATTCACTGCTGAGAGGTGGATGGGTCACTGCTATGAGAACCTCTTAAGTGTTGTACCCCTGGCCCTGTCCAGGTGATTACTCTGACTCAGGTACTAATTTTTTCCTTTGATCCGGTACTCTCTGATGGGAAACTTACACATCTGCATCTGTCACCATTTCCAGAGGGAGGGAACAATTGAGAACTGTCCTGTATTGACTATTGCTGCAAGTTTTGCTACACGCCTCCCGAATTAACAGTTGCCTTTGGGCAGGTTTGAGGGGATTTTAGCAGTGGGAAGACGCAGTGGGTATGTGGGTACAGCGGGGAGGGAGGACGGGTAGGTCGGCCAATCCTGACCAAGGTTGGATATGTATAACTCCTAGGTTTTGTTTCCTTTTTCTCAGTGGTTTTGTTTTGATTTATGGTTTTGATGTTCCTTTATGGCATGGACTACTTTCATTCAATGTGCTGCATGACACTGAATATGTACTGAGGGGAGAGGACGGAGTCGATGTGGCTCTGTATGGGCACCTGTCTCAGTGTGTTGCTCCCTGGGAGACTGGAGTGTGGGCTTGTTCGTCCCCAACCTAGGGCAGTTATTTGATATCAACAATGTCCACTCTTACTATAATATCATGGAATGTGCGGGGACTTAACACTGCAGTTAAAAGGTCTCTCTTGTTTAATTACCTTAAAAAGTACACTTCCCAGATTGTACTGCTCCAGGAGACCCATCTTGTTGAGTCCCGGGTTTTAGGCCTCAAACGGGCGTGGGTAGGAACACATTACCATGCTACGCACTCCAGTTACTCCAGGGGTATCTTTATATTAATTCATAGATTGCTTCCATTTCACCTTCTTGATCTCAGGACAGACCAGGAGGGTGGGTATATTTTGCTGTATGCCTGTATAGCGAATGTCCCCATTGTGTTAGTATGTATTTATTTGCCCCCCCCCAGCTGATGTCTCCATATATACTAATGTTATGCAAAGTGTACTATGCTATGGTGTAGATGATGTATTGTTTATGGGGGATTTTAATGTGACTCCTTCTCCGGTCATGGATAGGCTCTCTTCTGCCTCCCGGTGGTCCCCAGGCCTGGCTCAGTGGGTGAATACCTATGACTTGGTGGATGCCTGGAGACACTTCCATCCCACCCTTCAGGAGTTTTTGTGTCACTCTGCATCCTTCTGTCAGGGCTGGGCTCATCTCTCCCTTCTCAGAGCAAGCTGCTCAGCTGAGAGTTAATTGCCAGTCTCAGCTTTCACTCTGTCTCACCTAATATCCATATCCTGCTCGTTAGCCAGCTCTCCTAGCTATATAAACTGCCTGGATCAGATCTCAGATGCCTTCGCCTGGTCAACATCTCTGGATGAATCTCTGCTGTGTTTTCCTGTGAAAGACTTTTGCCTGTTTGACGTTCCTTTGGGTTCCTGGATTAAAGACTCTGTTCGGCTGACTTCCCTTCTGGCTCCTGACCCTGCATGCTGTTTGTTTTACCTTACCAATCTCTGGATCCCTGTTTGCTGGCTTGCTTCAACCATCCACTCTGGCTACCGAACCTTGGCTGTGTTTTGACTTTGTTTGCTCTGTTTGTTCTACTTTACCATTTTTATTAAATAGTGTGATTTTTACTGCACTTCTGTCTCAGTCTGATTCATGGTTCCTGACACCTCCCGGACTCTTTCGCGCACTGACCTGGTTTTTACCACCCGTACTGTTACATAGAATAAAAAAGAGAAGTAACTGTTGCACTAAACACACTTAATTTTGTACAACTATTAATTTAAAAAGCAGCTAGCACGATATTGGTGAACAGCAATAAAATATAAACACTGTGAAGCTAATGGGAGGATTATTAGGAGCGGAATCCTGAAACTGGAGTGCATGTAACTGCCTTTTCCTGTCTGGTCATGGTATATTGAGATTGAGTTGTCTACATATAACTTCCAATGCTCGTTTGACCCTTGTTATGAGGGTCCAAGGAGGAGGGTAAGTGGCAGTGTGATCAGGTGCAGGTGGCGGGTTCCTTCCCTTCTTTCATCTTCACTGACTACTGTGTTAAGTGTGCTGTTCATAGTACTAATATGGACTGATGTTCAATGGACTCATTGTACTAGCGCTGCACCTACTGTTTATATGTTACGCAGAATGTCTGACACTTTTTCCCAAAGGGAGTCTCTGATCACACCCCAGTATAGGTTAAATTAGAGCTGGGCTCACTGGCAGAGTGGATGTGGAGACTATGCAGATACTGGATAGAGGACCCCACCTTACAATAACATATCCAGGAGGGAATGTGTCAGTATTGGTTGCTTAATGTGGACTTTACTACCTCTACGATTACTTGGGATGCTTTTAAGGCCTGGTCCCGTGGGAAATATATCTCCCGCATAGCAGCTGCATGTAAAAAATCTGCACAGTCTCTGGAGGGGCTGGAGAAGCAGGTTAGCCTGAAGGGGGCCTCTTATGTTGCGGATTCTAATCCAGGTACATATTGGGCCTGGCAGTTTGCTCTGTGGCAGGTATCTCTGTTACGAGTGGAAATGACCCAAAAGTCTCAGCTACACGCGGCTCAAAGAATATTTGAATATGGGAATAAGAATAGTAGACGTTGGCATGGTTGGCTAGGGGGCAGTTTGCAGTGACATTATTGCGATCGCCCATTGAGATGAATGATAGATTTCTTCATTACTATAAACAGTTATACCCCTCTTGGGTGACTTACACCACCTCCGACTTATAGGCCTATCTGGACAACATTGGCTTCCCCAGACTTGACAAGACAACTAGCGCTGACCTGGATCAGGAGATCACTTTGGAGGAGGTTCAATTGTCCATGACATAACTTAAGCCAGGGAAACCCCCATGTGTTGATGGACTCCCCACTGAGTTTTTTTTTTTATAAGTTTTTTATAAGTTTTATAAGCAGCATTTAGAGCTACTTGCCCCTGGACTTACCTCTTTATTCAACCAATTCTTTCTCATAGGGGAATTACGGGATACTATGTCAGAGGCGGTGGTGGTGTTGGTGCCTAAGCCGGGCAGGAACCTGGAGGAGTGTTCATCATATAGACCAATATACCTTTTTAATGTGGATGCAAACATTTTGGCAAAGGTATTGGCTAATCGTCTGTCCAGGGTTCTAGATGACTTCATTCACATTGATCAAACTGGGCACCGACATTAGCCTCCGCTGCCTCTTCCTGAACCTCTCCATCCCCCATGAGAATGGTGGGAAAAGGGTCATAGCCTGTCTTGATGCGGAAAAGGTGTTTGACTCGGTCAAGTGGGGATTCCTCTGGGAGGTAATGGGTAGGTTTGGGTTGGGATCCCATTTCTTCAATGGCTTAAGCTGTTGTATAACTCCCTAGGGCCAGGATCCACACCAATGACAAATTATCCTTCCCACTGCAGAGGGGCTCCTGTCAAGGATGTCCCTTATCCCCCTCCCTCTTTGCCTTGGCTTCGAGCCCTTGGCGATATATATTAGGTAATCTAGCTCGGTCGGGGGTTTGAGGGTGGGGTCGTTGGAGGAGAAGATATCCCTGTACGTAGACGATGCCCTTCTCTACCTGCAGGATGTTGATTCCTCTCTGCAGACAGCAGACGAGTCCACCTTATTTCCTCTTGACCCCCAGGTGCGGACTACTGCCACGGCCACTCAGTTGGTGTGGGTGGAACAGTTCAAGTACTTGGGCATTCAGGTTCAGAGGGACCCGGCTAAGTTTTCTGAGCTTAATGTACTCCCACTGCTATCCCAACTTTGTGAGAAGTGTGTGGCATGGGCCTCTCTGCCCCTGAAACTTATGGGGGGAATAAACCTCCTAAAAATGATCTTCCTCCCTAAATTTCTCTACGTTTTTCACAATTGCCCAACCTGTATGCCCAACTAATTTTTTAAGGATGTGGAAAGGTGCATTGGGAATTTTATTTGAGGGGGCGTTCCTCCCAGAATAGCGAGAACTACCCTGATTCTCCCGGTGCGTAGTGGTGGATTGGCGTTACCAGGGTATACTTCTGGGCCGCTGTCCTGGTTACTGTCCGATGGTGGTTCACACGGTTGTGGACGAACGTGCAGTGTGTCTTGAGGCCCCCAGTCTGGGATCCCTGGCAGAGCTGGGTAACTTGGTCTACCGAGGGGCCTCAGGTGTACCCTATTCTGCCTTTTCCCACTAGGACCACACTCAGGGTTTGGGCCGCAGCTCAGAAAAGTTTCCATTGCCTCGATAGATGTTTCCCTGTTACCCCATTTTGGGGCAACCCCTATCTCCGGCATCTCTGATCCATTCCTGACCCCCAACTCTGAGTCAAGTATGGGATTAAGACTTTGCGAGACATTTTGGTATCGGGCCAGCTTCTTTCCTTTAGGGTACTAAGGGCCAAATTTAATTTGCCAGGCTGGATGACCTTTAGGTACTTCCAGCTGCATCATGCAATATGTGCTCAATTCACTGTTGCACCTAGTCTGGCAATGGACCCATAGAGGAACTACTGGCTCAGGACTGTTTGTCCAAACCTTTATCTGCCCTGTACCTTGACCTACTTAGCGTTGAATCTCCTAAGATGGACCGCCTCTGGGAAAAGTGGAAGGCTGACGTACCTGACCAAGGCTGTCTAGGTGCTAGCTTGTTGATCTCCTCTCAGGATAGGTTGATCCAGGTGGAGTTTTTGCACAATGATTACTACAAACCCCAGACACTACACAGTATTTATCCTGAGAGGACCCCAGACTGCACCCGATGTGGTAGAGAAATCAGTACATACTTTCACATGTTCTGGAGTTGTCCAATGGTAGTCTCCTTTTGAGCTGAGGTAGTTGAGTTGACAAATTTCCGCCTCCAACTAACTCTTCCGACTACCCCCGAATTGTTGTTATTAGGTATTCCTGATGATGATCAAAGGCCTAGATACACCAAGTTGCTAATTGCATATCTGCTTACTATGCCAGGAGAGAAATAATTCTCAGGTGGAATTTCCGGTCCGCCCTCTGTAGACTCTTGGGAAAAGTCAATTACCTCTGCTCTTCCTATGTACAAATTGACGTATGTCAACAGGAATTGCCCTAAGAACACTGGAGGCTCGCCCATAAGGACTCCTGGGGCAGTGCACCACCAAAAAAATAAGTAAGAAATAAAAATAAAAATTAACTATAATTATTAACCAACAGCAGCACAGCTAGAGAGAAACTCCAAAGAAAAAAAATCTTTGGAATTTCTCTCTAGCTGTGCTTCTGTTGCTAATTGCTAGAATACATAGATAAGATAAGAAAGAGAAGTGTAATCTACCTAGCAACAGGGCAGACGTCCCAAATCTCATTAAAAAACCCCTATCTAGAACACAGTAAAATGAATTCTCCACCCTCATTGGCTGCTTTCCAACATTCCATTCTGAGAATAGGAGCTTTTTGGGACGTCTAAATCTGCAGACCTTAAACTGCCTAGCCAGCCAGCCCCCCCCTCCACAAGTCGCATTCCGACACTTAGTCTCTACCTCTCCAGCAGTGTTTCCACTCTCCACCAGGGACCCTTCCCCCACCCACCATCCTATACAGGGCAGAGGAGGAGGACATGAGGAATAGAGGGAAAGATCCAAGCACAGCAATGTCTGCAAGGTAAGATCTCTGAGCATAAATGCCAGGGTGCTCCCAGCAATACATATGCAATGATTGGTCTGCATCCATAGATAACAGATAAGGCTGAACAGGTCCCTTCCAAAGCTCAGCAGTAGGATAAGAACTCTGAGCCGGCATGTAAGTCACAGGGAGTTCTCAGGGATACACAGGCAGTAATTGACCTGCAATTAGTCTTCTGACATTGGGGGACTACAGAGCTCAGCACCACCGCACACCCTCAGCTCTTCATACTTTACTGTTTAACAGGCAGCTTCAGCCAACACAGCAACAACTCCACTCCGGGTGACTTCTTCATCCCTGCATTCAGTGCATTATAAGTAATGATTCATGACTTCCAATGCAGGGACCAACAAGTCACCAGGAGTGGAGTTGTTGCTGTGTTGGCTGAAGCTGCCTGTGCTCAGCCTCTGTGTATCTTAGCATTAAACAACAGAACAAGAGGAATGTCTACTCATGACAATTTCTCTACAATAACTGCTTTCCAATGAATGCCATCTTAAATCGCCTGATTTTATAATTACATTTTGAACTTTATTTGACAGATAATGAAGATTTATGTTAGTGAAGCTGGTCAGTTCTAAAAACCAGGGACATTTCTATGGCTCACCTTGTGTCAGGGGTTAGTGGAGGATTTCCAGCGTTCCTATTATAAAATAAGGAATTAGGATGGAACTTGATGGGATATGAAACCCCACATAATACCAGACTGTGCTGGGTTCCTGTGCAGACCTCACAGCTAATGTAGCTCTGTACCTTTGGGATTGAATGGATGAATGAGCCAGTAAAATTTTATTGAGAATTAAGACTGACAGCTGAGTTATACTGTACATTATGTACAGAGTGGGTGGAGCCTATAAGGGGTGTGGCTTCTAAGAAGTGGGAGGGGTCAAACGGAAGGGCGGGGTCTGGCGCCTGATCATCTTAAAACTTCACCAGCCGCCACTGCCTAAGAAATATGGTGGAGCAGGGCAGCCTTGGACCGCATACAGAGGGGGAGCCCCTACTGACCCTGTCTGCTACGGGGTGGCTGCTATGGTCTCTCATACACATCCTTGACTGTTTATGTTGTAGGACATAGATAAGGTTCTCTTTGTGTGTTGATTTGCTAACATAAAGACTGCTTACGGTGTTTGCACCTCCCACAAAATCCCCCCCACAAAATCTGATGCTGCTCTGCCAAAACCAAAACCAGACCAAAAACTGAAACCAAACAGTTGCTAGGTTTTGGTCTGGAGGAAAGAAGGGAGAGGGGAGACATGATTGAAACCTTTAAATACATCAAGGGGGTGAATAAGGTTCAGGAGGGCAGTCTTTTCAATATGAAACCAAAATCAAGAACACGGGGACATGACCTCAAACTAACTGGGGGGAAGATCAAAACTAATCTTAGAAAGTATTATTTTACTGAAAGGGTGGTTGATGATTGGAATAAACTACCAACAGAGGTTGTGAGACAGTCAACAGTAAATGGCTTCAAACATGCTTGGGATAAACATTAATCCATAGTCAGACAACAATGTTAATGTAAAAAAAAACAAAAAACAAAAAAAAATAAAAAAAATAAAATAAAAAGGGGCAGACTCGATGGACTACTCAGTCTTTTTCTGCCGTCACTTTTCTATGTTTCTATGTTAAACATGCTGAGGTTACAAGAAATTGATTGTCTGCCATGCACTACTGCACCAGATTTTGCACTCTTCAGTTTTAGTAAATCATCCCCATGGTGTCTACAGCTTCTGTCTAAGGCCTAGTTCGCACCTATGTGTTTTTTGGTGTTTTTTGCTTTTCGTCCATTTAACATGGTTTTCTGTGGGACACGTTCACATCTATGCTTTTTTTCAGTCACTGCAGAAAGGATCAGGGACTTTTTTTTTAATGCAAAACAGTGAATTTTTGGTTCCACAGACTCCAATGGAGAAGTTGTAGAAAATGATTTTTTGCAGGTTTTTGGCACATTTGACAATGAATTGGCCAAAAAAGCATATAAAATGCATCAAAAAGGCGTGAAAACACGTAAAACGCAGGTGCAAAAAAGCAAAATGCACTGCAAAAATGGATCAAAAGCAAGGTGCATAGGTGTGAACTAGACCTAAAGATAACTATAGACTGGGGCCTGTGACATAAGAAAGGGAGCAATATAGAGCTTACAAACACATCAATGCAAAGGTATAGAAAGCACATTTAACTGGGAGCAGACACTCTAGCACGGCTGCACTCAGTACACAGACACTGCTGCTGTCTTCTTCTATTTGTTTACATCCCTCTATCCCACTCACCATGCTGTCTGCACACCAGGCATAGCCAGTGAGACAGAATAGACTAGAATGGCTATGATGCAGCCACATGGAACCTTGGGAAATGTAGTTTGCAGAGCTGCACTGTGAAAGTGAATAGGGCTGTGAGCTACAAGAGCCAAGGACACTTTTTAATAGAAGGAGAGTTCTGCAAGTTTTCTTCCTGGCTTTGATAAGAACTTTCTCTTGCTGCTGAGCACTGGAGCTGTACACAACCTTGGGTGCTACATACCCGTGTGTGCCTACCCAGAGTGTGAGGCCTGCATGCTGTGTGACAAGAGAGCTTGAATCAAACTACTGAGGGCTGGGACTGAGTTTTTGAGGCCCAGATTCATAAGGACAGAGCCAGAGGGACTGTCAACAGTCAAGAGTCCAGGCCAAAGTCTGCTGTATTTCAGGGCTTGTGAGCAACTGCAGCTGTGTTTGTTATATCACTGTTTTGCACTTTCGCAAAGGAGACTGCCTATTTGTCTAGCAACTCCCAAAGCAATTCACTGCATGCAGTCTTAAAGCAGAATTATAGGCAATTTTTTTTTTCATTTTGGGAAAAAGTAAGGGAGGGTTATAACTCCTGTCAGATTTATTTTCACCATCTGTATCCCATTGCAGAGATATCCCTTCACTTCCTGTCCCATATCCAAGCAGGAAGTGAGAGGAAATCCCTGTAAATGAAGGGAATTTCTTGGGGACCCCCAGGTCACCAGAACTAGTGTACACATTGGTAGATTTCCCCTATATTACTTTTCTGGGGACAATCCAAAATTTGGGTAATTTATTTTACATTCACTTTCAATGATAATGGTATAGAGAGGGGGCATCTCCTTAATGGGGGCACGGACTGCAATAAAAAAAACTGACAGGTGTTCTAACCCCTCTCCACTCTATCCAAAACTAAAATAAAACGTTTTGCCTTTAGTTATACTTTAAAGAGATGATAATAAGTGCACTGCCATACAATTTGGATCCCTTTGATAGCCGGCTGATGTAGCAAGTCCTGTGCCATTTACAGAACAGTGACCTTACAGGGATACCCCATTTCAGAAATATTTATATATATATATATATATATATATATATATATACAGTATAGCCCAACCTATACATAAGGGGATATATACAGAGTGCATTCTGATACAATTGTTACTGATGTATTGCAGAGGCGTTACCGTGCACCTTTTACTGTTTATAACAAGGGTCTCCAAACTTTCTAAACAAAGGGCACGTTTACTGTCCTTCAGGCATTAGGGGGACTGGATTGTAGCCAGTGGGAGTAGAAAATGATGTCAGTGGGGAGAATTGTGCCCATTATTGGTGAGAGTTGGAGGAAAAGTATCCCAAAGGCCAGATAAAGGCAAGCAAAGGGCCGCATCTGGTCCACGGGCCATAGTTTGTAGACCACTGATTTACACTGTTTGTTGTTTATACGGTTAAGGTTGTTTTTTTTACCATTGCTACTGATACTAGTTCGATTTTGCATCCCACCTCTGCGATCTGGAATAACCTGGCATTCATGTCAGTTAGTTTGTTGCATTCAAATGGATTCACTTGACCTACTTTTTTCTTTTGTACATTGCCATTTTATTTTTGCCTTGCAATAATATACTTACTTATTTGCAATCAAGTATCCTGGTGTCTAATTCTATATGCTAATACAGTTGCGGTGGTGCATTAATAAATAAGTTCAGGCAGGTGTTTGCAGCATTCTATCATATAACCAGGTGTTTCAGAAGGGATGGAGCAGTTCAGAGAACAGAGAACCCCTCATAACAAGCAGCTCCTTTGGTGTAAGAGCTACACACAAATAATAGTAGAGTTATTTCAATACTGTATTTTGAATACTCTATGCCACTCTCTCATGTATTGCCTGATCTTTATAATTCTAACAAGCTTCTTCACTTTAGTGAAGTCCAGCCTTACTCTAACCACCCAAAAGCTCTTGTATGTACTTCCATCCACAGCTTTAGCTCCCACTGCTTGGATGATTTCAACTTTCTGCTGGCAAAAGTTGGCTTTCTGATTATAACAAATGTTCAATTGAAAAATGGTTTTATAGGTTTGGGAGGAAGCACAACCGGGTATTTTTATATATATGTCAGGAGATACTCTTTAAAGTAAAAATTGTAACATAAAAGTATAAAAGATGGTAATTAGGCCAGAATGAAAAGGGAAAAAAAACACAGAAATAGTGACTGTGCTAATGATATGTACTTGGCCCTCACACAGCATCTAGTGCTGACAATGGGCTTGGAACGCAAGCTGTGCTATTGAGCACAAACCATGGACGCACAATGCACAGAACACAATATCACTCAGTGATGGATACTGTTATTTCTAGCTGCCAGGTTTCCTTTTAATCTTATATGCTGTAGGGACCAGAGAATTAATAACAGGCTAACAAATGTTCTTTTTGCTATTATTAAGCCAATGATGGCAAATGGATCGGATACAGCATTTTAATAACATATTATGCAATATATAATGTCATAGATGCCATATTTTTTAAGGGTTACAAAACATCTGTGGATAAACAGCCCAGCATGATCTGTGCACAATGCAGTCCCATTCAGAGGACCTAAATGTAACTATTTTCCTTCTGTATCTGAGGCCTCTGTGGAGATGAAATCTGCTATATTTAGCCATGGAACAACACAGCTTAACAATCCCATTTTCATTTGCAAGTAAACGTATTGATTGCATTCAAACCTAGTGAAAGAATGAAAATGCTATGCTTTTGTGAACCAATAGTGCAGTAACTCCCAGCAACCAATTAGAACTAATTTTGCAAGAAAATAGTTACTATAGGATATGCAGCTAGTATATTGGTTACTGAAGCCATTAAAGTAAAGGAGATGAATACTGATCCTGGTGGAATGATGTTCTGACTTCTAATTTCTTTTAGTAAATAAACACAAAATGCGGCTTTACACTATTAAACATTTGTGATTTCCTTTTTGCTGGTATTGGGCTACGTTCCTTGCTGGTGAGCCCTGTGGTTTCTATCCTCTTGCCTGTATGTTGGATTGCGGCTGAGAGCTCGCTTGCTTTTTGGTAGGAGGCGGGTGTTTATGAATGGTGGTGAAACTCATGGGAAAATTATATAAAAAAGTTTGCAGCTTCACTGGTGGACTTTTATGCATGATTTACACATGGAGTATGGACATGTATATTGAACTATAATATAAAGATATGGCACAAAATATTTTGGTATCAAATCAGGTGAAGTGTTTTCTGATTTGGACCCAGCTGATTTCCATGCTTGGTAATTGAGGATCAACTTTTGAAGGTTGCTCACAGATCACCAAATTTTTAATTGACAGTAAAAATGTCTTTGTGTATGAGAGACTACAGGAGACAAATATAGGCTATTGAGCTATATTGCATATTTACTGTCAATAGTATGCTTCCAAGTTTTGATAATGAGCTTCTAAAGTGCAATAACATGATGGCACTGAGATTCTCAAGTGTTGCAAGGCAATCATATACTCACACTGGGATTCTGAAATTAAAATAAAAGTGTTTTTTAAACCATAGACAATGATGTGATGGCATTGGGATTCAGAAATGAACATAAAGAATGATATGATGCCACTGAGTTCCTGAATAATAACATAATAGCACTGGGCTATTTGAGTGCACATAAACAAACTCACCAGGGCAATGGTATTCTGAAATGCATGAAAAATAGGATATGGTGGTGCTGATTTTCTGAATTTGACAGATTATAATATGCTAGCACCAAGTCTCTGAAGGGTACAATGACAATTACCTGATGGCACAAGGTTCACAACTGCACACCTGCGCCTAGACAATTATATATTGGCGCTGAGTTTCAGAAGTGCTCATACATACAGTACTATTTTCCAGTGTTTCCCAGACCAGTCCTTTAGGAACCACTAACTAAGGTAAATAGGTTTCAGTCCATATTTTGAGATTTGGCTGCTCAGCACAGCTGCACTTGCACTCTGAACTCAGAAAGCAAGGCTTTTTATGGGGTCCTTGGACTGGTGTTGGAAAACATACATAATCTACATATGCAGACATCTCCCTATGTGTTTTTCAATGGCTACAGTAGAGCACACTGATCATATCGCACAGTGCAACTCTTAGAAGCTTGGGAGAAAAATAATACATTTAGGGAAGTCTGTTTTATTTTTATACTGAAGCCCTTCTCTGTTTAAAAAAAAAGATCCAGTTTCTCATTTCGTCGGTCCACAGAGGGTCCTTTATGACTAAACGACCCTCTGTGGTCCCAGGCCATAGCCAAATTTCTGCCAATAGGCAGGAAGAGACAGGTAAGTAAGGACTTATTTTAAATATTTGCAAGTCCCTAGCTCGGCTACTCTTACATTTTCAAGCTGTTCTTTGGCCTTTTAAAAAATCCCCGAGTTGCCTCTGTAGCTGTAGGCACTGTGGAGCAATTCACCTTCAAAGTTGACAGTAGAAGCACTGAAGTTGCTCAAATCATCCCCAGCAGTGACTCAGCAGCCTTCCAGCTTTCATATCTCTAATATACACATAGAACAGCATCTCTGGTATTGGGAAGCATAGGGAGCTGATTTGATGGAAGAACAACTAAATAACACCAGCAGTTCTTCTGTGAAGTTTGAGGATGAATTGCTCAACAGTGCCTGCAGCTACAGAAGTCAGCACAGGCTTGTTTTAAACATATGTACTGCTTGTTAAATTGCAAATGCTTTAATGCTTATAACCAGGTTTACTTTAAGCTCTGCTCAGGAAACACCAGTGGTATAGTAGATTATAGACAACATATAGACAATAAGCGATTACTGTAAATGCATCAGTTACTTACATAAAGCAAAAAGAAATGTAATTTAAACAATACAATAAATACACAAATTAGTACAAACATATACTGTAAACATTTTTGAATGGATATCCACTTTTAGACAGCAAATGTCTTTCCCTAAACAAAATACCGAAACAAAAGTTTGCCTTATCTTTAAACACAGCTCCACATGATTGCAGAGAAAAATGATTATATATAATTGCCAACATGGACTTGCTAAGTCCAACATTTCTATGATGTTCAACAGGCAGCTCAGACCGTCAGATCCAGAGAAAAAGATGGTTTTCTCTCTTTATAAAGGAGAGTAAGCTCAAACATGAACTTACTTTGATGAGCAGCTCATTATTTTTATAATTAGCCATAAAATAGTTCAGACCCTATCAATAATTTACCACACTAGCACGGTTATTGGCATAAAAAACACATATTTCTGTTTAATGGAGATAAGGACTCGTGTCTCAGAAAGCTATTGCCGGAATATCTCGCTAAGGTTCCTTTCTTCAGGCAGATAATTAATATTTGAAGGAGTCTCATCTCGGACACAGAAGTTTGTTTACACATGCAAATTGCCTTTTAGTATATTTTTTAATTTTTTTTCGCCAGGAAGAAGGTAATAGCTGCCTGCTCTCTACAAAACGATCCATAAATTGGATTTAAATTTGACCCCATGTGAACATTCTTTGTACCTAAAATGATGACGTAATAAAATTATAATTTGAGAATAACGGTAACTCTTTTTCCAGGAAATTCACTGTTTTTGTGTTCTTAAAGTCAACCTGTCATTGCATCTGACATCGCTGGACTTCCTAGCACAGAAACATATTGGATATGCACTTATTTTAGGTCCCTGTGTTGTAGATATTGATTCCAATATTGGAGAGTAAGCAGTGGTGGTGCTGAGATAGACTTTTGGGTGTGTTGGAGGCTTGTAGCTCCTAAGTTCCTGTAGCTGTTCTCTCCCCCCAAAAATGTACTTACATGAGTCTATGCATAGCTTGGAGCACAGCCTTGCAAGGTGCAAATTCTAAATGTAGAAGCTGCACCAAGTTAGAATATATCATCATATGAGTGACAGCAGTGAAGTTGCACATTAACCAAGATGGCGGTGACTGGCAGTAGATGGTAACTTTTTTTAACAGCAAATACAAAAGGCAAGCGTAGCTAAAACAAGTGCAATATTCAGCTCTGGGTCTTTTTCATACAGGCGCCTCCCTTTGGCTTCAGCAGGGGATTCAAAGATGGATTCTCTGCTGACTTTGATCAGAATGAAAATGGATGTCACGTATATGACATCCGCATCCATTCTCAGCCTATTCCGATGGAGAAAAAACAGGCCCATGTAATCCCTATAGGCAGCCCAATGTAAATGGATGTGCACCTATTTATATTTACATCTATTTCAGTCTTTATAAATCAGACCCAGATGTAGATGGGCTAACATCCTTTTACATATGGCCATCCATAGGGATACATTGCAGTCTATTTTTTGTCTAATCACAGGTCAAAAATAAACTCATAGGACTGATAGTGTGAAAGGTGCCTTAATGAGGCCACTAGGGCACGGTTTTGTAAGCCAATAAATGATATTCACAAATGCAAACATTTGAGTTTTGACTCACTCAAGAACTATTTAGTACCATCTTAGCTGAGCTTACAAATAGCTTCAATGGAGAGTGGGCAGAGATGGAAGCAGGAAGCCACAACTGCCCTTTTCAGGGGAATGTTTTTTAACCTACAGGACTAAATGCAATGCAAACATTTTAACATTGTGAATCCCACTTTTAGCACTAAGATAGATAGATAAATAGATACTAGTATTCCAAAGTTTGAGATCATTAGGAAAAATACTTGATTTTTTAAAGCATTACTATGTTGGTGACATCACAAAAATGATTTAAAAATGTAGTCAAGTTATTGACAAGTCAAGTGTCATTGATGTAATCAAAACAGCAAGCAAAGTGTCTTCCCTTGGGTTTCAAGCTTTTTGCATACCAGAACATAATTGATAAAATGGCAAAATGAAACACATCAGCTTATTATTATTTTTTTGTGAAATGTGTGAATTTTGATGCTCCAGATCACCAAGAAATGTAAGATTTCATAAAATGGGACTAATAAAGTCAGAAAAATAATCTGATCTCTGAGATACCCAACTCTACAAGGAAATTAGTATTGAAAGATTGCCACAGAGTGCTAGGAATAATGAACCAGAATGTTTCCACATTAATTTACAATGTCAAGCCTTCTTCTGTAGTATCCAGAAAGTTACCAACCACACTATTTTACAATATCCAGCCATCTTTTGTATTCAGCGTTTGGTACAGATGTCATCATGCAGCAGGACAAGGATCTGAAGCATACTAAGCTAGGCAAAGTGTACTGTATTTGATGGATTGCTGGCACAATTGTCACATCTCAACCCTGTTGAGCTCCTATGAAAGGCCTTCACCATAAGAACAGGCAAAAAAGATCAACAAGCTAGACATAGCACTGGGAAGTGGTATTGTCTGAGAGTTTTCTTGAATATTTTCAAAAACTAACATCTGAAATGCCACGCTGAAAAGCTGTGATTACTTCAAATTGAAGATTATTTAATAAATGTAAAGTATGAGGAATGGAACAGTTATAAATAAATATAACCTTATGGCATTGTTAATTTATTCACTCTCATTTTGAATGTTACTTTATAATGGCTTTTTTAATTCTGCTATATAGTGCAGATCAGTGCCCATATCTGGTTCTTTTTTAACTGTCCTTTGTCATTTCTTTGCAGAGTAGGGACCAGGGATAGGCACGGACCAAGGCTGTGGCGGACATTTTTCAATGTGCAGACCTTAGTGAAGGACACCAAGGTACATTTCAAATTCAAACCTTCAAAAACATTGTCTACTCTCTGACCTAGTTCTACAAGTACAAAAACATTTAAAATAACATTTATATAAAGACTGCTGGGGCCTGCCTGCTGGGACCGGGCTGGCTGGGGCCTTCCTGGGACAGGACTGGGGCGACGGTACCTGCCTGCTGGGACTGGGCTGGCTGTGGCTGGGGCCTGACTGGGCTGAGGTGGCGGGGCCTGCCTGCTGGGACTGGCTGGGGCCTGCCTGGGACTGGGCTGGCTGGGGCCTGCCTGGGACTGGGCTAGCTGGGGCCTGCCTGGGACTGGGCT
>BLSH010405874.1:11909-32966 GCA_018402905.1 Glandirana rugosa
TTGATCCCGTTCACGGGATGTTTATTTACCCCTATCCCTTTTATTTAATTTTAGTTCATTTTTTTGCCCTTCCCCCCACCTACATTTTTACTTGATTTTAATTTATTTTCCCTATCCCCATTTATTTGTAGGGCACTTGCCCTAGTTTGAAGATGATTTTAGAACAGTTATATGGCTTCTACCATTAATTAATACTTTTCAGACACAGTTTGAAGATGATCCACATTCACCTCCATTTTTGCTTTTTTTATGTTTTTATTTTTTTAAAAATATTTACAGTTATTTCCCTGTCCCCATTTTTTTTGTAGGGCACTTGCCCTACCCTTACCCCCATTTTACTTCCTTTTGCAGCCCTCTAGGGCTTTCCAGGACTTTGTTACAGCCATTTTTGTGCATAAAAGTTCGGGTCCCCATTGATTTCAATGGGGTTCGTTGTCCGTGCGATCGTTCGGGTTCCGTCCGGACCCGGACCCGGACTTTGTCCCGAAGTTCGGACGGACCAGCAGAACCCGAACTTCCAGAGGTTCGCTCAACTCTACCCATAACCCTACACAGGGGGACAAGACAGGGATGCCCGCTGTCCCCACGTCTATTTAACTTGGCTATTGAACCCCTCTCACGTCACCTGAATACAACCGCACCACTACACGGCATCCCCTTCGGCAAAGAGGAACTTAGGGTGCCCCCCTTTGCAGACGATATACTATATTCTCCTCCTCACCACGCGCTGATATACAATGCATCCTATCCACCTTCACCACCTTCCCTGACTGCTCGGGTCTTAAAATAAATTTCAATAAAAGCGGGTTCTACCCCTAGGATCCACCCACTCTAGGCCCTGGTTCACCTCCTCTACATTCCCTGTAAATCATAACGCCATTACTTACCTGGGCATCAGATTTGGGAGAGAACCATCATCCCTCTACTCACTTAACTACCCTCCGCTAATCTTCAAAATTGTAGGCAAATTGGAGACCTGGACCAGTCTCCCCCTCTCGCTCTTTGGGAGATGTGCCTTATTTAAGATGATTAGCTTTGCCCGACTTCTATACCCTCTGCAAACCCTGCCAGTCCTGCTAAAACACAAGGATGTGCAAAAAATAAACAGGGCAGCTTCTGCTTTTCTCTGGAGCAATGGGAAACCAAGGATGGCTCTGGCTAAGTTATATCTCCCAAGGACAGAGGGGGGAATGGGCTTCCCTAACATCAGAGTGTATAACCTTGCCTGCCTACTCAGGGTAGGGCTGGACTGGATTCTTCATGCCTCCAAATATACTAATTTTGAGATAGAATCAGCTGTAATGTACCCTTGTAGCCTGGCAGCATTACCGCATAGCTCGTTGAAAATACTGCTGGGCCATATCAAGAAAAACCTGCTCTTTAGGGACACCATAATCACCTGGAGAGAATCCAGGAAAAAGCTTGGACTTTCCCCATTCGTCTCCAACCATTTACCCATACAGGGCAACCCCATGTTTCCGCCAGGGCTCCAATATGAGCCCTTCTCCAAATGGAGAGACAAGGGCTTGGTCAACATTGCTCCGCTGTATCACCCAGAGGCTATCCTCCATGACATTGCTGAGGCCTACAATTGGACCCAAAACCACTTTTTACAAGTCTCCCAGATAACGGCTTTCATCAACAAAATCTGCCCCCACAAAGACAGGAGATTCCGCCACTCCTTCCTAGACAGACTTATTGATGACCGCAATTATGCCATCTTAGACCTATACCATCCACTGAACTCTGCCTTTACAAAAACTTTACACCAAAGTTCTGTGCAGTCCTGGCTGAAGGACCTTCCGGCAAACACCACAGTAGACAACATCCTAGACGGGTATAATTATGTTCGCAAGCTGGTCACCAACGAGGTCTGGAGAAAGACTCAGTTTAAGTTAATGCACAGAGCATACCTTCCCTTCTCAACCAACCATCCCACCAGCAAAGTATCCTCATGCCCTTGGTGTTCTACAGCAAAGCCCTCACTCTTCCACAGACTCTGGCTTTGTCCCCCTATTGCAGACTTCTGGTCACAACTGCTGTCCTTCATACATGGAGTTACTGACTGCCAAATAGACAAAAATCCTGTGCTTATTCTCTTCGGTGACCCCACTTCACTCTCCATGTCGTCAGGACTCTCCTCTCCTAGACTACAAGAACACCGTCAATGGATCCTGCTAACACTGCTGATAGCCCGCAGGGTCATCCTCCAGCACTGGATCTCCCCCCATCCTCCAACTCTAGCAGAAACCAAACGAAACCTCAAAACTCTACTGTGCCATGACTTCCTAGACCTTTCTACACATGAAGTTTGGCCTTCTGAGAAACTCAATAAAAGGTGGTCCTCTTTCATCGAAAGATGCTTAACTCACACGGAACAATTAGCCTTATCCTCCCTGGGAGCCTTCAGACGGAGTGTCTACCTGTACATCACCTCCTCTACCAACGATTGATTTTACTGGACCAGTTTATGACTCCCCCCTTCCAGAAGCGAAGATGTACCCACACCTGGATCAGTGGGTTGAGATCCCACTCCACATCTTTTAGGTACACTGAAAGGGCACTTGTTCCTGCTGCTATTGAATGCACCAGAGAGTTAGGCCCCCTCTCCTCAGGACCCCAGGGCTGCCCGCAAGAGGAGGCTTCCAGAGCCCTCTCTCCCGGTCAGCCTCACCTATCTCTCTGCCCACTTTCTTACTCTCAGACCAAATGCTTTCCTTATACTTCCCCCTTTCTCTCTATCCTTAATCCCCCTATCTCTACCAAAATGGATATTGAATTTTGTATTGCAACTTACCCTTTTCCCCCGCTTTGTTATCCAGTAAAGCCCAATAAAATGTTTTTGAAAAAAAAAAAAAAAAGCTGACTTGTAGCTGGTTTTATTTTAAAAGGTTGCATGAATATTAAACAAACGAAACAGAAAATAAATCCTTGCCATCCAGGCTCTTACTAAACATTTCCAGTTTCCCTAATTGAGCGGTGAAGGGCTTCTCCCAGTCACCCACAAAACAAAGACAATGCAAACCTTTTGTTTCAGTCATAAAGCAAAACTTCAGTTCAACAGCTCTCTCAGGTTTGATGGATACTGAGTCCCAGGCCAGAGCCATCTTCTGATCCAGATTTGCTTCCTTTATATCACCTGTTGGTGGATATGAGTGGACTGCAAAATCTGGTCTGGAAACAACCCTGCTAAGGTGGCTGGTAAAACCCAGACCGGACTCCACCCTAGTTTCCTGCAAATGAACGCATGCGAGGTGCCACATACCGCCCCCCCCCCCTGCTTAAGCCCCTGCAGCTGAGCAACTGCCCCATCCAGACAGTGGATATGGGAAAGGGCATCTGCATTATTTTGGAGTTTCCCAGTACTATGTTCCACTGTGAACTTAAAGTGGTTGTAAAGGTATTTTTTTTAATAGATCTTCTATATGTGTGTCAAACATTTACAATTTATATATATTTACAAAAAAATTGTATTATGTATATCATTTTTTCCATACCTATTTTCAGGTATTCCTCCTTGTCATTCGTTCAGCTTCCGGATCTGGTAGCGGCCCCAGCGCGCTCCAGATTGCTGCACCATCATCCTTAGTAAACTACATTTCCCGTGATGCATAGCAGCATCATGCATGCGCATTGCCGCTTTTCCACAGTGCACTTCCACAGTGCACTTCATCAAGAACACAGCATGATAACACAGGGGCAGAGGAAAGGCGGAACTGCGGTCTGGAGCTCCGGATTCCCATGCCAGTCAAAGGGCATGGGAGGCTGAGCTGTAGCAACATGCACAGCCACGGCTCCCGTGCCTGTCAGCGTAGCCTGCGTGTCCATGCAGTATTGTATTCACACTGCTGGGAGCATGCACGATCGGGTGACCCGTGTGAACGAGTCACCCATCTAGAGGAAGGACAGGAAATGGGGAAAACGGACCCCCAAAAAATGAATTTTTACATGGAAATTAATGGTAAGGTTAGTAAATTATGAATATGCAACTGTAAAGGACAGGATTAGACCAAAAAAAGAGGGTTTAATATCACTTTAAAAGCTTGAAGAGCAAGGAACCATCTTGTCACACAAATGTTTTTCTCCTTGTTATCACACATCCATTTAAGAGGGGCATGAACAGTGACTAGTTTGAATGGTCTCCCCAACAGGTAATATTTCAGGGCATCTAAGGTCCATTCGATAGCTAAACATTCCTTCTCAACAATGGCATAGTTTTTTGAGCTTTCTGCTAAGGTAAACCACTGGGTGCTCCTCCCCGTCTTTGACTTGGGACAGTACAGCATCCAGTTCCACATCAAAGGCGTCCGTCTGTACCACAAACTCCTTTGTGAAATCTTCGGTCATGAGCACAGGTTGTGCACAAAGGGCTTCCTTCAACATTTGAAATGCCTTCTGTGCCTCCGGATTCCACTTAATCATGACCCACCTTCTACCCTTCGTCAGATCTGTCAATGGGGCTGTAATTGTGGCAAAATTGGGTATAAAATGCCTGTAGTACCCTGTGATCCCAAGAAATGCACAAACTTGCTTTTTTTTTATAGGTTGGGGCCACTTTTGAACTGCTTCAATCTTATTGATCTGAAGTTTGATCAGCCTCCAACCAATAATGTAGCCAAGGTATTTGGCCTCTTCCAAGCCTGTGGCACACTTTCTGGGGTTGGCAGTGAGTCCTGCTTTCCTAAGAGAATCTACTATTGCTTGCACCCGGGGCAAATGGGAATCCAAATCTGGGCTGTGGATGACACCATCGTCCAAATAGGTGGCTGCGTATTGGCGATGTGGTCTTAAGGTCTTATCCATCATTCTCTGGAATGAGGCAGGAGTACCATGCATCTAATTATACTGGGAGGACCCCTCGGGGGGTAGAAAATGCATTTTTTTCTTTCACAGACTCCGTTAGGTGTATCTGCCAATAACCTTTAGTCAGATCTAAAGTAATTATGTACCGGACATTACCCATTCTGTCAACAAGCTCGTTGAACCGAAGCATTGGATATGCATCGAAATTGGACATGCTGTTCAACTTTCTGCAGTCATTACAAAACCTTATAGTTCCATCTGGTTTTGGGACCAACACTATGGGACTTGACCAGTCACTGTGGGACTCCTCTATCACGTCCAGCTCTAACATGTTCTTTATTTCATTTGCAACTGCTTCCCACCTAGCCTCAGGTATTCTATATGGCTTTACATTTACGAGGACACCTGGTTCCATAATTATGTCATGCTGTATAACTGTGGTCAGTCCGGGCAGGTGTGACAAAAAGTCTTTATTCTTACTCAAAATTTTTTTGTTTTGGGCCACTGACAAGATTTCAGTTTTGGGTACTTCTGGAGTCACAGGAGACATGTTCTTTTGGGGGGTTGGCGTTGCCAGTAAAGTCTCTCTGTCCTTCCAAGAGGTTAACATGATATATTTGTTCTTTGTACTTTACCTCCCCTACTTTCTCCATAATTTCAAAGGGACCTTGCCACTTTGCTAGGAATTTACTCTCAACTGTGAGGACTAGTACCAGCACTCTATCACCACGGCTGAAGACCCGTGTCTTGGTATCCCAATTATAAGCCTTTCTCTGGGTCTCCTGGGCTTGCTCCATATGTTCCCGTACAAGCGGCATGACAGCAGCGATTCTATCTTGCATCAGTGAGATATGCTCAATGACGCTCCTATAAGGCGTGGTTGCTCCCTCCCACGTTTCTTTTTCAACATCTAAAAATCCCCTGGGATGTCTACCATTAGGGATGGGCCGAACACCCCCTGGTTCAGTTCGCACCAGAACACGAGAACAGGCATAAAATTTGGGCGAATATTCGAACACCATTAAAGTCTATGGGACCCGAACATGAAAAATCAAAAGTGCTCATTTTAAAGGCTTATATGTAAGTTATTGCCATAAAAAGTGTATGGGGACTCGGGTCCTGCCCTAGGGGACATGTATCAATGCAAAACAAAGTTTTTAAATGAATCGTTTTTTCAGAAGCAGTGTTTTTAATAATGCTTAAAGTGAAACAATACAAATTAAATATACCTTTAAATAATGTGCCTGGGGGGTTCCCTTAGTCTGCCTGTAAAAGGGAGCACCTCTGTAATGTTTAGAACAGTTCCAGAGCAAAATGACATTTGTAAAGGAAAAATTGTCATTTAAAACCACTCGCAGCTGTAATGTATTGCAGGCTCCCAGCAATACAGAAAAAAAAATTGCGTAGGGTCCCTTCGGGGCTGGTATGGATTTGAAGGGGAATCCTGTGCCAAAATTTTTTAAAAAATTGACGTGGGGTCCCCCCTAAAATCCAAACCAGACCCTTATCTGAGCATGGAACCTGGTGAGCGCCCCCCCTCCTGAACCGTACTAGGATATATGCCCTCAACATGGGGAGTATGAGTGCTTTGGGGCAGGGGGGGCTCTGCGCCCCCCACCCCAAAGCAACTTGTCCCCATGTTGATGAGGACAAGAGCATCTTCCCCACTACCCTGGGCTGTGGTTGTTTAGATCTGCGAGAGGGGGGCTTATCGGAATCTGGAAGCCCCCTGTAATGAGGGGGCCCCCAGATCCTGACCCCCCATGTGAATTAGTATCAGGTACATCGTGCCCCTACTAATTCACCAAAAAGTGTCAAAAAAGAGAAAAACCACAGGAGTCAATTAGGGACAAGTCCTTAATTAAAAAAAGACCCGGGAAAAAAAAGCCACAACAGCTCCTCCTCCATGGCATGGCTCCCGCCGTCTGCACGCTCTTTGCTTTGGCAGTTTATTTATATGGAAGGATGGGGCCACCCGGTGACATAAGTGCGTGACCCGCCCCTCTGACGGCACATGATGTCAGAAGGGGCGAGGTCGGTCGCTTACGTCACCGGGTGGCCCTGCCCTGCCATATAAATAAACTGTCAAAGCAAAAAGCATGTAGACGGCGTGCACAGCTCCTCCACGTTGGGAGGGCTGCCGCTGTCTGCACGCTTTGCATTATGGGGCACTCCGCAGCCTCGAAGTCGCTTGCAAACGTCCCCATAATGTTCTAAATTCTACGAACGGGTGAACGCCCGATGCACGGGCCCATCCCTATCTACCATACAGTAATTCAAAAGGGGAGTGACCTGTAGATGCCTGAGGCACCTCTCATATGGCAAACATGAGGTATGGCAGCAAGAAATCCCAATTTCTCCCATCTTTGTCCATCACCCTTTTTAACATGCTTCTGAGCGTTTTGTTAAATCTCTCCACAAGACCATCAGTTTGCCAGTTTCTTGGGACATAAATGAGGTGCCTTGATCCATTAATACCTATTTTGGAATACCCACACGACTAAATACCTGAACAAGCTCTTTGGCAATAGCCTTAGATGATGTATTACGCAAGGGAATGGCTTCAGGATATTACGAGACTTTACTGTTGGTCTCACCAGATCCATGCCAATTCTTTCAAAGGGCACTTCAATTATTGGTAATGATACCAGCGGACTGTGAAAATGGCGAAGAATACTGACACTCTGGGCATGACTCACAATATTCTTTGGCATCTGCATATAAATCGGGCCAATGAATCTCTGGGTTATTCTCTCCTTAGTTTTCTCTATACCCAGATGTCCCCCCATAATATGACAATGGGCTAAATCTAATACCATCCAGTGATAGGGTTTGGGAACCACTAGCTGCTCTACCTCCTCCTCCCCTTGCTTTACCACCTGATACAGCAAGTTATTTTTAAGAGCCATGTAGGGAAAAGACACCCCTAAATTAGGTTCAACAGGTTCCCCGTCTATCATTTTAATGTTTTCTCTGGCTCTATTGAGTGTGGTGTCTTTTAGTTGTTCCGTACAAAAATCATCTTTCCTGACCTCTAAGTCAGGCACCACATTCTGTACACTCTCACTATTAGAGTCAGAGATAATTTCTTGTTGATTATCCTCCAGCTGGTAGCTGGATTCCAGCTCTTCCAGCTCCCCAGCCATTACAGAAAAAGGAAAAGGATCTTCTTCCTCAGACATGCCAACAGTTTCTCTTTCAATTTTGTAATCAAAAGGTTCCGGAGTGAGTTTCGGTGTTTCCTCAGCAGGGGTAGCTCTGTCCTTCCTATAGTGCTAGGGTGTAACTTTGCGGGCTTTACACAATCATTTTTGACTAATGTCACCACACTAACAGAATCAAACAGAGCCGTGACTGCTTTCCATCAACTGAAATTACACACATTTGTTTTTCCATGCGTTCCTGCCATCTGTGCAAAAAGAAACATGTGTTTTTTCAAGTAAGCATTATCACATTGCATTGGTTCATCATTTAGGGAACAGTTAGCAGAAATATCACCAAATTCATGGCAGCGATAACATTTTATGTGTTTTGTTTCCCAGTCTTCTAAATTACCTCAGAGACCTTCCTGACTTGTTTGGCCAGTCTCCAGTCCCTGAGCCCATAGTCTCATTATCTGTGACAGCAATCTTGTAATTTTTCCCCACGCCCTTGAACCCTGGAACAGTCTTACCGGATCCTCTGGGTGATTTTTCACCCCTAGAGACATTGAAGTGGGGCATGGATGGGTTCAACGAGTCCTCAGCAGCAGTATATTTCTCCACCAGGTCCACCAGCTGGTTTGCAGTCTTAGGGTCCCCATGGCTGACCCACTTTCTCAAAGTGGCAGGGAGCACACATAAATAATGGTCCATGACCACACACTCCGGAATCTTAGGGTCCGGCAAAGTCTCTGGCTGCAGCCATATCTTGGTGAGGTATTAAGTCAAACATTTGGGAGCGGGATGGCTTGTCAGAACTGTATGACCACCAATGCACCTGTTGAGCCCGAACTGCAATGGTGACCCCCCATGCATGCAAGCATCTCAGCTTTTAATGTCTCATAATCCTGGGCAGCATCTGGTTCCAGGTCATAATAGACCTTTTGGGGGTTCTCCTTTCAGGAAGTGCACTAGCAGTCCTGCCCATTGCTCTTTTTGCCATCCTTCTCGAACAGCGACTCTTTCAAAAGTTGCTAGGTAAGCCTTCACATCATCTGCAGGTGTCATCTTCTGCAGGTAATAGCTGGCACGCACCATTTTCCACTGGCAAAGGACCTGCGGACCCCTTCTTTAACTCCACCAAGGCTTCTGCAAGTTGGCAATTCGCCTCCTGCTGGGCTGCAATGGCTTGGGGATTCGCCTCCTGCTGGGCTTAAATAGCCTGGTGATTTGCCTCCCGCTGGGCTGCCGCAGCCTCTGTGATTTGGTGGTTGGTTCCCTGCTGGATTGCAATGGCCTGGCGATTCGCCTCCTACTGTTGGCAATTCGCCTCCTGCTGCGCTGCAGTGGCCTGTGCGGCCTGGTGATTGGTTTCCTGCTGGGTTGCAGTGGCTTGCAGCCAGGCTTTTAATACATCCTCCATCTTTCCGCTTGTTCAGGAAAATGCCAGACGAAAATCCACCATGTCTAGGGGGTTTGCTCAATGGGGATCACCTTCCCTGCAAAAAGATAGTCCAAACGGCAGGTTTTCTTAAAAATCTGACTTGTAGCCAGGTTTATTTACAAGGTTGCAATTTAAAAATCAAATATACAAAACAGAAAATAAATCCTTACCGTCCAGCCACTAACTAAACATATCCAGCTTTCCTAACTCAGAGGTGAAGTCCCAGTCACCCACAAAACAAAGAAAATGCAAACATTTTTGTTTCAGTCACAAAGCAAAGTTCAGTTCAACAGCTCTCTCAGGCTTTTGCTTCCTGAGTTCAGGTCAAGAGACCTCCTGTGATCCAGACCTGCTTCCTTTATACTACCTGTTGATGGACACAAGTGGACCGTAAAATCTGGTCCGGAACCAACCCTGCCAAGATGGCTGGTAAAACCCAGACCAGATTCCACCTTAGTTTCCTGCAAGTTAATACATGCGAGGTGAAACATAACGTCCATTGATCATCTTGCCTTTCATTACGCCACAATATATCCACAGATATAAATAAATGTGTGTATGTATGTATGTACATACTGTGTGTATATATATATATATATATATATATATATATGTATATATATATATATATATATATATATGTATATATTGTGAGGGATTAGCTCTTATGGGGATCACCTTTCCTGGGAAAAAAGGCAGTTCAGGCAGCAGTTTCATGAAAATCTGGCTTGCAGCCAGGTTTATTGAATAAAAGGTTGCAAGTAAAAATAAACAAAACAGCAAAATAAATACTTGCCTTTCCAGCTCTAACTAAACACCAGCATTCCTTACTGAGTGGTGTGGGGCTTGTCCCCAGCACTCACAAAATAAAGTTAGTGCAAACCTTTCTTTTTGTCCAAAGCACAAAGCTCTGTGTGTCAGCCCTCTCAGGCTGAACACTTTCAAAGTCCCAGGGTAGAGCAAACCTTGTTCTCTTCCTGGTTTATTTCAACACCTGAGAGTGGACTGCAGTGGACCTGAAAATCTGGTCCAGAACCCACCCTACCGTGGTGGCCAGTAAGATTCCACCTTAGTCCACTCCAAATGAATGCATGCGAGGCGACCCATAGCGTCCATCTATTAGTTTGCCTCACACAACGTCACAAATTATATATATATATAAAACCACACCCACAATACAGTACACCTCTGGGCCCCCCGCTGAATTGGCAGGGCCGGGCCTGGTACAGGAGGGATGATGGTTCCCCCTTGCTGGCGGCCCCATCTGGGCTCCTCCACCTCTCATTGTGCCATCATAAGAAGCCACTTCCTATCATAGTGTTGCACATATGCTGAAAGTATGGTCAATAATTACAATGTGCTAAGGGAGTGGGCCGGGTGAAACCGGAAGTGTTTTTATTGAAAATTTTCTGCAATGACAAAGGCATGACCTTTCAGTTTGAGATACAGGACAGCAACTGCTACTCTGTTATTATAAATGTAGATGTGTATTGTTATGTAAGAACATTCTAATACACAGGAATAACGTCCTCATAGAAAATAATAAACAATTGTACATGTTATTATTATTATTCAGGATTTATATAGTGCCAACAGTTCGCGCAGCGCTTTACAATATAAAGAGAGACAATATAGCAACAGTACAATTCAAAACAAGAGGGTTAGAGGGGCCCTGCTCCTGTGAGCTTACAATCTAAGGGGGAGGGGCTGGTGAAACAAAAGGTAGGGACTGTGAGGAATGAACTCATGAGGGGAGAAGAAGATTCCGTTGTTAGCTGGAGGCAGGTTAGGCCTCCCTGAAGAGATGCGTTTTCAGGTATCGCCTATAAGTGGACAGAGTAGAAGATAGGTTGACAGATTGGGATAGAGTGTTCCAGAGGATGGGAGAGGCTCTGGAGAAGTCCTGAAGACGAGCATGGGAGGAGAAGACAAGGGAGCTAGAGAGCAGAAGGTCTTGGGAGGAGCAAAGAGGACGATTTGGGTGATATTCGGAGATAAGATTGGTGATGTAGCTTGGGGCAGAATTGTAAATGGCTTTGCATGTCATGGTTAGGGTTTTGAATTTTATTCTTTGGAAAATGGGAAGCCAGTGGAGAGATTGGCAGAGAGGAGTGGCGGACCCCCAACGGTCTGGCAACAGCATTCATGATGGACTAAAGAGGGGATAGCTTGAGAAGAGGTAGGCCAATTAGGATTGAGTTACAATAGTCAAGGCGAGCGATAACAAGGGAGTGAATACGTTGCTTAGTAGTATCAATGGTTAGGAAGGGACATATTTTGGAGAAGTCTGCACGATTTGGCCAGTGATTGGATTTGGGACTGAAAGGACAGGTCAGAGTCTAGGATTACACCTAGTACCTTGGCATGAGGGGAGGGACTGATAGTTGTATTATTGATCTTGATAGAGAAGTCAGGGGGAGGGGTACGGGCTGGAGGAAAAATTATGAGCTCAGTTTTAGAAAGATTGAGTTTGAGGAAGTGGTGTGACATCCATGCTAATATGTCAGTTAGTAAGTTAATGTGCTAATATGTTATTTAATCACACAGCAGCGACAGCAGCATTTACTGATCACGGGGATGTAAATCAAATCAATTTTGCCCTGTTTACAGTCCTAAATAAGCTCCCTCTTACCTGCAATGACAAATGCATGACCTTTCAGTTTGAGATACAGGACAGCAATTGCTATTCTTTTCCCACCAGAAACAAAGGTCTGTCATTTTGGTTCCCCCTTGCTATATTATGTGCTCTCTGTCATTCAGGCTTTTAACTCTATGCTGCCATCTAATGGTGATTTATTAGAAATACCATGAGTTTTACTTTCTAAACAGAACAATAGGAAATGTTAAACTCATTAGTTTGTTTTTTATGGGGTACCTGATTTTGGCATACCTTAAACTCTCCCATACAAAATTTTATGTCGTCCTCAACATACGCAGGTTTTAGTAGGAAGAACCATTCCTTTCCCCATCTCACAATAACCATAGGGAGCCATGGTTAAGTAGTAATCCAATTACTGGAGGAACCATCCTCCCTGTGACATCTACTCCCAGTTATGTCACAGCTTCCCACCAGGTCCAGAGCGCTCATGTACCTGGTGAGATATTGTTGCATATAGCCAACTCATTATTAAACCTCTACAACACATGTTTGTGTAGGTTATTGAGAAGATAAGGTTTGATGGAGAAACTAGGGGACACCTTATTACTTCTGTCCTTTTTCCAATAAGGTGGAATAGCCATGGTATGTTACCAATATAGTACAGCGTAACCACCTAATACTGTCTACCCTTTTTGTTGTTGTCGGACAACTTTACCTTAACTACCTAGTCCCATCACTTGAAGCTATTTTTTTTTTTTTTTTGCTTGACCTGGAATCTCTGCAGTGAGAGTGCACGACATTTCCTTTTGTTAACTAAAGAAAATAACACCTAACATCTTACACATAAGTAAACAACTCTACAACATAGTAACCATTATTAGACTGTATCATAATAAACATGACTACTTTTACCAGTTTTTAGAGTCCCCAGTAAAACATTCTGGACCTAAATACCAGCTAGGGTGAGTAGGAATAGTTTATGACCTGTGCAGCTGCATTTCTGGCAACACTACTGGGTTGACACAAAGTGTCATAAGTCAGAACCTTTGAATGTCTCCTGTTCCTGCTGGGCTGAATTCTGCGTAGGGGAAGGGTATCTGAAATGTCCTCTTGCTTGCCTTTGTCACTGTCAACTGTCTCTGTTGGCTTTTCTGTTGAAGGATTTTTTTCTTCTATATCCCCTGGTGAACATGCAGTTTGTTCAGGTTGACCCACAGGCTCGTCTTCTGTAGTTTCCACTGTATCTTCCTCTGTAGATTCCTCTGTAACTTCCTCTGTACTTTCCTCTGTAACTTTCTCACTCGTTTCAAGCTGACAAGGGTAGAACTCTGCTGCTTCTGGATTCAACACTGTGTCTTCTCTTGGGTGGTCTCTCTGAGTTACAGGAATGAAAGATCTCCATTGCTCTTGTTCATGGTCAGATTCATCATCTAATACTTCCTCAGATATCTGTGTAGACGGTTGAGTAGTCTTTGGAATTTTGCCTTGTTTTCGGGCACTGGGCTAGATCAGGTATCTTCTGACCTTGGTCGACGGGTAGGTAATCTCATGATAATAACAAATTGCATTGTAGAATCCTTGTTCGGCCTTTTCCAATTTCTGGCTTGACCTCGTACACTGGACTATCTTCACACATTTTCCTAATGACAACATGTATGGCATTTTCCCAGAACAATCTCAGTTTTCATGGTCCTCCTCTTTCAGTAAGATTTATTACAAGAACTCTACTGCCTGGTGAAAGTGCAACTCCATGAGTCTTCTTGTCATATTGTTCTTTTCTCCTTTGTGCAGCTTGAGTAGCTACTTTTGAAGAAACTGATATGCCTCAGTCATTCTCTCTGTCCACGTTTTCACATACTCGGAGCGAGTCTTGTATTTTTCCGTTACTGGAGTGTCTAACATGCTACGAGACTATGAGATGATTTTAGAACAATAATCTGTCCCTCACTGGAGCAGCAGGAACCTCTCCCTATAGCACTATGATGATAAGATTTTAGAACAATAATCTGTGCCTCACAGGAGCAGTAGGAACCTCTCCCTATAGCACTATGATTAGATGATTTTAGAACAATAAACTGTCCTTCAAAGGAGCAGCAGGAACCTCTCCCTACAGTACTATGAGATGGTTTTAGAACAATAATCTGTCCCTCACAGGAGCAGCAGAAACCTCTCCCTATAGGACTATGATGAGATGATTTTAGATCAATTATTTGTCCCTCACAGGAGCAGCAGGAACCTCTCCCTGTAGCACTAATATGAGATGATTTTAGAACAATAATCTTTCCCTCACAGGAGCAGAAGGAACCTCTCCCTGTAGCACTATGATGAGATGATTTTAGAACAATAATCTGTCCCTCACAGGAGCAGCAGGAACCTCTCCCTATAGCACTATGAGATGAATTTAGAACAATAATCTGTCCCTCACTGAAACAGCAGGAACCTCTCCCTATAGCACTATGAGATGATTTTAGAACAATAATCTGTCCCTCACAGGAGCTGCAGGAACCTCTCCCTATAGCACTATGAGATGATTTTAGAACAATAATCTGTCCCTCACTGAAACAGCAGGAACCTCTCCCTATAGTACTATGAAATGGTTTTAGAACAATAATCTTTCCCTCACAGGAGCAGAAGGAACCTCTCCCTGTAGAACTATGATGAGATGATTTTAGAACCATAATCTGTCCCTCGCAGGAGCAGAAGGAACCTCTCCCTCTAGAAGTAGGAGAAGAGTTTAGAACTATAATCTGTCCCTCACAGGAGCAGCAGGAACCTCTCTCTGTAGCACTATGATTAGATGATTTTGGAACAATAATCTTAACCTCACAGGAGCAGAAGGAACCTCTCCCTGTAGCACTAAGATTAGATGATTTTGGAACAATAATCTTTCCCTCACAGGAGCAGCAGGAACCTCTCCCTGTAGCAGTATGACATGATTTTAGAACAATAACTTGTCCCTCACAGGAGCAGGAGGTACCTCTCCCTATAGCACTATGAGATGATTTTAGAACAATAATTTGTCCCTCACAGGAGCAGAAGGAACCTCTCCCTATAGCAGTATGATATGATTTTATAACAATAATCTGTCCCTTACAGGAGCAGCAGGAACCTCTACCTGTAGCACTATGAGACAATTTTAGAACAATAATTTGTCCCTCACAGGAGCAGAAGGAACCTCTCCCTATAGCAGTATGAGATGATTTTAGAACAATAATCTGTCCCTCACTGGAGCAGCAGGGACCTCTCCCTATAGCACTATGAGATGATTTTAGATCAATTATTTGTCCCTCACAGGAGCAGCAGGAACCTCTCCCTGTAGCACTAATATGAGATGATTTTAGAACAATAATCTTTCCCTCACAGGAGCAGAAGGAACCTCTCCCTGTAGCACTATGATGAGATGATTTTAGAACAATAATCTGTCCCTCACAGGAGCAGCAGAAACCTCTCCCTATAGCACTAGGAGATGAATTTAGAACAATAATCTGTCCCTCACTGAAGCAGCAGGAACTTCTCCCTATAGCACTATGAGATGATTTTAGAACAATAATCTGTCCCTCGCAGGAGCTGCAGGAACCTCTCCCTATAGCACTATGAGATGATTTTAGAACAATAATCTGCCCCTCACAGGAACAGCAGGAACCTCTCCCTAAATTACTATGAGATGAATTTAGAACAATAATCTGTCCCTCACTGAAGCAGCAGGAACCTCTCCCTATAGCACTATGAGATGATTTTAGAACAATAATCTGTCCCTCACAGGAGCAGCAGGAACCTCTCCCTATAGCACTATGAGATGATTTTAGAACGATAATCTGTCCCTCACAGGAGCAGCAGGAACCTCTACCTGTAGCACTATGAGATGATTTTAGAACAATTATTTGTCCCTCACAGGAGCAGCAGGAACCTCTCCCTATAGCACTATGAGATGATTTTAGAACAATAATCTGTCCCTCACAGGAGCAGCAGGAACCTCTCTCTGTAGCACTATGATTAGATGATCTGGGAACAATAATCTTACCCTCACAGGAGCAGCAGGAACCTCTAACTGTAGCACTATGAGATGATTTTAGAACAATTATTTGTCCCTCACAGGAGCAGCAGGAACCTCTCCCTGTAGCACTAATATGAGATGATTTTAGATCAATAATCTTTCCCTCACAGGAGCAGAAGGAACCTCTCCCTGTAGCACTATGATGAGATGATTTTAGAACAATAATCTGTCCCTCACAGGAGCAGCAGGAACCTCTCCCTATAGCACTATGAGATGAATTTAGAACAATAATCTGTCCCTCACTGAAGCAGCAGGAACCTCTCCCTATAGCAGTATGACATGATTTTAGAACAATAACCTGTCCCTCACAGGAACATCAGGGACCTCTCCCTATAGCACTATGAGATAATTTTAGAACAATAATCTGTCCCTCATAGGAGCAGAAGGAACCTCTCCCTATAGCAGTATGAGATGATTTTAGAACGATAATCTGTCCCTCACAGGAGCAGCAGGAACCTCTAACTGTAGCACTATGAGATGATTTTAGAACAATAATCTGTCCCTCACAGGAGCAGCAGGAAACTCTCCCTATAGCACTATGAGATGATTTTAGAACAATAATCTGTCCCTCAAAGGAGCAGCAGGAACCTCTCTCTGTAGCACTATGATTAGATGATTTTGGAACAATAATCTTAACCTCACAGGAGCAGAAGGAACCTCTCCCTGTAGCACTAAGATTTTATGATTTTAGAACAATAATCTTTCCCTCACAGGAGCAGCAGGAACCTCTCCCTGTAGCACTATGAGATGATTTTAGAACAATAATCTGTCCCTCACAGGAGCAGCAGGAACCTCTACCTTTAGCACTATGAATTGATTTTAGAACAATAATCTGTCCCTCACAGGAGCAGCATGAACCTCTCCCTATAGCAGTATGAGATGATTTTAGAACAATAATCTGTCCCTCACAGGAGCAGCAGGAACCTCTACCTTTAGCACTATGAATTGATTTTAGAACAATAATCTGTCCCTCACAGAAGCAGCATGAACCTCTCCCTATAGCACTATGAGATGATTTTAGAACAATAATCTGTCCCTCACAGGAGCAGCAGGAACCTCTCTCTGTAGCACTATGATGAGACGATTTTGGAACAATAATCTTTCTCTCACAGTAGCAGCAGGAAGCTCTCCCTATAGCACTATGAGATAATTTTAGAACAATAATCTGTCCCTCACAGGAGCAGAAGGAACTTCTCCCTATAGCAGTATGAGATGATTTTACAACAATAATCTGTCCCTCACAGGAGCAGCAGGAAGCTCTACCTTTAGCAATATGAAATGATTTTAGAACAATAATCTGTCCCTCACAGGAGCAGCATGAACCTCTCCCTATAGCACTATGAGATGATTTTAGAACAATAATCTGTCCCTCACAGGGGAAGCAAGAACCTCTCTGTAGCACTATGATGAGATCATTTTGGAATAATAATCTTTCCCTCACAGGAGCAGAAGGAACCTCTCCCTGTAGCACTATGATGAGATGATTTTAGAACAATAATCTGTCCCCCAAAGGAGCAGCAGGAACCTCTCCCTATAGCAGTATGACATGATTTTAGAACAATAACCTGTCCCTCACAGGAACATCAGGGACCTCTCCCTATAGCACTATGAGATAATTTTAGAACAATAATCTGTCCCTCATAGGAGCAGAAGGAACTTCTCCCTATAGCAGTATGAGATGATTTTAGAACGATAATCTGTCCCTCACAGGAGCAGCAGGAACCTCTAACTGTAGCACTATGAGATGATTTTAGAACAATAATCTGTCCCTCACAGGAGCAGCAGGAACCTCTCTCTGTAGCACTATGATTAGATGATTTTGGAACAATAATCTTAACCTCACAGGAGCAGAAGGAACCTCTCCCTATAGCACTAAGATTAGATGATTTTGGAACAATAATCTTTCCCTCACAGGAGCAGCAGGAACCTCTCCCTGTAGCAGTATGACATGATTTTAGAACAATAACTTGTCCCTCACAGGAGCAGGAGGTACCTCTCCCTATAGCACTATGAGATGATTTTAGAACAATAATTTGTCCCTCACAGGAGCAGAAGGAACCTCTCCCTATAGCAGTATGAGATGATTTTAGAACAATAATCTGTCCCTCACAGGAGCAGCAGGAAGCTCTACCTTTAGCAATATGAATTGATTTTAGAACAATAATCTGTCCCTCACAGGAGCAGCAGGAACCTCTCTCTGTAGCACTATGATTAGATGATTTTGGAACAATAATCTTACCCTCACAGGAGCAGAAGGAACCTCTCCCTGTAGCACTATGATTAGATGATTTTGGAACAATAATCTTTCCCTCACAGGAGCAGCAGGATCCTCTCCCTGTAGCAGTATGACATGATTTTAGAACAATAACTTGTCCCTCACAGGAGCAGGAGGTACCTCTCCCTATAGCACTATGAGATGATTTTAGAACAATAATTTGTCCCTCACTGGAGCAGCAGGGACCTCTCCCTATAGCACTATGAGATGATTTTAGATCAAGTATTTGTCCCTCACAGGAGCAGCAGGAACCTCTCCCTGTAGCACTAATATGAGATGATTTTAGAACAATAATCTTTCCCTCACAGGAGCAGAAGGAACCTCTCCCTGTAGCACTATGATGAGATGATTTTAGAACAATAATCTGTCCCTCACAGGAGCAGCAGGAACCTCTCCCTATAGCACTATGAGATGAATTTAGAACAATAATCTGTCCCTCACTGAAGCAGCAGGAACCTCTCCCTATAGCACTATGAGATGATTTTAGAACAATAATCTGTCCCTCACAGGAGCTGCAGGAACCTCTCCCTATAGCACTATGAGATGATTTTAGAACAATAATCTGCCCCTCACAGGAACAGCAGGAACCTCTCCCAATAGTACTATGAGATGGTTTTAGAACAATAATCTTTCCCTCACAGGAGCAGAAGGAACCTCTCCCTGTAGAACTATAATGAGATGATTTTAGAACCATAATCTGTCCCTCGCAGGAGCAGAAGGAACCTCTCCCTATAGCAGTATGAGATGATTTTAAAACAATAATCTGTCCCTCACAGGAGCAGCAGGAACCTCTAACTGTAGCACTATGAGATGATTTTAGAACAATAATCTGTCCCTCACAGGAGCAGAAGGAACCTCTCCCTATAGCACTATGAGATGATTTTAGAACAATAATCTGCCCCTCACAGGAGCAGCAGGAACCTCTCGCTATAGCACTATGAGATAATTTTAGAACAATAATCTGTCCCTCACAGGAGCAGAAGGAACCTCTCCCTATAGCAGTATGAGATGATTTTAGAACAATAATCTGTCCCTCACAGTAGCAGCAGGAACCTCTACCTTTAGCACTATGAATTGATTTTAGAACAATAATCTGTCCTTCACAGGAGCAGCATGAACCTCTCCCTATAGCACTATGAGATGATTTTAGAACAATAATCTGTCCCTCACAGGAGCAGCAGGAACCTCTCTCTGTAGCACTATGATGAGACAATTTTGGAACAATAATCTTTCTCTCACAGGAGCAGCAGGAAGCTCTCCCTATAGCACTATGAGATAATTTTAGAACAATAATCTGTCCCTCACAGGAGCAGAAGGAACTTCTCCCTATAGCAGTATGAGATGATTTTACAACAATAATTTGTCCCTCACAGGAGCAGCAGGAAGCTCTACCTTTAGCAATATGAATTGATTTTAGAACAATAATCTGTCCCTCACAGGAGCAGCATGAACCTCTCCCTACAGCACTATGAGATGATTTTAGAACAATAATCTGTCCCTCGCAGGGGAAGCAAGAACCTCTCTCTGTAGCACTATGATGAGATCATTTTGGAATAATAATCTTTCCCTCACAGGAGCAGAAGGAACCTCTCCCTGTAGCACTATGATGAGATGATTTTAGAACAATAATCTGTCCCCCAAAGGAGCAGCAGGAAACTCTCCCTATAGCAGTATGACATGATTTTAGAACAATAACCTGTCCCTCACAGGAACATCAGGGACCTCTCCCTATAGCACTATGAGAAAATTTTAGAACAATAATCTGTCCCTCATAGGAGCAGAAGGAACCTCTCCCTATAGCAGTATGAGATGATTTTAGAACAATAATCTGTCCCTCACAGGAGCAGCAGGAAACTCTCCCTATAGCACTATGAGATGATTTTAGAACAATAATCTGTCCCTCACAGGAGCAGCAGGAACCTCTCTCTGTAGCACTATGATTAGATGATTTTGGAACAATAATCTTAGCCTCACAGGAGCAGAAGGAACCTCTCCCTGTAGCACTATGATTAGATGATTTTGGAACAATATTCTTTCCCTCACAGGAGCAGCAGGAACCTCTCCCTGTAGCAGTATGACATGATTTTAGAACAATAACTTGTCCCTCACAGGAGCAGGAGGTACCTCTCCCTATAGCACTATGAGATGATTTTAGAACAATAATTTGTCCCTCACAGGAGCAGAAGGAACCTCTCCCTATAGCAGTATGATATGATTTTAGAACAATAATCTGTCCCTCACAGGAGCAGCAGGAACCTCTACCTGTAGCACTATGAGATAATTTTAGATCAATTATTTGTCCCTCACAGGAGCAGCAGGAACCTCTCCCTGTAGCACTAATATGAGATGATTTTAGAACAATAATCTTTCCCTCACAGGAGCAGTAGGAACCTCTCCCTGTAGCACTATGATGAGATGATTTTAGAACAATAATCTGTCCCTCACAGGAGCAGCAGGAACCTCTCCCTATAGCACTATGAGATGAATTTAGAACAATAATCTGTCCCTCACTGAAGCAGCAGGAACCTCTCCCTATAGCACTATGAGATGATTTTAGAACAATAATCTGTCCCTCACAGGAGCTGCAGGAACTTCTCCCTATAGCACTATGAGATGATTTTAGAACAATAATCTGCCCCTCACAGGAACAGCAGGAACCTCTCCCTATAGTACTATGAGATGGTTTTAGAACAATAATCTTTCCCTCACAGGAGCAGAAGGAACCTCTCCCTGTAGAACTAT
>BLSH010405874.1:61813-72145 GCA_018402905.1 Glandirana rugosa
AATAATCTGTCCCTCACAGGAGCAGCAGGATCCTCTCCCTATAGCACTATGAGATGATTTTAGAACAATAATCTGTCCCTCACAGGAGCTGCAGGAACCTCTCCCTATAGCACTATGATGAGATGATTTTAGAACAATATTCTGTCCCTCACATGATCAGTAGGAACCTCTCCCTATAGCACTATGATATGATTTTAGAACAATAATCTGCCCCTCACAGGAGCAGAAGGATCCTCTCCCTGTAGCACTATGATGATATGATTTTAGAACAATAATCTGTCTCTCACAGGAGAAGCAGGAACCTCTCCCTATAGCAGTATGAGATGATTTTAGAACAATAATCTGTCCCTCACAGGAGCAGCAGGAACCTCTCCTTATAGCACTATGAGATGATTTTAGAACAATAATCTGTCCCTCACAGGAGCAGAAGGAACCTCTCCCTGTAGCACTATGATGAGATGATTTTAGAACAATAATCTGTCCCTCACAGGAGCAGCAGAAACCTCTCTCTCTAGCAGAATGAGATGATTTTAGAACAATAATCTGTCCCTCAGATGATCAGCAGGAATCTCTCCCTATAGCACTATGAGATGATTTTAGAACAATAATCTGTTCCTCACAGGAGCAACCGGAACCTCTCTCTATAGCAGTATGAGATGATTTTTGAACAATAATCTGTCCCTCACATGATCAGCAGGAACCTCTCCCTATAGCACTATGAGATGATTTTAGAACAATAATCTTTCCCTCACAGGAGCAGAAGGAACCACTCCCTGTAGCACTATGATGAGATTATTTTAGAAAAAAAATCTGTCCCTCACAGGAGCAGCAGGAACCTCTCCCTCTAGCAATATGAGATGATTTTAGAGCAATAATCTGTCCCTCACAGCAGCAGCGGGAACCTCTCCCTATAGCACTATGAGATGATTTTAGAACAATAATCTGTCCCTCACAGGAGTAGCAGGAACCTCTACCTGTAGCACTATGAAATGATTTTAGAACAATAATCTGTCCCTCACAGGAGCAGAAGGAACCTCTCCCTGTAGCATTAGGATGAGATGATTTTAGAACAATAATCTGTCTCTCACAGGAGAAGCAGGAACCTCTCCCTATAGCACTATGATGAGATGATTTTAGAACAATAATCTGTCCCTTTACATGATCAGCAGGAACCTCTCCCTATAGCACTATGATATGATTTTAGAACAATGATCTGTCCCTCACAGGAGCAGAAGGATCCTCTCCCTGTAGCACTATGATGAGATGATTTTAGAACAATAATCTGTCTCCCACAGGAGAAGCAGGAAGCTCTCCCTATAGCACTATAATGAGATGATTTTAGAACAATAATCTGTCCTTTTACATGATCAGCAGGAACCTCTCCCTATAGCACTATGATATGATTTTAGAACAATAATCTGTCCATCACAGGAGCAGAAGGATACTCTCCCTGTAAACTATGATGAGATGATTTTAGAACAATAATCTGTCTCTCACAGGAGCAGCAGGAACCTCTCGCTATATCACTATGAGATGATTTTAGAACAATAATCTGTCCCTCACAGGAGCAGAAGGAACCTCTCCCTGTAGCACTAGGTTAGATGATTTTAGAACAATAATCTGTCCCTCACAGGAGCAGCAGAAACCTCTCTCTCTAGCAGTATGAGATGATTTGAGAACAATAATCTGTCCCTCACATGATCAGCAGGAACCTCCCCTTATAGCACTATGAGATGATTTGAGAACAATAATATTTACCTCACAGTAGCAGAAGGAACCTCTCCCTGTAGCACTATGAAATGATTTTAAAAAAATAATCTGTCCCTCACAGGAGCAGCAGTAACCTCTACCTGTAGCACTATGAGATGATTTTAGAACAATAATCTGTCCCTCACAGGAGCAGCAGGAACCTCTCCCTATAGCACTAGGAGATGATTTTAGAACAATAATCTGTCCCTCACAGGAGCATCAGGAACCTCTCCCTATAGCACTATGAGTTGATTTTAGAACAATAATCTGTCCCTCACAGGAGCAGAAGGAACCTCTCCCTGTAGCACTATGGTGAGATGATTTTAGAACAATAATCTGTCTCTCACAGAAGAAGCAGGAACCTCTCCCTATAGCAGTATGAGATGAGTTTAGAACAATAATCTGTCCCTCACAGGAGCAGCAGTAACCTCTACCTGTAGCACTATGACATGATTTTAGAACAATAATCTATCCCTCACAGGAGCAGCAGGAACCTCTCCCTATATCACTATGAGATCATTTTAGAACAATAATCTGTCCCTCACAGGAGCAGAAGGAACCTCTCCCTGTAGCACAATGGTGAGATGATTTTAGAACAATAATCTGTCCCTCACAGGAGCACTAGAAACCTCTCTCTCTAGCAGTATGAGATTATTTTATAACAATAATCTGTCCCTCAGATGATCAGCAGGAACCTCTCCCTATAGCACTATGAGATGATTTTAGAACAATAATCTGTCCCTCACAGGAGAAGCAGGAACCTCTCCCTATAGCACTATGAGAAGATTTTAGAACAATAATCTGTCCCTCACAGGAGCTGCAGGAACCTCTCCCTATATCACTAATATGAGTTGATTTTAGAAGAATAATCTGTCCCTCGCATGATCAGCAGGAACCTCTCCCTATAGCACTATGAGATGATTTTAGAACAATAATCTTTCCCTCACAGGAGCAGAAGGTACCACTCCTTGTAGCACTATGATGAGATGATTTTAGAACAATAATCTGTCCCTCACATGATCAGCAGGAACCTCTCCCTATAGCACTATGAGATCATTTTAGAACAATAATCTGTCCCTCACAGGAGCAGAAGGAACCTCTCCCTGTAGCACTATGGTGAGATGATTTTAGAACAATAATCTGTCCCTCACAGGAGCAGCAGAAACCTCTCTCTCTAGCAGTATGAGATGATTTTAGAACAATATTCTGTCCCTCAGATGATCAGCAGGAACCTCTCCCTATAGCACTATGAGATGATTTTAGAACAACAATCTGTCCCTCACAGGAGAAGCAGGAACCTCTCCCTTTAGCACTATGAGATGATTTTAGAACAATAATCTGTCCCTCACAGGAGCTGCAGGAATCTCTCCCTATAGCACTATGATGAGTTGATTTTAGAACAATAATCTGTCCCTCACATGATCAGCAGGAACCTCTCCCTATAGCACTATGAGATAATTTTAGAACAATAATCTTTCCATCACAGGAGCAGAAGGAACCTCTCATTGTAGCACTATGATGAGATGATTTTAGAACAATAATCTGTCCCTCACATGATCAGCAGGAACCTCTCCCTATAGCACTATGAGATGATTTTAGAACAATAATCTGTCCCTCAAAGGATCAGCAGCAACCTCTCCCTGTAGCACTATGACGAGATGATTTTAGAACAATAATCTGTCCCTCAGAGGAGCAGCAGGAACCTTTCCCTATAGCACTATGAGATGATTTTAGAACAATAATCTGTCACTCAGAGGAGCAGCAGGAACCTCTCCCTATAGCACTATGAGATAATTTTAGAACAATAAATTGTCCATCACAGGAGAGCATCAGGAACCTCTCCCTACATGACTATGATGAGATGATTTTAGAACAATAATCTGTGCCTCACAGGAGCAGCAAGAAGCTCTCCCTATAGCACTATGATTATATGATTTTAGAACAATAATCTGTCCTTCAAAGGAGCAGCAGGAACCTCTCCCTATAGTACTATAAGATGATTTTAGAACAATAATCTGTCCCTCACAGGAGCAGCAGAAACCTCTCCCCATAGCACTATGAGGAGATGATTTTAGAACAATAATCTGTCCCTCACATGATCAGCAGGAACCTCCCCCTATAGCACTATGGAATGATTTTAGAACAATAATATTTTCCTCACAGGAGCAGAAGGAACCTCTCCCTGTAGCACTATGATGAGATTATTTTAGAACAATAATCTGTCCCTCACAGGAACAGCAGGAACCTCTCCCTATAGCACTATGAAATGATTTTAGAAAAATAATCTGTCCCTTACAGGAGCAGCAGGAACCTCTACCTGTAGCACTATGAGATGATTTTAGAACAATAATCTGTCCCTCACAGGAGCAGCAGGGACCTCTCCCTATAGCACTATGAGATGATTTTAGAACAATAATCTGTCCCTCAAGAGAGCAGCAGGAACCTCTCCCTATAGCACTATGATGAGATGATTTTAGAACAATAATTTTTGTCTCACAGGAGAAGCAGAAACCTCTCCCTATAGCAGTATGAGATGATTTTAGAACAATAATCTGTCCCTCACAGGAGCAGCAGGAACCTCTCCCTATAGCACTATGAGATGTTTTTAGAACAATAATCTGTCCCTCACAGGAGCAGAAGGAACCTCTCCCTGTAGCAATATGGTGAGATGATTTTAGAACAATAATCTGTCCCTCACAGGAGCAGCAGAAACCTCTCTCTCTAGCAGTATGAGATGATTTTAGAACAATAATCTGTCCCTCAGATGATCAGCAGGAACCTCTCCCTATAGCACTATGAGATGATTTTAGAACAATAATCTGTCCCTCACAGGAGAAGCAGGAACCTCTCCCTATAGCACTATGAGATGATTTTAGAACAATAATCTGTCCCTCACAGGAGCTGCAGGAACCTCTCCCCATAGCACTATGAGATGAATTTAGAACAATAATCTGTTCCTCACAGGAGCAGCAGGAACCTCTCCCTATAGCACTATGAGATGATTTTAGAACAATAATCCGTCCCTCACATGATCAGCAGGAACCTCTCCCTATAGCACTATGAGATGATTTTAGAACAATAATCTGTCCCTCACAGGAGCAGCAGGAACCTCTCCCTATAGCACTATTAGATGATTTTAGAACAATAATCTGTCCCTCACAGGAGCTGCAGGAACCTCTCCCTATAGCACTATGATGAGATGATTTTAGAACAATAATCTGTCCCTCTCATGATCAGTAGGAACCTCTCCCTATAGCATTATGAGATGATTTTAGAACAATAATCTTTCCCTCACAGGAGCAGAAGGAACCTCTCCCTATAGCACTATGATGAGATGATTTTAGAACAATAATCTGTCCCTCACAGGAGCAGCAGGAACCTCTCTCTATAGCAGTATGAGATGATTTTAGAACAATAATCTGTCCCTCACAGGAGCAACAGGAATCTCTCCCTATAGCACTATGATTAGATGATTTTAGAACAATAATCTGTCCTTCAAAGGAGCAGCAGGAACCTCTCCCTATAGTACTTTGAGATGATTTTAAAACTATAATCTGTCCCTCACAGGAGCAGCAGAAACCACTACCTATAGCACTATGATGAGATGATTTTAGAACATTAATCTGTCCCTCACAGGAGCAGCAGGAACCTCTCCCTAAAGCACTATGAGATGAATGTAGAACAATAATCTGTCCCTCACAGGAGAAGCAGGAACCTCTCCCTATAGCACTATGAGATGACTTTAGAACAATAATCTGTCCCTCACATGATCAGTAGGAACCTCTCTCTATAGCAGTATGAGATGATTTTAGAACAATAATCTCTCCCTCACAGGAGCAACAGGAATCTCTCCGTATAGCACTATGAGATGATTTTAGAACAATAATCTGTCCCTCACATGATCAATAGGAACCTCTCTCTATAGCAGTATGAGATGATTTTAGAACAATAATTTGTCCCCCACAGGAGCAACAGGAATCTCTCCCTATAGCACTTTGAGATGATTTTAGAACAATAATTTGTCCCTCACATTATCAGCAGGAACCTCTCCCTATAGCACTATGAGATGATTTTAGAACAATAATCTGCCCCTCAGAGGAGCAGCAGGAATCTCTCCCTATAGCACTATGATTAGATGATTTTAGAACAATAATCTGTCCTTTAAAAGAGCAGCAGGAACCTCTCCCTATAGTACTTTGAGATGATTTTAGAACAATAATCTGGCCATCACAGGAGCAGCAGGAACCTCTCCCTGTAGCACTATGATGAGATGATTTTAAAACAATTATCTGTCCCCCATAAGAGCAGCAGAAACCTCTCTCTCTAGCAGTATGAGATGATTTTAGAACAATAATCTGTCCCTCACAGGAGCTGCAGGAACCTATCCCTATAGCACTATGATGAGATGATTTTAGAACAATAATCTGTCCCTCACATAATCAGTAGGAACCTCTCCCTATAGTATTATGAGATGATTTTAGAACAATAATCCTTCCCTCACAGGAGCAGAAGGAACCTCTCCCTATAGCACTATGATGAGATGATTTTAGAACAATAAACTGTCCCTCACAGGAGCAGCAGAAACCTCTCTCTCTAGCAGTATGAGATGTTTTTAGAACAATAATCTGTCCCTCACAGGAGCAGAAGGAACCTCTCCCTGTAGCACTATGGTGAGATGATTTTAGAACAATAATCTGTCCCTCACAGGAGCAGCAGAAACCTCTCTCTCTAGCAGTATGAGATGATTTTAGAACAATAATCTGTCTCTCATATGATCAGCAGGAACCTCTCCCTATAGCACTATGAGATGATTTTAGAACAATAATTTGTCCCTCACAGGAGAAGCAGGAACCTCTCCCTATAGCACTATGAGATGATTTTAGAACAATAATCTGTCGCTCACATTAGCTGCAGGAACCTCTCCCTATAGCACTATGAGATGAATTTAGAACAATAATCTGTTCCTCACAGCAGCAGCAGGAACCTCTCCCTATAGCACTATGAGATGATTTTAAAATAATAATCTGTCCCCCATAAGAGCAGCAGAAACCTCTCTCTCTAGCAGTATGAGATGATTTTAGAACTATAATCTGTCCCTCACAGGAGCAGCCGGAACCTCTCCCTATAGCACTATGATGAGATGATTTTAGAACAATAATCGGTCCCTCACAGGAGCAGCAGGAACCATTCCCTATAGCACTATGAGATGAATTTAGAACAATAATCTGTCCCTCACAGGATCAGCAAGAACCTCTCACTTTCGCACTATGAGATGATTTTAGAACAATAATCTGTCCCTCACATGATCAGTAGGATCCTCTCCCTATAGCACTATGAGATGATTTTAGAACAATAATCTGTCCCTCACAGGAGTGGCAGGAACCTCTCTCTATAGCACTATGAAATTATTTTAGAACAATAATCTGTCCCTCACTGGAGCAGCAGGAACCTCTCCCTGTAGCACTATGATGAGATGATTTAAGAACAAAAATCTGTCCCTCACAAGAGCAGCAGGAACCTCTACCTTTAGCACTATGAGATGATTTTAGAACAATAATCTGTCCCTCACAGGAGCTGCAGGAACCTCTCCCTATAGCACTATGAGATGAATTTAGAACAATAATCTGTTCCTCACAGGAGCAGCAGGAACCTCTCCCTATAGCACTATGAGATGATTTTAGAACAATAATCTGTCCCTCACATGATCAGCAGGAACCTCTCCCTATAGCACTATGAGATGATTTTAGAACAATAATCTGTCCCTCACAGGAGCAGCAGGAACCTCTCCCTATAGCACTATTAGATGATTTTAGAACAACAATCTGTCCCTCACAGGAGCTGCAGGAACCTCTCCCTATAGCACTATGATGAGATGATTTTAGAACAATAATCTGTCCCTCACATGATCAGTAGGAACCTCTCCCTATAGCATTATGAGATGATTTTAGAACAATAATCTTTCCCTCACAGGAGCAGAAGGAACCTCTCCCTATAGCACTATGATGAGATGAATTTATAACAATATGCTGTCCCTCACAGGAGCAGCAGGAACCTCTCTCTATAGCAGTATGAGATGATTTTAGAACAATAATCTGTCCCTCACAGGAGCAACAGGAATCTCTCCCTATAGCACTATGAGATGATTTTAGAACAATAATCTGTCCCTCACATGATCATCAGGAACCTCTCCCTATAGCACTATGAGATGATTTTAGAACAATAATCTGTCCCTCAGAGGAGCAGCAGGAACCTCTCCCTATAGCACTATGATTAGATGATTTTAGAACAATAATCTGTCCTTCAAAGGAGCAGCAGGAACCTCTCCCTATAGTACTTTGAGATTATTTTAAAACAATAATCTGTCCCTCACAGGAGCAGCAGAAACCTCTACCTATAGCACTATGATGAGATGATTTTAGAACATTAATCTGTCCCTCACAGGAGCAGCAGGAACCTCTCCCTAAAGCACTATGAGATGAATGTAGAACAATAATCTGTCCCTCACAGGAGAAGCAGGAACCTCTCCCTATAGCACTATGAGATGATTTTAGAACAATAATCTGTCCCTCACATGATCAGTAGGAACCTCTCCCTATAGCACTATGAGATGATTTTAGAACAATAATCTGTCCCCCACAGGAGCAACAGGAATCTCTCCCTATAGCACTATGAGATGATTTTAGAACAATAATTTGTCCCTCACATTATCAGCAGGAACCTCTCCCTATAGCACTATGAGATGATTTTAGAACAATAATCTGTCCCTCAGAGGAGCAGCAGGAACCTCTCCCTATAGCACTATGATTAGATGATTTTAGAACAATAATCTGTCCTTTAAAAGAGCAGCAGGAACCTCTCCCTATAGTACTTTGAGATGATTTTAGAACAATAATCTGGCCATCACAGGAGCAGCAGGAACCTCTCCCTGTAGCACTATGATGAGATGATTTTAAAACAATAATCTATCCCCCATAAGAGCAGCAGAAACCTCTCTCTCTAGCAGTATGAGATGATTTTAGAACTATAATCTGTCCCTCACAGGAGCAGCAGGAACCTCTCCCTATAGCACTATGATGAGATGATTTTAGAACAATAATCTGTCCCTCACAGGAGCAGCAGGAACCACTCCCTATAGCACTATGAGATGATTTTAGAACAATAATCTGTCCCTCACATGATCAGCAGGATCCTCTCCCTATAGCACTATGAGATGATTTTAGAACAATAATCTGTCCCTCACAGGAGCAGCAGGAACCTATCCCTATAGCACTATGATATGATTTTAGAACAATAATCTGTCCCTCACAGGAGCATCAGGATCCTCTCCCTATAGCACTATGATGAGATGATTTCAGAACAATAATCTGTGCCTCCCATTAGCAGCAGGGGCCTCTCCCTCTAGCAGTATTAGATGATTTTTGAACAATAATCTGTACTTCAAAGGAGCAGCAGGAACCTCTCCCTGTAGCACTATGATGAGATGATTTTAAAACAATAATCTGTCCCTCACAGGAGCAGCAAGAACCTCTCCTCATAGCACTATGAGATGATTTTAGAACAATAATCTATCCCTCACAGGAGCATCAGGAACCTCTCCCTATAGCACCCTGATGAGATGATTTTAGAACAATAATCTGTGCCTCACAGGAGCAAAAGGAACCTTTCCCTCTAGCAGTATGAGATGATTTTAGAACAATAATCTGTCCTTCATAGGAGCAGCAGGAACCTCTCCCTATAGTACTATAAAATGATTTTAGAACAATAATTTGTCCCTCACAGGAGCAGCAGGAACCTCTCCCTGTAGCACTATGATGAGATGATTTTAGAACAATAATCTGTCCCTCACATGAGCAGCAGGAACCTCTCCTCATAGCACTATGAGATGATTTTAGAACAATAATCTGTCCTTTACAGGAGCAGCAGGACCCTCTCCCTATAGCACTATGAGATGATTTGAGAACAACAATCTGTCCCTCACAGCACCAGTAAACTGTACCTAGTCCAGTATCAGATGATTTTAGAACACTAATCTATCTCCTTAACAGCACCGCCAGGAACCTGTCTGTAATGCAGGATGAGATGATATTTGATCGGTAATCTATCCCTCTCAGCACTAGTAAACTGTACTTAGTCCATTATCAGATGGTTTTAGAACGATAAAGCTTTTCCCTCACAGCACCGCCAGGAACCTGTCTGTAATGTAGGATGAGATCATATTAGATCAGAAATCTATCCCTCACAGCACTAGTAAACTATACTTAGTCCAGTATCAGATGGTTTTAGGACGCTAAGCTTTCCCCTCACTGCACTGCCAGGAATCTGTCTGTAATGCAGGATGATATCATATTAGATCTGTAAAATATCCGTCACAGCGCCGGAAGCATGCTCTCCCTACACTAGCCTGAGACTATGTGACACGGGGCATTCGTGACTCCAGCTCATATAGAGGCTGGGTCACATGATGCACTGGCCAATCACAGCCATGCCAATAGTAGGCATGGCTGTGATGGCTTCCAAGGGCAAATGAGTGAAAAGCTTGTTGATTGGCTGCCCTGCAGCTATAGAAAAGGCGTGAAAAATACC
>BLSH010405874.1:131397-152830 GCA_018402905.1 Glandirana rugosa
AAGCAGCGGTATGTGAAATCTCTAATTTCTGCTATCTGTCCTCAGAGCAACAGCACAGACAGCAGTAGTAAAGTAATCTATATCAGGATGCAGGATCAGGTCTTAAAATGTCTCAAATCTCTCCCTCACGCAGTCAGCTACCTTTCCCTACACTAACCCAAGGAGCATGTGACTGCAGCACTGTGACTCCAGCTTATAAAGAGGCTGGGTCACATGATGCACTGGCCAATCACAGCCATGCCATTAGTAGGCATGGCTGTGATGGCTTCTAAGGGCAAACCAGTGAAACGCTTGTTGATTGGCTGCCCTGCAGCTTCTCAACACGTGGAGTAAAATAGCAGAACCCCGGACCGAACCCGAACGATTTTTGAAATGTCCGGGTCCGGGTCCGTGCCACGGACACCCGAAAGTTCGGTACGGACCCGAACGTTACAGTCCGGGTTCGCTCAACACTATCCAGGAGCATGTTAGCAAATTCTTCTTGTGTCATAATCCACGTGATCTTTCTTTTAGCTCCTATAAATGAAACGGATGATTTTTTCCATGCTTTCGCTATGGTGATTTTCGCTCCCAACAGTATAAAATGAGAGAGCTTAAATGAGGCTTTAGAGAGGCCTTCGGGTTTGTGGTTAAGTAAGGCTATTTCCGGGGTCTGCGGAATGGGTTGTCCCAAAACCTTTCTTAACATAGAGAAGATTTTATTCCAAAACCCCCTGATCTTAGGGCATTCCCACCAGGTGTGGTGGAAAGAACCCAGGATATGACACCCTCTAAAGCAGAGAGGTGAGGAGTTCAGAAACATGGATGAGAGACGAGTGGGTACCAGGTATGAGCGAGTAATCACCTTAACACTGGCTTCCACCAGGGCTATATGCACTATTCCCTTGAAGGCCCTCACAAAATGGGAAAACCACGTAGCGGCATCCCATCTCAGGTCCAGATCCCCCTCCCACCTCCTAGCATAGGAGGGCAACCCTGGAAGGTCTACTAACGAGGCATATATAATCGAGATCCCCCCCTCTTGGAGAAGAGATATCAGAGCACCATGTCTCGTAAGGGGAAGCCCCGATGGAAGTTGGGTTGAATTTACAGGAGTGGACTAAGAAGTGGTGGATCTGCTTGAATCTATAGCTCTCAGAAGGGGGCATATCAAGTTTACTCAGGCAATACTCGAGGGAAATGGGTCCCGACGCGGTAAGAAAATGTCCTATTCTGAAAAGGCCTTTGTGCGTCCACCATCAGAAGGCGCGGATATCTTGACCCGGCGGGAAGCGGGGATTATTGAAGATATGCTGTAACGGCTGGACTGCGGAGGCCAGCTTTGTGGTGCTAAACAGGTGATCACAGAGGGGCAGGGAGTTGGATAGGGTAGGGCATAATATAGCGGGTCTGGTCTTGGGGGAGGCCCAAACCAGATAATCTAGGGTATTGAGGGGAACTGCTTGTCTCTCTATACCTACCCAGTCCGGTCTGTTGGACCTAGCATAAATAATTTAAAATTGGGCCAGTTGCGCAGCTTGATAATAGCGCCAAAGGTTTGGGAGGCCAAGGCCCCCCTGAGCCCGCCGTCTTCAGAGGATCTCGGCTGGACATCTGTAGCCCTTATTTCCCCAAATAAATTTTATGATCTGAGCCTGGATTTTAAGAATTTGAGACTTTTTAACGGGGATAGGTAGAGCCCTAAAGTAGTATAGAATTCTTGGAAAGAGGGTCATCTTTTTTTTTTTTAACAGAAAAGTTTTTTATTTGTTCTCATATAACAAGTTCACATCTTAGGACATAAACAGCCGTTACATATACAGAGTTATACGGTATTTGCAGGTGACTTGATAGTCATTACAGCCAAACAAAATCAGGCAGATAATTGAATCACAGCATCAAAAACTTTTATCCAATATTCCCTTTTCGGGTTATTCAGAACACATACCTTTTAAGTATACCTTAATCATTATTACATCCCTCTATCCTCAACTATTTAAATGACCTTCCGGAACATATGCTTTATGTACTGATCACTCTTGGAGCTAGTCAATATGTACCTCCCCTCTGGATCTAAGAACCAGACTGAAGCCAGTCCCCCCAAATTTTCTCGAATTTTTTAGGACAGTTCCGATTCATATAAGTGGTTTTGTATAGGGGTAAAACGGCATCTATCAGTGCCCTCCATTGTGAGATCTCTGGTGGGTCCGTTCCCTTCCACTTCAACAGTATAGTCTTTCTTGCATAGTAAGTTGTGTAAAAAATAAAGAGTTGTTTATGTTTGCTTTTCGTGACCTTATCAGTCACTCCCAGCAGTAGAACCACCGGGTCCAGGCCCAGGGAGAGCTCCCCCACTGAATTAATCACTCCCACCACCTCCCTCCAGAACTGCTGCAGCACTGGGCAGGACCAGATAACATGGAAGAAGGAACCAACCTCTAAGTCACATTTGGTGCATTTATCAGATCTGGTCGAGTAGATATTCGCCAATTTTTGGGGGGTAAAATAGGCTCGATGAATAAATTTCAACTGTATGTAACGGTCTCTGGCCGAGATCATCAGGGGCAAATATTGCTGTATACCCTCCGTACAGTCCTCCTCCTCCAAAGCAGGAATGTCCCCCTTCCATTTATTAAACAATCTGTCACCTCTATTCGGTCCCTGGGCAGTAATGCGAAGATACAAGGAGGATAGCACTCGGCTCACCTCTCGAGAAATGAGATAACTCTCAACACCACTGGTCTCCAGGGCTATCTCTTCCGGGAACTGGGCCCTAACAGCGTGTCTGAGTTGGAGATATCTGAAGAACATCTTATTAGGCAGATGAAACCTCTCGCGTAGTTGATCGAATGTGAGAAGTACCCCCTCCGGCATTATATGTCTAAGGATCTTAATGTCATATCTGGCCCATATGCTGGGGTCTGGGACAGTGGATAGGTGCCTAAGCTTAGGGTTACCCCACAGTGGGGTAAATGGTGACCAGGTCCTGGGCCTACTGGTCTTAGCGTGTAGTTGTTCCCATACTATGGCCGTAGTCCTTGTAGGAGTTGGTATATATGAGTGGGCTCTAGCCCCCCTGAACACCAGATTGCTAAGTGCTGCATAGGAGCCAAGAATAGCAGCCTCCAGGTTGACAGCTGGATTAGATTGACTCTGGGTAAACCACCATCACACTGTCACCAGCACTGCTGCCCAGTAGTATTTGCGGAAATTAGGCAGTGCCAACCCACCCCGCGAGAGGGGCTGCTCCAAAGTGTCTCTGGCAATCCTGGGGGGGGAGCCCACCTATATGAATGCGGTAATCATCTGCTCTAGTTTAGTGAAAAAGGAAGAGGGGATGGGGACTGGGGTATTGCGGAATACATAGAGGAACTTGGGGAGAAACGTCATCTTTAACAGATTAATCCTCCCCACCGGGGTCAAGGGCAGGGATCTCCAGGCCTGGCACTTGTTAATCAATTGGGTCAGTATTGGATAGACATTATCCTCCAAGTATTGACCTAGATCCCTCCGTACCACTAATCCAAGGTATTTAAACTCATCTACCCGACACAGCTGAGTGGCCACCGTCGAAGCTGGTGAGGACCCCGCAAGGGAGAAGAGCAATGATTTACTCCAGTTGATTCTTATCCCCGAGTATTTACCAAAGGTGTCTATTATGTCTAAGGCCTCCACTAACGAGGAGGAGGTGTCTGCAAGGTAAAGGAGTGTGTCGTCTGCATATAAAGAGATTTTTTCTATTAGGGGACCTACTCGTATACCCTGAACTTTCTCCGAAGCCCTAATCTGTATTGCCAGGGGCTCCATTGCTAGGGCGAACAGCCCCGGCGAGAGGGGGCAACCCTGCCTAGTTCCCCTTGAGAGGCAGAAGGAGGGCGACAGCCATCCGTTTGTACGTACTCTGGCAGTGGGACAGGCATACAGCAGTCTCACCCAGGAGATAAATTTGGTTCCGAACCCGAATCCCTCCAGTACCCGCCACAGATACTCCCACTCCACTGAGTCGAAGGCCTTCTTGGCTTATAATGATGCCACCGCGCTTTGGTCTCCGTCCTCAGCAGAGTGGGAGAGATTTGTGAACAATCTACGCAAATTTATGTCCGTGCCCTTTCCCGGCATGAAACCAGTCTGGTCTCCGTGCACCAGCGACAGCAGCACCGACTGTAATCTAGTCGCCAATATCTTCGTCAAAATTTTTGCATCCACATTTAACAAGGATATCGGCCTGTAAGACTCACATAACTCAGGATTTTTACCTGGCTTAGGCACCACCACTATGACGGCTTCTGACATAGAGGGCGGCAAGGAGCCCCCCTCCAGCATCTTAAGCAGTAGGTCATGCAGTGCTGGCGCCAACTCCTCCACATGGGTCTTATAAAATTCGACTGGAATCCTGTCCGGGCCTGGAGTTTTACCTGATTGCAGGGAAGCTATAGATTTTTTCACCTCTTTAAGTGTTATAGGACCCTCCAACCTAGCCCTGGCCGAGGCGGAGAGCTGAGGTAGCTCCAGCCCCTCCAGATAGGTCACCAGCTCCTCCACTGCGTATCCTACTCTAGTGGCATAGAGAGACTCGTAGAATTGAGCAAATTGGTCATTAATCTTGCGTGGGTCAGAATGCACCACTCCCTCCCTATCCCTAATGCTTGCTATGTGGGGGGCAGCCGACCCATCCCTAACCAACCAGGCCATCATCCTCCCCGCCCTGTCACCCTGTTCAAAGATTCTTTGAGTTTGTGACAACAAAAGTTTCCTGCATATGGCCGCTCGTTGCACCGAGATTTCCTTATATAGATGCATCATGCGGCCATAGAGATCCGGATCTCCCTTTGTGGTGTACTGTTCTTCTAGTTTTTGGGCCTCTCCTTCTGCCTCCACCAGCTCCCTTCCAGATTCCCTACGTACTTTGTGTATTACCTGTTGATATGCCCCTCTAGTAGAGGCCTTGAATGCATCCCAGGTTAATTGAGGACCAACCGGCCCATCTTTATTACTGTCCCAGTATGCCCTGATTTCTCCCTCCATGACCGGGGAGACCCTTTCATCTGTGACCCAATATCCCGACAAGCGCCATAAGGTGGCCCCCACCGGAGTATCCAGCCGCAGACGAAGCATCAGCGGAGAATGATCTGATATGCCCCTGGGGAGTAGAGCAATCTCCTCCACCCTCGGAATCAATGAGTCCCCTGCCAGAACGAGATCAATTCTGGAAAAGGATGCATGGGTTGCCGAGTGACAGGAGAACCGAGACTCAGAAGGGTGCCTCCACCTCCAGACATCCCGCAAGCCGTAATTGTCCGCCCACCTCGACAGCAGGGAGTCCATGGCTGGGTCAGGGTGTGACTTGTCCATACTAGGGTTCAAAGTCATATTGAAGTCTCCCGCCAGTAGGACCCCCCGCAGTCGGATAGCTGGCCAGGATAGGCAAGATCTTGTTTAAAACACCCAGAGAGGCCGGAGGCGGAAGGTACACCCCGGCCAAGGCCAGCTCCAGACCCGCCACCACAGCATGTAAAATCACATACCTGCCCTCAGGGTCAAGATGCAAGTCCAACAGGGTAAATCTCAGTGACTTGTGTACCAGGATACTAACCCCCCTGGAGTATGAGGTGTAGGTCGAGTGGTAGTATGAGCCCACCCAGGCCTTCTTGAGGGCCAATATCCTACTCCCCACCAGGTGGGTCTCCTGGAGGATACATATCTGTGGGGTGTACCGTTTCAGAAAGTTAAAGACCAAGGATCTTTTGTGTTTAGAATTCAGACCTCTGACGTTCCACGATACAATTGTAAGCGATTCCATCATGGAAGGTCCAGTCTAATATCCCAAAACCAAGACATCAACACTGTGGTTATCATTACATGTGCAGTAGCATGCAAGGTAAAGTATGTATTCTTCATTTTGTCAGCAGTAATCAAATAGCAAGCTCTGTCTCCACCTAGTGGAGCAAAGTATGAACCATATTCTCTGTAAATGTTATATGAGAAGTTAAAAACCCATAGAAAAAAGAAAACAACAAAAAAAAAACAACTTTAAATAACAGCAAAAGAGTTCCATTCCCTTCGGCAGGGGAGAAACCTGACCCATTGTAGAACTTGGGTCCCCCACCACCCCCCACCCTGCACAACCCCCCAAACTTCGGTGTGCCTTCAACCCTAGAACAGATATGGCAGCCGCCATCATGGGGTGCGGTCCTTCAGCCACCCAAACGTCTCATGTCCCGTGTGTGGAATCAAGCTTGCATCTTGATCGGATTACCTTCTCTCCCAGCAGTTCTGGGTTTTTCTCCTGGAAACACCAGGGGCACAATTTTAAAGTCAAACTTGTTACAAACAGGCAGAACACTGTTATTTTAGTTCAAATGCTGCATAGTCAGCCCGTGGAAAAACTGCCCTCCCAGGCCTAGTTCTGAGAGATCTGGGGACTGTTCTCCAATAGGTGTTCGGCCAAGACTCATGGGCAATGCACCAGGGGTCCACCATAGGTAAACAGGATAACATGTTGTATACTCAGCCCTGGAATATGGACCAGGTTCACTAAAATTCGGGGTATACCCGCATACAGGCCTCTTCTCCTCCACATAGCTCTCAGACTCCTAGAGGAGTAGCAGCAGGGTGTTTTTATCTTCTAGGAAGGGTCTCCAGCCACTGCATGACTTCCTCTGCCTGAGTGAAAAAACGTACGGTTTCGCCATCTTGAACCCGGAGTCGGGCAGGAAACATCATGCTGTACTTGATCCTTCTATTTCTTAGGTTAAGTTTGGCCTGATCGAAAGATCGTCTTAGTTTTTGAGTCTCTATGGAATAGTCCGGGAACAGCATCATTTTTGTACCTTCATAGCGCAGGACCTCTATCTTCCTAGCCTCTCTGAGAACCGTATCTCGGTCTCTATAATTTAGGAGGCGAAAAATAAACGTGCGTGGAGGAGCTCCCGGGATCCCCCGGGTAGCAGGCATCCTATGCGCCCTCTCCACCACGAATAAGTCCGAGAATCGGGCCTGCAGCAGGAGGGATCTCATCAGGTTCTCTGTAAATGTCAGGGGTCATTACCCTCCGCGCCTTCGGGGAGACCAACCACGCGGAGGTTATTCCTCCTGCTGCGATTCTCAGCATCTTCAGCGCGGCTTTCAAGATGCTTAACTTTCGTCCGGAGCACGTGTAGCAATGCATGTTGTTCTCTCAAGCCATCCTCCGTGTCTCCCACCCGCCGCTCTGCTTCCGCAAGCCGCCCCCTGAACGAGTCCATGTCCCTGCGGATGAGCCCAATGTCTAGCTGCACTTCTTCCAGTTTGCCCGTCAGGGTGGCCTGGCAGTTGTTGATAGCCTGCATTAGGGCTTCAAATCTAGCATTCTCCTCTCCCCCACGCTCTGCCTGCTCCGTTTGTGTGGCCATGCTGGCTACTGCCACCGGAGGTCTCGTCACGCTGCCTTGCAGCAAGGCTGGAGTTGCGCGGGAGGCTGAGGCTCGAGTGTGATAACTTCCTCCACCTCTGCCCTTGGGCATACCGTTCCCTGAGCCGATCTCTCCTACCTGGGTCAGTCAGGGTGATCAGTCACTGCTGGGAAGCGGATAAAAAGCTAGATTCCTGCAGGAGCTCTCTCACCACACACCCGCTCCGGTGGCCATCTTGGACACGCCCCCCGAAAGAGTGTCATCTTAACTGTATTTATTCTGCCTAGCCAGGATAGGCCTAATCTCCCCCAGCTATTTAAATCTTCCCCAATTTGTCTAAATAGCGGGGATAATTGAGGGAGTATAACCGATCATAACTAGCCGCCAACTGCACCCCCAGATATGGGATCTGGAGAGGCGACCACTGGAAGGGGAACTGGTCCCTGATCTGTCGGATCAAAATCTCAGGGACATTTATGTTAAGTGCCACAGATTTAGTCATATTAACCTTTAATCCTGAGGCGGAGCCAAAGGCCTCCAGGAGCCTAATTAGATGTGGGACCGAGATGAGGGGAGAGGAAATAAACAAGAGCAGGTCGTCTGCAAAAAGAGTGAATTTGTGGGTTTGAGAACCACAGTTCACCCCCTTGATGTTGGGGTGATCCCTAACAGCGATTGCCAGGGGTTCAATAGCTATCGCAAAAAATCAAAGGGGAAAGTGGGCAGCCTTGCCTAGTGCCCCTATGGATACTGAACGGCTTAGAAAGGAAATTCTGCAGCTTTATAGATGCGGAGGGGTTGGAGTATAGGGCTTTAAGGGTTTGTAAGAATCTTGGACCAAATCCCAATCTACCCAGGACCTTAAAAAGATATGGCCATTCGACTGTGTCGAAAGCCTTTTGGAGATCGACCGACAGAACAAAACCTTCCTGTGCTGGACTCCCAACCTGATCCAAGAATCGAGATAATGTCTATGGCCCTACGAATCTGATCTGGGCCCTGTCTTCCGGGTATGAAGCCCACTTGATCTTTATGTATATAGTCTCCAATAAAAGCTGAAAGTCTATTAGCCAAGATTTTTGTTAGGATTTTGAGATCATTATTGATTAAGGAAATGGGCCTGTAATTAATAACTTCAGACTGATCTTTCCCAGGTTTCGGGATAACTGATATGTTGGCCGAGTTGAGATCCTCATTGAGAATCTTACCCTTTTGGAGTGAGTTGAAAAAGTTAGCTAGGTGCGGGACCAATGTCGAGCCAAATTGCTTATAATAACCTGTCGAAAGACCATCTGGGCCCGGGGCGGAACCCTTCTTAAGATGTTTAATAACATCAAGAATCTCTGATTCCGAGAAAGGAGCCTCAAGTGAGAGCCTATGATCCTCGGACAGGGTCGGGATGGGAATGTTGTCAAGAAAGCCAGAAGCTGGGATTGAGGAGGCCGAAATCTCTGATTTGTAAAGTTTAGCGTAAAAGTCTTGAAATGTGGACATAATTTTATGAGGGTTTTGAGTGAGGGAGCCCGATAGGTCTCTAACCTTGGGAAAAGTGAAAGATCTGACTTTCGGGGATAATTTGGCAGCTAAATTTGGGCCTATATAATCCTTGCGTAAGTAAAAGTGGGCATTCGCCCATTGGGCTTGCTTCTACGCCTGAGTGGTTAAGGCCAGATTGAGGGACGCCCTCCCTGCCTCAAGCTTTGAACGGGATTGAGGGGAGGGGTTTTTCTTGTGCGCTTTAGCTAGTTTCTGGAATTCTTGCTCTAGCTTAACTATATGACTCCTCTTCTCTTTTTTAAGTTTAGCCGCTAGTTGAATTATCTTACCCCTTATGACTGCTTTGTGAGCAGCCCAGAGCGTCACAAATTAGACCCCTGAGCCTGAGTTCAGACTAAAATATTCCTCAAGATACTTCTGAAGTAAGGTACAGTGGACTGGGTTATTCAGTAAGTTTTCCTTTAGTCTCCATTGGGGCCTAATCCCCGATTTCCCTGGGGACCTAAGGTGCATAATTACCATAGAGTGATCAGAGAGCGGGGAGTCCCTAATGAACGCTTTAGAAACCTGAGGAATAGAGGAGGCACCTAAAAAAAATTATCAATTCTGGCCAGGGATTTATGAGGAGCTAAATAATGGGTAAAGTCTCTCGAGTTAGGGTTACATTCCCTCCAGACATCAACTAGGCCCAGAGAGTTAATGAGTTTGGCAAGCTTGAGGCTCCTTTTTGGGGGCTGTAGAAGACGTGAGCGAATTGGCCTTGATTTGTCCAACATGTGGTCCAGAGTGGTGTTGGAGTCCCCACCCATGATCACGGTCCCTTCCAAGTGAGGCAACAGGGAGTCTATCATGGAGCGGAAAAATTGTATTTGACCTGTGTTAGGAGCATAATAGGAGACTAAAGAGTAAGGACGACCCCCCATATCCTCTACCAGGAGAATGTGTCTACCCTCCGGATCCCTGATTACATGATGTAAGTGGAAACCCACCCCTTTTGCGAAAAAGACTCCAACCCCTCTAGTCTTGTCTGGCGCATTGGCCAGGAAGAATTGAGGATAGCTTGCATGAAGGAAACTGGGAGAAAATTGGGAGGAAAAGTGGGTTTCCTGAACAAGAAGGACCTCCAAGTGCTGCGAGTGAGCTGCTTGGAAGTACTTCCTTCGTTTTAAAGGGGAATTGAGGTCTTGTACGTTGTGGGAGGAAATTTTCAGCACTCCGGACTGGTCAACGGGTGCTAACATGGTACCAAGAGGGAGACACTCACTACAGTATAGAGCAACTCACCAGACCCCGATTGCCTTGAAAAAGTTGTTTTGCCTCTGCTAACAGGAAAGAGCTTGTTCATCTCGCTTCCCCCAGAAGAGAACCACCCCTATGCCTGAGGAGAAAAATTGAAGAAAGAGAGGAAACCAGGAAAAAAGAGGAACATCTGAACAAAAGGAAAGAGGAGAGAAGAGGATGGCGACTGGTCAAATACAACCAGACCCCTCCGCTTTCGGGGGATGAGAGCCAGAGAACCGACTCCCATAGCCCGAAACTGAACTAGACACAACTGCCTAAACCGGCAGCCACATTTCTGCTTCTGTGCAAAACCCAGTGGTAAAGCCCAAAAGCAGAGGGAGGAGCATGCCTACCGCCCCACCCCCAAGACAGCCCAACATTAAAAGAAACAACCAGGGAGTACCCCGAGAAAGGACCGGAGCATAGGGTATTTCAACATAACAAATGCAAATGAAGGCAAATAGAAACCATCTGGGCCCCCTGTAAAAGTAGTCACCAGGTCCCACCAGATCATATCCCCCCCAATCTCCCAGGACCCTCCAAAATGAAGGGGCTGGGAGAGGCGGGGACCGACTTAGAGCAAGCCGGGACAGGGAGACCCCAGAAGATCCATCTAGCCCACATCAGGTGGGGTAATAAAAATAAAAACATTAAGAGTAATGAACCGCCCCCGAGGGGGCCAACATATGTAATACCAGAGTCTTAGGAAAAGTCAGAACTAGGCCAATGAATGAAGGATAAGCCCTTAACAAATTCGAGTATAACCCCTGTTAGAGATCAGGAGAAATCAAGGGGGGTGTGAGTCCTTGGGCATCTTGGATTGCTGTTTCCTCCACACAGGGGGAATTGGACTTTAAGGAGAGGGGCGCTTCGTAGATCCAACAGATTTGGCTTGAAGGGAAGAACCTGGTTCCATTGAGATAAGGTTTAATTTAACCATCAGATGTTCACCCTCGTTGAATGAAGAGAAGCCTTAGGTCTTGCCCTTAAAGGAGAAGGAAAGGCGGAAAGGAAAGGACCACCAATACTTGACTGATTTCTGTAACAACACTTCGAGAAGGGGTTTCATAGCCCTCCTCTTTTGAATGGTGGCTGGAGAAATGTCTGCAAACACCTGAATAGAATGGCCTTGAAAGGATAATTTTGGTAATTTCCTGGTAATCTTCATTATTTCCTCCTTCACAACCATAAAAATGAGGTTTAACAACAATGTCCTGTGGGAGTCCATATGAACGAGGGGCTTGAAGGGCTCTGTGAGCCCTATCTAGTTCCAATCTATGCTCTGGGATGTTCGGGATAAGTTCTTTGATAAAGGAGCGGACTGCCTCCTGAACATCTGTGATGGTTTCCGAAACCCCCCATAAACGGAAATTATATCTACGGGACCGGTTTTCGAGGTCGTCAATCTTAGAGTGAGCATTTTCCAACTGATCCTGTAGGTCCTGGATGCGGGAAGTGTTTTGATTTGCTCTTGCAATGGTTTGGTCTGTTTTCTGTTCAACAACGTCAATTCTGGACCCCAAGTTCTGAAGGTCTGTCTGAATAGTTGAAGTAATTTGGGAGGCAGTTTGAGCCAAGCCTTTAGCTAACATCTTAGAGAACGTTTCCATCATGAATCTCAATTCCGGGTGCGGAGTTGGGGATGGGGATTCCAAAAGGCCTGGAGTATCAGGGACAGGGGCCTGGGACCCAATCGGGGCAAACGTTTCTGTAAGAGTCCTTTCCAGAAGGGAAACTGTAGAAGCTGGAGAAGTGTTTAGAGAAATAGGCGAGACAGTGGCTGGCGATTCCTGACCTGGGAGGATGTGAGAGCCTCCTTCAACTCCTGCCTCCATATCCTCAGGACTTTCAATAGCTTTAGGACCCTGCTGGGTCGCAGTAGGCTGAGAAGACAGGTCGGAGGGGTGTTTAGAGAAACCTGGGTGCTTTGATAAGTCCCTTTTTACCGCTGCAGCATACATAGAGATTAAATTGAAAGTTGCAGGCTTAAGTTGTGAAACAGAAATCGCAAAAGAAATTGCAAAATCCAAGAGTTAAATGTCAATGACAGTTCTGACTGTCCCAGCAGCTTAAACCCCCTAGGTAATTACCTGATGTTGAGGAGACCAAACTAAGGGACACCAAGAGTTCGTGGGAATAAGTAGGTTTCCTGGAGTGATCAAGGATTATGAGGTGTCAGAGGAGAACCCGGAGGGGTCCACAGTGAATGAATGGGGCACCCTGATAGGGCCTCTTGATCTAGGCCTGGAAGCCGCGGGTCCCCTGGCTACCTTCCTGGCTTGAGGTCCCTAGGCTCTGTTTGCACAGCTCGGCTCCGTGACTAGGCCGCAGCCGCGGCCTCGCTTAGGGGCGATGTCTGCCGCCCGCTCCTACGGAGAGACGGAGCTCCAAGCGGCCCTCGGATGACAGCCCAGCATCGGAGGCAGCCGAATGAAGGAGGGGGGATCCCGGATGGCTGCTTATTAAGGCTGGAAAGGACAGAGCGGTCCGGAGCTCCGTGTTCAAGCAGCCATCACGGAGATCCGACGCATGCGCACTCCCCCTTGCAGTTTCTCTTGTTGGACGGAGGAGAAGGACCTGATGTAAATTAGTTTAAAAATTGTGATGAAATCCCCCAGTCAAACAGGTGGCAAAAAATTAAGCCTTGGGTGCTGGCGGTGCCATAACTCTATAACTCCTTGCAGTTACTCTTGTTGGACGGAGGAGCAGGACCTGATGTAAATTATTTTAAAAATTGTGACGAAAGACCTCATTCATACAGGTGGCGAAAACTTGGGCCTTGGGTGCTGGCGGTGCCAGAATACTGTAACCCCTTGCAGTTACTCTTGTTGGATGGAGGAAAAGGCCTGATGTAAATTATTTTAAAAATTATGACGAAAGCCCCCAGTCAAACAGGTGGCGAGAAATTAAGCCTTGGGTGCTGGCGGTGCCAGAACATTGTAACCCCTTGCAGTTACTCTTGTTGGACATAGGAACAGTGCCTGATGTAAATTAATTAAAAAATTGTGACAAAAGCCCCCAGTCAAACCAGTGGCAAAAACTTGGGCCTTGGGTGCTGGCGGTTGCAAAACACTTAGCAGTTACTATTGTTGGACGCTGGAATGGGCCCTGATGTTTTAAATTAATTTAAAAATTGTTATGGCATGCCCCTGTAACCCAGGTGCAGAAAAAATGGACCTTGGGTGTTGGTGGTGCCCTAAATACAAAATATTGTTCTAGATTATGGACAGGAGGAACAGGAGCAGTGGCAGTCTTCAAGGGATCTCAGATCATTATCACATTTAATCAGTTGCATCAGCATCAGGGGCTTGATAACTCATGACCCAGGATTGATTCATTTTTATAAATGTGAGCCTATCAACCAAGTCTGTGGACAGGCGCACTCTTTGATCGATTACCAACCCTTCAGCAGCACAGAATGTCCTTTCAGAAAGCATGATCGATGCAGGGCAGGCCAGTAGCTCAATTACGTATTGAGCAAGTTCCAGCCAGTGGTCCATCATCAAGACCCAGTAACTAAGTGGATGCTCAGTTGGAAAGGTCTCCAAGTCTGCTCTTGCCCCTATATATTTCTGAACCATATAATGCAGACGCTGACAATGGTTGCTTGAACCTATCAGGGCTCAGTGCTGAGGACTGAAAACATTTTAAAGACATCGCTCAGCCAGCCACCTTCTCCACCGCTCTGCCTCTAAACGACCGAAGCTTCAGAAACACATTGTCCAGGACCAGCACCAGGACATGGTAACCTCCCAGGGTCTGGAAAGGCATTGCACAAACTTTTCTTCAAGGTATCCTGAAGATGTTTCATCCTCTGCACCCTCTGCGCAGGCAGGATGAGTTCTGTAACTTTACCCTTGAAACGTGGATCAAGAAAGGTTGCCGGCCAATAATGATCCCTCTCCTTGATACCACAAATCCTAGGGTCTTTTAGCAGGCTTTTCAGAATCAGAGAGCCCATGTAGAGTAAGTTTGAGAAGGCATGAGTATCCTCTGGGTCACTGAGGATGCCATTATCAGGAATTACCTCCTCCCAGCCACGTACAACTCCTTGGGTTTCTGGGGCCTGAAAACCATGATCCCTTGAAGACTGCTGCGTATTATACTCCACATCCATGCTGACACAATCCTCCTCCTCCTGTGTGTTTGACAGCTGTGCAGGAATTCTCTTTGCATAAAATGGGCCTTGAGATGAAAGGAAGTCCTCCTCGTCCTCTCTCTGTTCTGCCTCAAGTGCCCTGTCCAAGATTCCATGAAGCGTGTGCTCCAGAAGCAATATTAGTGGTACAGTGTCACTGATGCATGCATTGTCGCTGCTCACCATCCTTGTGGCCTCCTCAAATGGTGACAGGACAGTGCATGCGTCCTTGATCATTAGGCACTGATGTGGCAAAAAAAAGCACATGTCTCCTGAGCCTGTCCTGTGCCATGCTCACAGAGATACTCATTGATGGCCCTCTGCTGTGCGTGCAGCCGCTGCAGCATTGCCAATGTTGAGTTCCACCTGGTGGGAATGTCACAAATGAGGCGGTTGTTGGGCAGGTTGAATTCCCGCTGGATGTCAGCCAGCCAGGCACTGTCATTGTATGAATGCCAGAAATGACCACAGAATTTTCTGGCCTGCCTCAGGATATCTGGTAAAGAAACGCTGCACCACCAAATTCAAGACGTGTGCCAAGCATGGAACATGTGTCAATTTTTCCAGTCTGAGGGCAGAGAGAAGGTTGGTGCCATTGTCGCATACAACCATTCCTGGCTCAAGCTGCCATGACATCAACCACCTCTGAGCCTGCTGAGAGCTGAAAGAATCTCTTCCCCAGTGGGGCTCCTGTTCCCAAGACAGACTAACTCAAGCACCGCATGGCATCTTTTAGCCTGACTGTTTGCATAGCCCCTTGAACGCTTAGGGAGCACTGCAGGTTCAGAGGACAATTCTGCAGAAGAGGCCACAGAGGTAGAAGAAGAGGAGGATGTGGCAAAATCCCCACCAGCTTTTTGGAGGGGTGGTGACGGAACTATTTCCAAAACTGAACCCTGTTCTGCATCCTTCTCAGCTGCCAGCAGAGTTACCCAGTGCACCATGAAGACAAGGTAATGTCCCTGACCATGCCTGCTGGACCATGAGTAAGCGGTAATATGAACCCTGCTGCTGACCGCACTGTCCAACGAGGCCAAAACATTGCCTTCCACGTGACAGTAGAGAGCTGGAATGGCCTTACATGAAAAGCAATTTCTGCCACTGAGGGACAGCACATTCCACAAATTCACGAAAGGGGGCAGAGTCTACCAGCTGAAAAGGCAGCAGTTGGAGTGCTAGCAATTTGGCCAAGCTAGCATTAAGACGCTGAACATGTGGATGGCTGGGACAGTATTTCTTTTTACTGTTCAGCAACTGGGGTAGGATATTTGCCTACTGAATTCACCTGGTGGTGTACTGCTAGCAGATTGGCTGCAAGTACTAGTTGTGGCACACATTGCTACACCTTCATTCCTCTCAGTGCAGGATTTGGAGAGGACTGCAGGTATAGTAGGGTTGAGATCCGAGATGAGGAGCAAGGAGAAGTCCGCCTTGTTTTCTGGTGTGGGTTTTTTAGGTACTCTTGCCAACGGACTGCATGGCTGTTCATCATATGTCTTGTCAATACAGTAGTGCTCAAGCAGCTGGAGTCCTGGCCGCGCTTCACCCGCTTCAGACATAGATTGGAAATGGTAACGATGCGACCTACTGCACATGTGCTGAAAAATGCGCACACCAAAGAAATTTTGGAAGTCGGTGGGGAGGCAGCAGTGCCCTGCACCTGTGGAGCTCTGTGGTCTGATGCAATTGGGTGGCTGCCCTTAAGCTGGCCCTGGAGGACATCCTGCCTTGTTGGAGTTGGGCCTCCTCCTCACTTTCCTTCTCTCTTCTCTCAGGCACCCAAGTACAGTCCGTGTCCTCATCATCCCCTCCCTCCTCGTCACTGGAGCAAACTTGGCAGTATGCTGCAGCTGGGGGAACATGACTGCTAGCTTCTTGTGCTTTTGTGGCACCCCCTATCTCTAGGCTCACGCTACTTCCTTCCTCAACCTGGGAACCAACATCGGAGCCTTCAAACTGCTGCGCATCCTCCATCAGCATGTAACCAACACTATGTTTGAATAACTCAGGTGACTCCTCCGTGCATGATGGTGGGGCTACAGAAGGAGTAACTGTGGACAAGGAATAGGCCGCTTTGCCAGATCTATTGAAAGGCAAACTTGTACGAGCCTGGGTGACAGAGGATGAGGAGAATGAGGACGGCTTTGTTATCCACTCCACCAACTCTTCTGCATGTTGTGGCTCAATAGCATGTCCAACAGCAGAAAGAAAGGACAAGCGATTCTCCTCCACTCCCTCTCTCCCTCCCTATTCCTTTCTTCTCCTCTCACTCTCTTTCTATTTGTGCTACTTAAGCGAAGGATTGCCCCTCAACATCATTGTTTAACCCTAGAATTACTGGGCTCAAACGACCTACATAGGGCGGAGACAGTACATTTGGTATCCTCTAGAATTCCCCCGATCTGTTAAGACTGTTTGCATACCCCAGATCGATGGACTGTCAGAGAAGCCTCCTATGGTTAGTCCTCATTTACTCAATTGTTAACTCGCATCCGGCCTTACTGGGTTCACCTGGCAGCTGGATACCGGGGGGGTGATGACGGGACCCTGGGGAGACCGCGGGGCCACAGCTTGCGCTTGCTCTCAATGGGGTGGCTCAGGGTCTTCCCCTCGGCTTGGCGCTCCCTACCCCGATATCCTTCAGTAAGGTTATGATAGAGCCCCTCAGTAGAATACTCGTGTGGTCTCTCCCTGTAACGCTAAGTAGAATCCGACAAAAATGTACAAGATCTGATCACAATGACTTGTTAAACTGTTTATATCTCTGCACCATGCTTGGCAACTCCTTCTATTGAGAAATTTTGATATATCTGCTGTAATTTTTATATACCCTTTATTCAATAAAAATATTGAAAGATAAAAAAGAGGATGCACCACGTCAGCCACCACCATTTTTCAGTGAAGACACAGAGGCTGCTTGCCCTCTTTTAGTGGCCTGGGAGCGTTTGCCTCTCCTTTGTGGCCTTCCTGACATGATGGGAATTTTTTTTAACACTGCATTACACTGTACTATATACCGTACATCCCTGAATGCACTGATATATAGTGTACACTCAATACGCTGTGTGCATATATGTATACACTAGACTGTATATATTTTAAGACACCACGTCAAGTAGTGTGCTATATACCATACACCCCCGAATGCACTGATATATAGTGTGCACTCAATACAATGCGTGTATATCTCTGTACACTAGACCATATATATTTTAAGACACCATGTCAAGTAGTGTGCTATATACTGTACAACCCTAAAGTGGCGATTCACTTGGGTTACAAGGTTTCAGGTGTGAATGAGGAGCAGGTGTGTTAAATTTGGTGTTATCGCTCTAACTCACTGATACTGCTCTCTGGAAGTACAACATGGCACCTTATGGAAAATAATTCCATGGGGATCTGAAAAAAAGAATTATTGCTCTACATAAAGATGGCCTAGACTATAAGAAGCTTGCCAAGACCCTGCAACTGAGCTGCAGCAAGGTGGCCAAGACCATACAGCGGTTTAACAGGACAGGTTCCACTCAGAACAGACCTCCCCATGGTCAACCAAAGAAGTTGAGTGCACATGCTCAGCGTCATATTCAGAAGCTGTCTTTGGGAAATAGAGTGCTGCCAGCATTGCTACAGAGGTAGAAGGGGTGGGGGTCAGCCTGTCAGTGCTTAGACCATGCACCGCACACTGCATCAAATTGGTCTGCATGGCTGTCATCCCAGAGGGAAACCTCTTCTGAAGTTGATGCATAAGAAAGCCCGCAAACAGTTTGCTGAAGACAAGCAGACTAAGGACATGTATTACTGGAATCATGTCCTGTGGTCTGATGAGACCAAGGTAAACTTATTTGGTTCAGATGGTGTCAAGCGTGTGTGGCGGCAACCAGGTGAGGAAACCACCAAAGACAAGTGTGTCTTACCTACTATCAAGCATGGTGGTGGGAGTAACATGGTCTGGGGCTGCATGAGTGCTGTCGGCACTGGGGAGCTACAGTTCATTGAGGGAACCATGAATGCAGACATGTACCGTGTCATACTGAAACAGAGCATGATCCCTTCTCTTCAAAGACTGGGCCATAGGGCAGTATTCCAACATCATAATGACCCCAAACACACCTCCAAGATTACCACTACCTTGCTAAAGAAGCTGAGGGTAAAGGTGATGGACTGGCCAGTGGCTCAAGGTCTCTAACATCCACCTGCTCTGTGATGTTGCCATGGATGGGTGGAAGAGGACTCCAGTGGCAACCTGTGAAGCTCTGGTGAACTCCATGCCCAAGAGGGTTAAGGCAGTGCTGTAAAATAATGGTGGCCACACAAAATATTGACACTTTGGGTCCAATTTGGACATTTTCACTTAGGGGTGTACTCACTTTTGTTGTCAGTGGTTTAGACATTACTGGCTGTGTGTTGAGTTATTTTAAGGGGACAGCAAATCTACACCGCTATACAAGCTGTACACTCACAACTTTACATTGTAGCAAAGTGTAATTTCTTCAGTGTTGTCACATGAAAAGGTATAATAAAATATTTACAAAAATGTGAGGGGTGCACTCAGTTTTGTGAGATACTGTATATACCCTAGACTGTATATATTTTAAGACACCACATGTACTATATACTGTACACTGCCGAATGCACTGATCTATAGTGTACACTCAATACGCTGTGTGTGTGTATATATATATATATACTGTATATATATATATATATATATCAGGCTGTATATATTCTACTACACCACGTCAAGTGTACTATATAACGTGTGTTCACCCCGAATGCACTGATATATAGTGTACACTGTGCGGATATATATATATATATATATATATATATATATATATATATATGTATATACATATATACAGTATCTCACAAAAATGAGTACAACCCTGACATTTTTGTAAATATTTCATTATATCTTTTCATGTGACAACACTAAAGAAATTACACTTTTCTATAATGTAAAGTAGTAAGTGTAAATACAGCTTGTATAACAGTGTAAACAAAAGTGAGTACACCCCTGAGTGGAAATGTCCAAATTGGGCCCAATTAGCCATTTTCCCTCCCCAGTGTCATGTGATTTGTTAATGTTGTAAGGTCTCAGGCGTGAATGGGGAGTAGGTGTGTTCAATTTGGTGTTATCACTCTCAATCTCTCATACTGGTCACTGGAAGTTCAACATGGCACCTCATGGCAAAGAACTCTCTGAGGATCTGAAAAAAATAAAAGAATTGTTGTTCTACCTAAAGATGGCCTAGGCTATAAGAAGATTGTCAAGACCCTGAAACAGAGCTGCAGCACGGTGGCCAAGACCATACGGCGGTTTAACAGGACAGGTTCCACTCAGAACAGTCCTTGCCATGGTCGACCAAAGAAGTTTTTTTTATTTTTTTATTTTAACACTCTTTATTTCAAGTATTACTTTCACATGTAATTACAATTACAGTACATCTTCATTATTTATTCTTAATATTATCAATTATCATATACATTTTCCCATTTAACCACTCATTCCTTTCTCTCTCTCTCTTACTCTGGTCACTATTTCTTTACTTCTTACATGCAGTTTCTGTCGAATTTCCTTTTGTTATTCTTTCTTTTCGTCTATTTTTCCCTCCCCCTTCTCTTTTTCTTCCTGCTCTTCTCTTTTTTCCCTCTTTTCCTTCTTTATTTCATACCTATTGTCAAGTTGGAGTTATTCCACTTATCCCAGATTTTGCCATATTTTTGCATGTTTCCCCTGTTTTCATACATTATTTTTTCATATGGTATAACCTGGTTAACAGCGTTTATCCATTGACTAACTATTGGGGGTATTGGCTGGATCCATCTTTCAACTATTTGCTTCCTTGCAAGAAATAACACTTCTTTTACTAATATCTTAATATGCCTGGGCCATCTTTTTCCTTCCACCAACCCCAATAAGCACACTTCTATCGTATCTGGTATAGGACACTTAATGATTTTTTCCAATCTACTAATGACCTGGTACCAGTATCCCTTTATTTTACCACAAGACCACATCAGGTGAAGGAAGTCTGCTCCCTCCTGCCTGCATCGTGCACATTTTAGTGCTAATATTTGCCCCATTCTATATAGCTTATCTGGGCTAAGATAAGTCTGATGTATAATATTTAACTGTATTATTTTGTTGTTAATTGCTGGCGATACGTTCAGGTGTGAGGAACAGACCTCCCCCCACTCCCGATCCGTCATGTCTGGGATAACTTCCTGCCGTTTACCTCTTGCTCTGATAGGTTCTTTACCTATCTTTCCCTGCAGTAAGTGTGTGTATAGTCTGGATATTAACCCCTTCTGCCCTTGTGATTTCAATATTCCTATAAGGGGGTATTTAGAAATTGTTGGTCCCTCTCTTCCAAATTGTGCCTGTAGTACATGTTGAATCTGTAAATACTTATAGATCTGTCTACTAGGAAGGTTATATTGTTCACTTAGTTTCTTGTATGTTAATATTGTATTTTTATCATATATTTGACCTATTGTATTTATCCTTCTTTGTTGCCATACTTTACTGTCTTCAAATGTTCTTAAATGGTCAAACTCTGGATTATTCCACAATGCAACTTCCAAAGGAATATCTGAGAATCCTGCCACTTTTTTTTTGCCTCCCTCCAAATTGATCTAGCCAGAATCAGGAGGGGAATTTTGATTCCAATTTTCCTTAATTCATGTACTTCCAAACCCACCAAAAGATCTTCCACCTGCATCTTACTTAATAGGTACTGTTCCTCCCCCGCTTCTTGATACTGTAGTACCCACGTTCTTAAATGTTTCAATTTCCAGGCTAAATAATACAAATAAAGATCTGGTACTGCCATTCCTGCCGCCATTTTTGGGTGTTGCAATATTGTTAGCTTCATTTTGCATCTACCTTTTGCCCATATAAATTTAGATAGCTGCGAGTTCAGTTCTATAAATATATATTTAGGTATCCTTATGATGTCATAGTTCTTCGCCCCCTCCTTGTCATGGATAATTCATTCTACGTCCACCTTCTAGAAAACCACCCAAACCTTCATGTACTTAATTCCTTTTAACCTTAGTTTTAAGGGGAGGACTAAGACCGATCTAGTTAAACCTCCCTCCGTTTTTTTTTCACCGTCCTAAGAGTCTATAAGGAAACCTTCAA
>BLSH010405874.1:161012-183269 GCA_018402905.1 Glandirana rugosa
AGGTGGTAAGACGGTGACCTTAATCAACATTGCCTGGATGTCTGGTCTTTAGATGGTGACTTGCCTTGACCTTTAGAAGGCTCCCTCCATCTTGTGGTCCTTACAGGACTATAGATATTGGCTCTCTTTTTCTCAATCTTCACTACTTACCTAATCCCTTTACCTTAAAAGCAATGGGTGGTCTGACTGGACAGCGTTCCCCATAGAAACAGAGCAAGCAGCAGACTTAAATTACAAAACAGCATAGCACAGTGATCCCAGAGCGAGCATTGAGAAGGGGATAGGAAGAGCCCAGGTGAATGCCATAAAGAGTACACTGATCCCAGAGCAATACTGAGAAAGAGATAGGAAAAGTCCAGATGAATACCATACAAAGGGAAAACATACCTGCAAACAATGAGCACATAAGCATCCAGCATGCATGAGTGAGAGCTCCACCATGTGTTGCCCAAAAATTTCATAAAACCATTTAAAACTGTCACATTTTGCCATTAGTGAGATCAGTGCCTGAGCATGCTCAGATCATCATCTTGGTGAAGTTCTAGCCAGGAAACTGGTCACAGAGACCGCATCACTTCCTGCCTCTCATACTTAGAGTGAACTTGCACTGCTGCAGCCATCTTAGAAATGGCAAACGCCCACAAAACAGAGAAAAGAAGTTAAAAGCATATGGAAAGCAAAGGGAAACGCTGTCACTTACGTCAAAGCTTGTTTAAAGCTTTCTTTGAGAGGCCTGTGCCACCATCGGGCTCCAACCATATCGCTCATTTAGAGACTGTACAGGAATGACATCCACCCAGGGTTCCAACCATATAGCTAATTTAGAGACTGTACAGGAAGGACATCCACCCAGGAGAAGCTGAAATATGCCCCCCAGACCACCAGAATGGGGCTCCAACCATATAGCTCGTTTAGAGACTGTACAGGAAGGACTTCCAACCAAGAGAGGCTGAACTTGGCTGGGGCGACAAGCGGTAAGGGATACCTCGTGACTCCAGTCCTGATCAGGTGAGGAAAAAAAGGAGAATGCTGTGAGCCGGGTCTGTCTTTGATTTATAGTTAACCAGTCCTATAATGTTGTGGGGGCGGAGCCACAACCCATGTGTATGCTGCCATGATGCACCAGGAAAAAACAGTTGTTTTAGTCTACTATTTTTGTATTCTACTCCTCTCCCCCGAAATTGTTTTCCTATTTCTCATTTCTCTCTCTTTCTATCTTCTCCTCCTCCTCTCCTTCAAAGAAAAGGAAGGAAGAAAAAAAAAAGGGGGGGTAATTACTCCCTCTCCTCCCCCCCCCCATCTCCTTCTGTGTACTTGTGCTTTATAATATGTCTCTGTGTTTACTACCACCCTTTTAATAATGTGCTTAATGTTACTATTTCTCTTCTTCCTCTCATTTATGGGGGAGGATTTATTTTTATCCCCAGTGTGTCTTATTCTATGGCAGGCTCTTCTTTCTCTGCCCATACTCCATACAACTTGTGATTTAAGTGCAAATTTCTTGTGTACTTATTCCAGTATCTATCGTTTGTGTTCCTCTCGTATATAGCTCTATCAACACTGTGCCAAAACTTCATACTATTTATCATTCCAATTCAAAACATCACTCCAAGCAAACACCAAAAAAAAAAAAATATATATATATAGAATCATTTTCCCTCAGGGAGTGGGGGAGGGGACATTGAGTTGGACAAGAAGGCCAGATGACTTATTACTATTCCTCTATACCAATTACATCCCTCTATCTCATTCATTCTCTTCCTGAGCTTCCTGCTATAGTCGACTCTTCACCATACCCCCGCTGTACAAAAAAAAAAAAAAAAAAACCTCCTTTCTCATTCTTCCCTCCTTCTCACTGGATTGAAGAGATAAGCCAAGGCATTTCTTATCATTCTCATATACATCTTTCCCCCTTCTTTCTCATATTTATTCTCCCTTTTCATTTACAATAATACTCTGCATATCTTTGTACCTTTATATCCTGGAGATGAGGAGAGAGAAGAAGGGGAAAAAAAAAATTCTCTCTCTCTCCTTCTTTCCTCCCACCTCCACTGAGTTGGGCGAGAAGGCCAAACATTTCTTGTCATTCATATATACAAGCTATTCCCCTCTCTCACAGTTATATATTCCATCTTTACATTTCAGTATTATTCAACATATCTTTATACCTTTATTCCCCGTGAGGAGGAGAAAGAGAAAGGAAAAAAGAAAAAAAAATGTATTATATAAAAAATATATTGGGCACAAAAGCCAAAAAAAGGAAACATTTCTTTTCATTCTTATATACAAATTACACCCATCTCTCTCAGTTTTATATACCATCTTTTCATTCATATTATTCAACATGTCTTTATACCTTTATTTCCCGGGTGGAGGAAAGAGAGAAGAAGAAGAAAAAAAAAAGAGAAAAATAATCCTTTCCCCTCTCCCTCTCTCCCCCTCTCCTCCCACCTCCACTGAGTTGGACGAGAAGGCCATGAAATTTCTTGTCATTCTTATATACTTTTTACACCCCTCTCTCTCAGTTTTATATTCCATCTTTACATTTATTTAACATATCTTTATTTCCTGGGAGGAGGAAGAAGAGGGGAAAAAAAATATATTTTCTCTCTTTTCTTTAATCCCTCTCAAAGCCCACTCCCCTCCACCCCCCCACCCCATGACTTCCAGTATTTACACCCGGTGTCCCATCCTCTAATTATTTATCTCTTTTCAGTCTTCTTCAATATTTCCCATGTTGCTCTCGCTAGTCTGTTGCTGGATATGTCTTAAGATTCTGAATCCATTTCTGGGCCTAGGCCTAAAGTACGTAATATTTCCGTTCTTCTCTATTCTCAATCTAGCTGGATAAGCCATAGAGTATTACACTCCCTTCTCTCTTAATTTCCGTTTAATGTCATTAAATGAGGCCCTTTGCTTTTGCAATTCTAATGAAAAATCCAGGAAGATTGACACTCTGACGTTTTCAAATTTTATTTCCCCTTTCTGCCTTGCCTTTCGCAGAATTGAATCTCTGTCTTTACAATTTAATATCCGCGCCAGCAGTGGTCTAGGGGGTGCTCCAGGTTTTGGTAATACTGCCGGCACTCTATGCGCCCTTTCCACCCCAAATGCCACCGATAATTCTGCCTCTGGAAAAGTATCTTTCAGCCATTTTTCAGCAAAATCTCTTGGGCTGAATCCCTCTGCTTTCTCTGGCAATCCCACAATCCTCAAGTTATTACAACGCATTTGATTTTCCAAATCGTCTGTCTTTTGCTGCCACATGGTGATCTGTTTTTCAAGTTCTGATACTTTATTACTCATAGGGGACACTGTATCTTCTACCGCTGATATTCTGTTCTCAGCTTCTGTCATCCTATCTCTGATTTTTTGCATATCTTGTCTAATCAATCCGATATCCACTCTTATCTCTTCCATTTTATCTGTTAGGGCAACATTATTTGACTGTATAGCTGTCATTAATTGTGTGCTTACTTGTTCCAGCATCAGTTTGGGTTGTTTCTCCTGCTTCCCCCACTGGGACATATTTAGCTTCTGTGCTTCTGCCTGTGGTAACCCGCTACTCCGTGTGTGTGGAGGGCTGGACACACTCTCCTGCTTGTCTGCTCTCGCAAATTCTTTGAGACATTCTGCCGCTGTTTGCTGTTTATTGCTCATCTCTAGGCACTTACACTCAGCAAGCACTCAGCAAGTGCTCCCCGGTATCCGTTCTGCAAGTGCCGTCAGATCTCCACAGCTCGCCTGTATCAGCTCCTGTATCAGGAGCACAAGAGCTCCTTCAAAGTTACTCCCGTGGTCACGCAGTTCTCAAAGAAGAAAAAGGTAATCACTTCTTCCCCTAGCTACTCCGATTTCCCGCCACGTGCGTATCGGCGCACAGCCTGCGGGGGGGCCGTCAGCACTCGATCTCCGCGTCAGGATGGGTTCTCCTGGTTCCAAGACTCTCCTTAGCGCCCGGTTCACACCAGTCCTGCGCCGGTCTTGTGCTCATACGAGTCCCAGGCAGAGCCTCTCCTTCCACTGATTACTACTAGGATCACGTGGCTGGTTTTAGGGCTTAGCGGTAGCCTGCCACTCTGCCGCTCAACTTCCTGTCTTATCCACACCACACAGGCCCAGGGCTCCTTCAGGTGTATAAATGCGTGGGTCTGGGGCTGCGATTCAGGATGCTGCCGAAGGCTTCAGGCTGGTCTCGGCACTCACGCTAGTCACATACGGCCGTGATGGTGTAAGCCACACCCTCGACCAAAGAAGTTGAGTGCACATGATCAGCATCTTATCCAGAGGTTGTCTTTGGGAAATAAATGTATGAGTGCTGCCAGTATTGCTGCAGTGCTTGAAGGGGTGGGGGTCAGCCTGTCAGTGCTTAGACCATGCGCCGTACACTGCATCAAATTGGTCTGCGTGGCTGTCATCCCAGAGGGAAACCTCTTCTGAAGTTGATGCAGAAGAAAGCCCGTAAAAAGTTTGCTGAAGAAAAGCAGACTAAGGACATGGATTACTGGAATCGTGTCCTGTGGTCTGCTGAGACCAAGATAAACTTATTTGGTTCAGATGGTGTCAAGCGTGTGTGGTGGCAACCAGGTGAGGAGTACAAAGACAAGTGTGTCTTGTCTACAGTCAAGCATGGTGGTGGGAGTGTCATGGTCTGGGGCTGCATGAGTGCTGCCAGCACTGGGGAGCTACAGTTTATTGAGGGAACCATGAATGCCAAGATGTACTGTGACATACTGAGGCAGAGCATAATCCCCTCCTTACGGAGACTGGGCCACAGGGCAGTATTCCAACATGATAACGGCCCCAAACACACCTCCAAAACAATCACTGCCTTCTAAAGAAGCTGAGGGTAAAGGTGATGGACTGGCCAAGCATGTCTCCAGACCTAAACCCTATTGAGCATCTGTGGGGCATCCTCAAATGGAAGGTGGAGGAGTGCAAGGTCACTAACATCCACTAGCTCCATGATGTTGTCATGGAGGTGTGGAAGAGGACTCCAGGGTCAACCTATGAAGCTCTTGTAAACTTCATGCCCAAGAGAAAACAAAGGGGACTTCCTGAATACTGTGCCACCGTCCATAGATTCAGAACAACAAAGAGGATTGTGGGACACCCCACATGATTTGGACGTTTTAAATGGGCACACCACGAGATAGCAAAGATTGATTTCATAAAATTATATTTTATTTATACATAAAAAAGTACATATACACAAAATATATACATAAAGAAAAAGGAGAAACAAGTGAGGGAAAAACACAGGCAAGGGATCCTCGAAGTGCCACGTAACGCGGACCCTGCACAAGGTCGCATCCAGTGACACGTCGAGGAGCCCCGACCGATGCACGCTATACACATATATGGGATACTTCAGCCATAATATGTTGCTACACAGCTTATTGGGAGTCAACGCGTTTCGCTATGAGCTTCCTCAGGACTCCAAAACTATGGCTGTCAGTTGCAGGAACAAATATGACTTCACGTGGCTCGGGGCGGCAATCAGGGGGGCGAGCATAGGGGTCTATCAAGATCCAGACTTCAAGGGGTTATCTTCACTTTGTACTATTGGTACATCATGTCTTATTCCCTCGGAGGAATTGAGCCCTCCATTGAGTGCATAGTCATCCTGTAAAAACAAGTTGAATCCTTGGGGATGGGGGAGGAGGTGAGGCCCATACGGGACCAAGGAGGGAAGATAGATAACCAGCGATCCACGTAAATGCTGACCATAAGTCATTTGGCGTATCTTCCCGCTTTCTTGGGACTATCGCATGGTTTGATACAAAAAAGTTCCTACCAAGGAGGACGTATTCTACTTACACTCTAAAGGGCAGAGACAGACCATTGCGCGGTGCTACCAATGGGGCTCCATTGGGAGTGAAGGCGGTCCTCCCCCTCCCCTGTGATACGGCCTCTCTTCCCAGCCCCCCCGTGTTTATGGGACACCTTATGGTCAGCATTTACGTGGATCGCTGGTTATCTATCTTCCCTCCTTGGTCCCGTATGGGCCTCACCTCCTCCCCCATCCCCAAGGATTCAACTTGTTTTTACAGGATGACTATGCACTCAGTGGAGGGCTCAATTCCTCCGAGGGAATATGACATGATGTACCAATAGTACAAAGTGAAGATAACCCCTTGAAGTCTGGATCTTGATAGACCCCTATGCTCGCCCCCCTGATTGCCGCCCCGAGCCACGTGAAGTCATATTTGTTCCTGCAACTGACAGCCATAGTTTTGGAGTCCTGAGGAAGCTCATAGCGAAACGCGTTGACTCCCAATAAGCTGTGTAGCAACATATTATGGCTGAAGTATCCCATATATGTGTATAGTGTGCATCGGTCGGGGCTCCTCGACGTGTCACTGGATGCGACCTTGTGCGGGGTCCGCGTTACGTGGCGCTTCGAGGATCCCTTGCCTGTGTTTTTCCCTCACTTGTTTCTCCTTTTTCTTTATGTATATATTTTGTGTATATGTACTTTTTTATGTATAAAAAAAATATAATTTTATGAAATCAATCTTTGCTATCTCGTGGTGTGCCCATTTAAAACGTCCAAATCATGTGGGGTGTCCCACAATCCTCTTTGTTGTTCATGCCCAAGAGGGTTAAGGTAGCGCTGGAAAATAATGGTGGCCACATAAAATATCGACACTTTGGGCCCAATTTGGACATTGGGGTGTACTCACTTTTGTTGCCAGCGGTTTAGACATTAATGGCTGTGTGTTGATTTATTTTGAGGGAACAGCAAATTTACACTGTTATACAAGCTGTACACTCACTACCTTACATTTTAGCAAAGTGTAATTTCTTTAGTGTTGTCACATGAAAACTATAATAAAATATTTACAAAAATATGAGGGGTGTACTCACTTTTGTGAGATACTGTATGCATATATATATATATATATATATATATATATATATATATATATATATATACTAGACTGTGTATATGTGTGTATATATATATATATACTGTATATATATTCTTGCACTGCCTACACAGACGCTATATACTATACACTGAGTTAGCTGTATATAGTCTACTACACTAAAGGCATTGCATTATATATATATATACACTAGGAAGGTATATACAGTATCTCACAAAAGTGAGTACACTTCTCACATTTTTGCAAATATTTTCTTATATCTTTTCATGTGACAACATTGAAGAAATGACACTTTGCTACAATGTAAAGTAGTGAGTGCACAGCTTGCATAACAGTGTAAATTTGCTGTCCCCTCAAAATAACTCAACACACAGTCATTAATGTCTAAACCGCTGGCAACAAAAGTGAGTACACCCCTAAGGGAAAATGTCCAAATTGGGCCCAATTAGCCATTTTCCCTCCCCGGTGTCCTGTGACTTGTTAGTGTTACAAGGTCTCAGGTGTGAATGAGGAGCAGGTGTGTTAAATTTGGTGTTATCGCTCTCACTCTCTCATACCGGTCACTGGAAGTTCAACATGGCACCTCATGGCAAAGAACTCTCTTGTTGCTCTACATAAAAATGGCCTAGGCTAAAGAAGATTGCCAAGACCCTGAAACTGAGCTGCAGCACATTGGCCAAGGCCATGCAGGGATTTAGCAGGACAGGTCCACTCAGAACAGGCCCAATTTGAACATTTTCACTTAGGGGTGTACTCATTTTTGTTGCCAGTGGTTTAGACATTAATGGCTGTGTGTTGAGTTATTTTGAGGAAACAGCAAATTTACAGGGTTATACAAGCTGTACACTCATTAATTTACATTGTAGCAAAGTGTCATTTCTTCAGTGTTGTCACATGAAAAGATAGAATAAAATATTTACAAAAATGTGAGGGGTGTACTCACTTTTGTGAGATACTGTATATATTCTTGCACTGCCTGATTGTATACAGATAGCCCTATCTATCTAGTATATATTTCCCTACACTAACCTGCCTGCACTAACTGACAGATAGATAGATAGTGCGATCTATATACAATCTATCTTTTTTTATCTATCTATCTATCTATCTATCTATCTATCTATCTATCTTTTATTTTTTTCACAATTAGCTATCTAGCTAAAATGTAAATAGAGATATTTGAATACATGTATACATATATATAGGTTTTTTTTTGCTTTAGTTTTTCTAGCTTTCACTCCTTTCCATTGTGATGCCAGCATTCCTTGATTCAAATTCCATTTACTGCCCATAGGAGTTGGTCTGTTCATCAGAGGATTCTTATCTACATTTTTGATTTACTATGTACAGTATCTCACAAAAGTGAGTACACCCCTCACATTTTTGTAAATATTTTATTCTATCTTTTCATGTGACAACACTGAAGAAATGACACTTTGCTACAATGTAAAGTCGTGATTGTACAGCTTGTGTAACAGTGTAAATTTGCTGTCACCTCAAAATAACTCAACACACAGCCATTAATGTCTAAACTGCTGGGAACAAAAGTGAGTACACCCCTAAGTGAAATTGTCCAAATTGGGCCCAATTAGCCATTTTCCCTCCCCGATGTCATGTGACTCAATAGTGTTACAAGGTCTAAGGTGTGAATGGGGAGCAGGTGTGTTAAATTTGGTGTTATCACTCTCACTCTCTCATACTGGCCATCGGAAGTTCAACATGGCACCTCATGGCAAAGAACTCTCTGAGGATCTGAAATGTTGCTCTACATAAAGATGGCCTAGGCTATAAGAAGGTTGCCAAGACCCTGAAACTGAGCTGCAGCTCGGTGGCCAAGACCATGCAGGGATTTAGCAGGACAGGTCCACTCAGAACAGGCCTCTCCATGGTCAACCAAAGAAGCTGAGTGCACGTCCTCAGCATCATATCCAAGGGTTGTCTTTGGGAAATAGACATATGAGTTCTGCCAGCATTGCTGCAGAGGTTGAAGGGGTGGGGAGTCAGCCTTTCAGTGCGCAGACCATAAGCCGCACACTGCATCAAATTGGTCTGCATGGCTGTCATCCCAGAAGGAAGCCTCTTCCAAAGATGATGCACAAGAAAGCCCGCAAACAGTTTATTGAAGACAAACTGACTAAGGACATGGATTACTGGAACCATGTCCTGTTGTCTGATGAGACCAAGATAAACTTATTTGGTTCAGATGGTGTCAAGCATGTTTGGGTGGGGAGCACAAAGACATGTGTGTCTTGTGTACAGTCAAGCATGGTGGTGGGAGTTTCATTGTCTGGGGCTTTATGAGTGCTGCCGGCACTGGGGAGCTACAGTTCATTGAGGGTACCATGAATGCCAACATGTGACATACTGAACCCCTCCCTTTGTAGACTGGGCGCAGGGCAGTATTCCAACATAACAACCCCAAACACACCTCCTAGACGACCATTGCCTTGCTAAAGAATCTGAGGGTAAAGTTGATGGACTGGCCAAGCATATCTACAGACCTAAACCTTTTGAGCATCTGTGGGGCATCCCCAAACAGAAGGTGGAGGAGCACAATGTCTCTAAGATCCACCAGCTCCATGATGTCATTATGGAGAGGTGGAAGAGGACTCCAGTGGCAACCTATGAAGCTTTGGTGAACTGCATGCCCAATAGGGTTAAGGCAGTGCTGGAAAATAATGGTGGACACACAAAATATTGACACTTTGGGCCCAATTTGGACATTTTCACTTTTGTTGCCAGCGGTTTAGCCATTAATGACTGGTTGTTGAGTTATTTTGTGAGGACTGCAAATTTACACTGTTATACAAGCTGTACACTCACTACTTTAAATTGTAGCAAAGTGTAATTTCTTCAGAGTTGTCACATGAAAAGATACAATAGAATACTTACAAAAATGTGAAGGGTGTACTCACTTTTGTGAGATACTGTATCTATGTCCTTTGCTATTATAGTTACAAAGTATCTCTTAAGCTAAAGATGTGTTCCTATTATAAATAACAGCCATTTTTTGTGATACATTTTTACTACATAGCTTTAACCGTATGTATATTTAGACACGGTTATCACTTTTACACACTATTCTTTCTCTGTCCTGAAAGGATATAGACATATGCATGTATATTTACATTGGTATATGCAAGCATATGCTTATGCCTAGATGACATGAATACCCTCTCAGGATTTTTGGATTTTTTACATTGAATCATTTTATAATTTAGCGGTCAGGGTTCTGCTATTTTTAACTCTTCATGTTACTACTTTGAATTTTTTGTACATATATACATGTGTTGCACCTTGCGCATAATCAATATATTTACGTCTTTCATCACTTTGGTTCCAGATGCTTCTAGATCATTTAACATCATTTAATATTACGTAATTTTTGTTCATGTAATTCAATTCCTTGGCCTACAGATATTTATCAGGTTACTCACAGTGATGATCGTCCTTTTATTCCTCTTTTCTCTATTATCCATGGTTACATCTTAGATCTTTGCAAACAGTCTTTCCGGTATTACGTGGATATACAGTTACAGGTTATTTTTACATGGTATTAGGCTGGTGCACGTATTTATTTATCTATTTGTCTATCTATGTGACAACGTTTTTTGATTACATCATGTTTGTGTACAAAATGTCTGTATATATTACTTTTTTCTCTTCTGTTGCTTTTATTAAGATTTTATCATTAGTAGAAACTGTTATCACCACAATCGATTGTGTTCTTGCAGTTTATGGCAACCGACTTTGTGTTTCATTCGGCTGCAGGTGCTGCTGCTCACTGATTGATGTGGTTACTCAGCGGGTCCGCATTGTAGCTGATTGCTGTGGGCTATGTTATACACTCCTCACACCCATATATATTGGGACAATCAGTTTCAGGACTCAGGCTATGACTAAGCACCCCACTTTCATGGTGTGAAAAGCGTAAGCCAAGCTATCTTGATCGTCTGTGTTCCCTTGTGATGTTGTGACTTACTTTGGATTTTATGCAAACTTAATAAAGGTGTTAAACGGAGTGCGGCTACCCAGCAACTTTTTCCTACACTCATCTTGGATGCAGAGCTGCACCTCTGCTTGCAGAGGTAATTGGAGCTAGACTAGCCTGGAGCGATGTTTATCTCTGCATATAGGACTTGTTACACTACTTACCTCTGATTTAGGTTCTTTATTCGGCCTATCACTGCTGCCCCCAAACACTACCCTCTAAACTATGTTCCACTCTGGCTATTTCTATGTCTAGTTTAAAAGCCCCTCTAACTTGTCGGTCATCCTCATTCCCAGATGGTCAGCTCCTCAGCCACTTGCTAACTTCCCGAATCTCCCGCTGTCTCTCTGGTGTGGCTCAAGGTACAGGTAGTATTTCTGAGAATACTACCTTGGGGGTCCTAATCCTCAATTATGCTCCTAGGTCCCTAAAATCTTTTTTTAAGACACTCCACCTTCCTCTAACTTTGTCATTGGTGCCAACATGCACCATGACAGCCGGGTCTTCGCCAGTCCCTCCCAGTAATCTGTCCACCAGATCCGTAATGTGCCGAACCCGAGCGCTCAGTAAACAACATACAGTTTGGCGCTTCAGGGCTTTGTGACAGATTGCCCTTTCAGTGTTTCTAAGAACTGAGTCCCCTACCACCAGAACCTGTCTTTTCTTTCCCCTGGCTTCATCCCCGCCCTCACTGGAGGAGTTACTTTCCTGGCAGCTAGGGGCGCCACTCTGCTCCAGCGATGCTGGTTCCTGACTGGTTTCCACAATATCACACAACGTGGCATACATATTGGGATGTTCCAGCCCAGGATCAGCCTTCCTGACTCTTTCCCTACTACACTTCCTAACTGTCACCCAACTACTCTGTTCTGGTGCCTGCACCTCTTTGTCTCCACCCACCTCTGTGCTGGCCCCTGCTGGCACCTGCTGGGTACAATCCTAACTCTCCTTTAGTATGGAGAGTCTTCTCAGTGTTGACAGCTGCTTCCCTAGATTCAGAACCTGGGCTTCCAGGGAAACAATGTGCTTACATTCTGTACAGCAGTATTCCTCCTCGAACGCATGATCAAGGAATGCATACATGCCAGAAGATGTACACCGAGTCACGTCTCCACACCCACCTGGCATCGTGCCCACTAATTTGATGTGGACTGGGAATTATACTCTGATTAACTAACAGCTAGCTTCCTGACTCTAATGCTCACAGTACTTGTGTCCTCACAACGCACAGCACTCACAGCACATGTGTCCTTACAGCCCCGGGCACTCACAGTGCACCTGTCCTCACAGCACACAGGTACTCACACAACACTGAGGTACTCACACAACACACGAGTACTCACACAGCACACAGGTACTCACACAGCACACGGGTGTTCACACATCACCCAGGAACTCACACAACACCCATTTCTGTGCATTACTGCAAGTTTAACACCATATAGTTCTGTGCATTTATGCAAGTTTAACGTCATATACTTATTTGCGTTACTGCAAGTTTAGCACCATATATTTCTGTGCGTTACTGCAAGTTTATCGCCATATATTTCTGTGCATCACTGCAAGTTTAACGCTATATAGTTCTGTGAGTTACTGCAAGTATAACGCCATATATTTTATTGCGTTACTGCAAGTTTAACGCCATATATTTCTGTGCATTACTACAAGTTTAATGCCAAATATTTCATTACATTAGTGCAAGTTTAATGCCATATAGTTCTGAGCATTATTGCACGTTTGATGCAGTATATTGCAGTATATTGTACGGTATCTGTGGAGTGTGTCTTTGTAGTGAGTACTCAAATTAAAGTGCACCAAACACCATGCGCACCTTTCCATGTGCATCCACGTACACATTTACACATCTTTACTACATTTGGTTAATATAAACCCCCACCATCATGTCTGTGAGGACAACAAGGAGAGGCAGACAATGCCATGGCACTGTAAGGGGTCCAGTAGCGTATGTGTCCACAGATAAAGGTGGACGGGGGTCAGTCCTCAGGTAGGGCATCATTTCCTCTATTTAGTGATGTTGCCCATGCTATCCAACCACAGCATTAAGAGGAGGCAGTGGACTGGCTTACTAAACTGTCCTCATCCTCCTCATTCTCTGTCACCCAAGCAGAGACTAGTATGTAGTCCCCTGTAGCTGCCAGAGTGGCTAAACCTGCCTCCTTGTCCACAGCTATTCCTGCCATAGCCTCAGCAACAGGCATGGAGGAGTCAGCAGAGTTATTTGAACACAGCGTCAGCCACTTGCTCCTTGAGGATGCACAGCCATTACTCAATTCAGATGTTGGTTCTGAGGTTGAGGAAGGCAGAAACATGAGCCTACAGAGAGGGGAGAACACTGGTGCACAAATTGGCATTCATGTTCCTCCAGCTGCACCATATTGCTAAGTTGTCTCCAGTGGTAATGAGGAGATGATGATGAGGAGGAGGCCACTGAGGTGACTTGGGTGCCAGATAGAGCAGAGGAGGAAAGTGAGGGTGAGGCACAACCAACTAACAAGGCAGTCACCATGGAAGACCATAGAGCGGCCAGCCTATTCCATCACTTTGTGGAGCTGTCCTCTCCCAGCCCATTTCCCACAGCTCTGCTGTCTGGGCTTTTTTTAGTACATGTGCAGCCGATTGTACTGTTGCTATTTGGAAACTTTGTCTCAAACACATCAAACACACACCTAAAAGTCACAAAAAAGGGGCACAGATCTGTCCCTTCTCCTCCTTACTCACCTAAGTCTGCCCTTGCTATACCCCATGACCTCTCAGCAGCCTCCACTTAAAGGGATGATGGTAAAGCGCAGGGTGTCCCAGGTCCTTGCAACACATCTGCCAGCAGCACACCACCAGCTGTAGACTATAGTTGGCAAATTTCTCTGCCCCATCTGCTGCCACCCACATGCCCGGCGTCTAAATCAAGCTTGTCAAAGCTGCTAGCTCTCCAACTTCTGCCTTTCTGCTGTACCACAATGGGAGGTTCCCAGTCACTAATTCTTTTCACGTAAGGCCATTTCTCTACCATCACGTGGAAGGCAATGTTGTGGCATCGTTGGACAAGGCAGTCAGCCGCAAAGTCTACATTACTGCTGTGGTTCAGCAATTATGGTCAGGGATGATATATTTAATTCACAGCACACTGGGTAACTCTGCTTGCAACTCAGGAGGATGGTGGACAGGGCTCAGTGCTGCAGCTTATTGTGCCCCCATGTCTCCATACAGCTGGCGATGATGGGAGATTTGTCAGCTCTACTCCCTCCTCCTCCTCCATGCCCTCCTCTGCTGAATTGTCCTATGAACCTCAAGTACACCCTAAGCATTCAAAGGGCTTTTCAATGAGTCAGGCTAAAAGGTGCCATGCAGTGCTTTAGATGGTGTGTCTAGGGGACAGGAACTACACTGGAGCAGAGATTCTTGCAGCTCTGCAGGGACGGGCCCAGAGGTGGTTCACACCACGCTAGCTGGAGCCAGGAATGGTGGTGTGCGATAATGGCACAAACTTCCTGTCCGCCCTTAGACAGGGAAAGTTGACACATGTGCCATGCCTGGCACATGTCCTCAATTTGGTGGTGCAGCATTTCCTACATAGCTACCCAGGGTTGGAAGATCTGCTAAAGCAGGCCAGAAGAGTCCGAAGCCACTCCAGGCGGTCATACACAGCCTGTGCTCGGTTGCCTGAAATTCAGTGAGAATTCCACCTGCCCGTAAATCACCTGATTTGTGACATGCCTACCAGGTGGAACTCAACATTGGCAATGCTGCAGCGGCTATACATGCAGCAGAGGGCCATCAACGAGTACCTGTGTTTTTAAAGAGTCGCTCTTCGCAAAGGAGGGCCAAAAGAACAATGGTCAGGATTGTTAGCACCTTTTCTGACAGGTGAGCCCCAGAAGGCCTATTTTGTTTTGGAACCCAATAAGACCCAGGACTATGAGTCACTAAACATGTAGATACTCGCACGCCTGGGTGTCACCATGGCAGTCTGGGCTCAACGGGTGCATTAGTGGACCTACCGAATGCACCAGCCACCCCGTGCACAAATGTTTGACTTGATCCATCTCATGAGGAAGTGGTCACAGCCAGAGACTTTGCAAGGCCCTCAGATCGTGGAGTGTGTGGTCATGGACCGGTATATGCGTGCGCTCCCTGCTACTTTGAGGAAGTGGGACAGCCATGGGGACCCCAAAACTGCAAACCAACTGGTGGACCTCGTGGAGAGATACAGTGCTGCTGAGGATTTGTTGCATCCGTCTGCATCACTCCAATGTGTCTAGGGGTGAAAGATCGCCCGGCGGACCCGGTAAGCCTGTTCCAGGGTTCAAGGGCAGGGGGAAGTTTTATAAGACTGCTACAGCTAAAGAGACTATGGGCTCTAGACCTAGAGACTGGCCAAAGAAGCCAGGAAGGTCTTTGGGACCCTTGAGAGGACTGGGTATGGAGCACATACAATTGCTGCCAACTGTCCCCTAAATGATGAACCAATGCAGTGTGATAATGCTTATTGAAAAGACACATATCTCTTTTTTCACAGGTCGCATGTACTGCCTCGTATCAGGGTCACACGGAAAGGTAAGCGTTCTAGTTGCTCGGGGGAGACTTTGGGTAGATTAACTGAGTTGAGAAACTCTTGTATTTGGGATAAAGTCGGTTGCGGTGTTTGTGGGTCCTCTTTTAGATTATATAGGGCGTAGTAATAGTCGCTAAACGCGTTTGCGATTTCTTGTGGGTTGGTCAAAGGCTTCTGGGTTGTGGGGTGGTGGATCAGGGAGATTTTAGCCTTTGAGGTTGGGGGCTTGGATAAACGGGCCAAGAGGGCGCTTGGTTTGTTATTTAGGGCATAGTAATTTGCTTTTTTTTTCTTAAGCTCAATTTCATATTTGTAGGTGAGGATGGATCTAAGTTTGTTTCTCCACATACTGAGTTCTGTTGTTGTTTGTGAAGAGGGTTTTTGCTTATTTATTTTCTCCAGGTGGTCAATTTTGGTAAGAGCCTCGTCAATCTGCTGATTCCTCTGCCTCCTAGTAATAGCGCTTAGTTTCATTAAGACTCCTCGCATATAAGCTTTGTAAGTCAGCCATAAGGTAAAACAGTTCACATTGGGAGTTTCGTTTAGCTCAAAAAAAAACTGGTGCTCTTCCTTAATGGTACGAATGTTGGCAGGGTCCGCTAGAAGTGATGGGTTAAGTCTCCAGGAGTTCGTGACGGTTTTCAAACGAGGGCCCGCAGTGATGGAAATGGGAGAGTGGTCTGACCAGGATATGGGGCCAATAGACGAGTCTGATATTTCTTGAAGAGTTCTTTTATCAACGAGAAAAAAGTCTATCCGGGAGTATGAGAGTTGGGAATGTGAGAAGAAGGAGAAGTCAGTTTCTGATCCATGTTGGCATCTCCAAACATCGTACAGTCCGAGAGAGCGGATGAGTGGGTTGAGGGCCGGTCTGTGGTGTCGGGTGGTAGGTTTGGCGTCTAGTGATGGATCTCCTATTAAGTTAAAGTCTCCTCCTATGATAGTCCTAGTAGCTGTGTTTAAGGGTATTTTGTGGCAGAGTTTTTTGAAAAACCAGAGGGGGTGTTTATTCGGCCCGTATATGTTCACAATGGTATAAGGGGTATTGTTCAATACACATGAGAGGATGATGTATCTTCCGAAGGGGTCCATCGTAGTTTGTTGCACTGAGATGGTTAGGGAGTCCCTCATGGCTATGAGAACTCCCTTCTTCTTTTTATTTCCGGAGGCCAGAAAGATTTGTTTGTAGTTTGCCAAGGTAAATTGGGGGGTGTTTTGGGCAGAGAAGTGGGTCTCCTGGGCCATGATTATATCGGCCTTTGCTTTGTTCGCTTCTTTAGCTAGTAAGGATCTTTTGTACGGGGAGTTGAGACCTCTGACATTCAGAGATAGGATTTTGAGTGGCATTGTGCAGCCTGTTAGTGTTGCAGGTAGCTGATGTGTATTAGAATTTTCTTTTTAAGTGGAGTGGGGACAATGCTGGTACCCAGGTATTGTGAGTAAAAAGGGGAGACCGAGAGGGAGGAGTCCCGCTCTCAGGGCGCAGTTTTCCTGCTGCGCTCAAAAATAAGGGCAGGTGGGGGTGCAAGGTCTACCAACAAAAACTGGAGGGTGAGACCAAGCCAAACAGTTCAGGCAAACGGCACCGCTGAGTGGAGTCCTGGGCTTTCGGCTTCAGGTGGTGCGGGGACAACCGGGTAGGGTGGATCTCTTCATCCCATCTGTTGCAGCTCGTTGGTGTCCATGGGAGGGTTGTAGGGGTCCTGGCCGGTGGGCAAGTCTTGTGGTAGAATATGCCCCGTTTGCAGGAGACGGAGGCCCTCTTGTAGTGTACGTGCTACAAAAGTTTGTTAAGGTGAGTAATCAAGAGCTTGTTCAGAAAGCCCCATTTGAAAGGGATCTTGTGGTTAAGCAGAGCTTTCGTAATGGTGGCTAACTGGCGTCGATTTTCCAGCGTAGTTTTTGACAGATCCGCGTATAGTTGGATGGCGTTAAAGGGGTCTGGCAGTCTATTACTCCTCCTCGCTGCGTACATAACTCTTTCCTTGGTGTTGAAAAAGTGTATACGGGCCAGTACGACCCTGGGGGTGGACGGGGGGAGATGCAAAGGTTTCGGCAGTCTGTGCGCTCTGTCGATTTCCATTTCTCTATCCGTCAGATCCGGAATGAATGCCCGCATCAGAGATTGTAGGAAGGTTTTCAGATCTGATTGTTGGATCGACTCTGGGACATTTCGAAATTTGATATTATTTCTGCGTGAGCGATCTTCTAAATCTGCTAATTTGAGGTGGATCAGTTGAATATCTTCTTCATGTGATGTGATCGCGTCCACCATTTCGTTGTGAGCTCTTGGAAGTTCTCCGACCGCCTTTTCTATGTTCTGGATGCGTTGCTCATGTTTCTGTACCGTGGACATCAGGGGGGAGAGTACTGATGAAAGGTCTAGGTGCAGAGTGTGTCTTAAGGATAACAACATATCTTTCATAACCTGTTCAGAAACAGGTTTGTCAGACACGGAGAGATCATCCAGGGCTGGCTTAGCGTGGGACGAAGGGATCGTCGGTTCGTTCGTGGGAAAGAGCGAGTGCCCGAACGATGCTTCAGACAGAACGATCGGAGGAACGATCGAACGGGCGATTTCGGGCTCTTCCGTTCTAAGTCTAGATTTTGCCGGACTTGAAGTAGTTGGGGAGGGAGGGGGAGACAACTCACCCGAGGCACCTGGAGGAGTGGAGGATCCATGTAGTTCCCTCGAGGGTGAGGAGAGAATTGTGGCTGTTTCTCCTGCTGTGGGAGCAGCGCCATCTTGGGTCCCCATGCGGCCTGGAGCTGGATAGAAATCTGTCAATTTCCTAGGAGCTTTGAAGTCTTTTCTTCTTTTGGACATTCCTGGAGGTGCTAGAAGAGATCAGGTATACGTGGAGTAGATGAAAGTCCCGTTGTCGGTCGAGGATCAGTCGTTTTTAGCCGTTTAGCACAGGAGCTATGGAGTTAGGCAGCCATTCAGCAGTGTCGTCAGGCCACGCCCCCCCACAAGGAAAGGTAAATGTGTGTGTTGTCTGATAGGAAGCCAGTCACTGCACTGCTTGATTCAGGTAGTTTTGTGACTTTAGTCAACAGCAAGTGTGTAAATCCTGCAAAATTACACCCTAGCACCATCGGGGTCATTTGCATCCATGGGGACACTCGGGACTACCAAACTGTGATGGTTGAAATTAACACCCCTTGGGGCAGTGTGACACATTTAGTGGGGGTGGTACCTTCCCTGCTTCATGAGGTCCTAGTGGGGAGGGATTTTCCCCATTTTTGAAGGTTATGGGAATGCACAGAGAGTCTGGAGGATAGAGCTCCCCCTGCTGGGGAAGCACGGGAAGTCTCACCAGACCCTTTTTGCCAGATGGAAGAGGAGACGGTTGGCAGGACTGAGGAGGGAGGAGACCCTCTTGCTTTTCTGATAATGTCTGGGGAGCCAGAGGAGCTGGAAGACAGCTCTCAGCTTGAGGTTAATGAACCAGAGAACAACTCTGACTCTAATAGTAAGAGTGGACAGAATGTGACCACTGACTTAGAGGTCAGGAGGGAGGATTTTTGTACAGAGCAATTACGAGATGTCACCCTCATTAGAGCCAGAGAGAATGTTAAGATGAGGAATGGGGAACCTGTGGATCGTAATTGGAGGGTTTCTTTCCTCTACATGGCTCCTAAAAACAATACAAGGTGAGGATGAGGAAGAACAGCTGGTGGTTCCCAAACCCTTCCGCTGGATGGTGCTAGACTTGGCCCATGGTCATATAATGGGGGGAATTTGGGTATGGAGAATACCAGGGAGAGAATAAGCCAGAGATTCTTCTGGCCCGGGCTGTATGCAGATGCCAGAGAGTACTGTGAGTTATGCCCCGAGTGTCAAATGTCTGCACCGTCACCCCGTTTTCACAGTCAGCTTGTTCCCCTACCCATAATTTAAGTGCCTTTTGAGAGAATTGACATGGATCTGGTGGAGCCAGTAGTAAAGTCTGCCTGGGGCCACCAACACATTCTGGTAATACTGGACTATGCAACACGCTGTCCTGAAGCCATACCCTTGTGAAATACCCCCGCTAAGACTATCGCCAAGGAATTGGTCCAGGTGTTCAAAAGTGATCTTAATGGACCAGGGCACCCTGTTCATGTCCAGGGTTACTAAGGAACTGTGCAAGTTGTACAAAACCTCCCATCTCCGTACCTCTGTCTACCACCCCTTAACGGATGGACTTGTGGAGAGATTTAATAAAACCCCCAAAAGTATGTTGAAAAAGGTGATCGACAATGATGGGAGAAATTTGGTAGGGATTTTTTGCTACCATATCTCATATTTGCGAGAGGTTCCGCAGGCGTCTACGGGTTATTCTCCATTTGAACTCTTGTGTGGTAGATATCCCAGGGGGCTACTAGATGTCGCAAAAGAAATGTGGGAAGGAGAGGCTACCCCGTATAGAAGTGTCATAGAGCATATCTCCTTGATGCAGTATTGAATCGCAGCTGTCCTACCCCTTGTACGGGAACATATGGAGTGAGCCCAGGAAGCCCAGAGGAGGGTTTATAATTGGGGTGCCAAGACCCAAACTTTCAACCCCGGTGACAAAGTCCTGGTACTGGTCCACACTGTTGAAAGTAAATTCCTGGCTAAGTGGCAGGGTCCCTTTGAGGTTAGGGAAAGTATAGGGGAGGTAAACTACAAAGTTTACCAGCCAGGGAAAAGAAAACTGGAGCAAATTTACCATGTTAATCTCTTAAAACCATGGAAGGACAGAGAGAGTTTACTGACCGTTTCCCCTCCTCAAAAGGACAGGGTGCCAATGACCCCTGACGTCCCCATAACCGTGACCATAACAAAAAGATGTTAAACAATTTGTGAGTAAAAATAGAGACTTTTTCTCCCCTTTACTTGGACTGACCTCAGTGATCCAGCAAGACATAATCACGGAACCAGGTGTTTGCATAAATATGAAGCCCTATAGAATGCCTGAGGCTAGTCGAGAGGCAATAGCAAAAGAAATCAAAACCATGTTAGATTTGGACGTGATAGAGGAGTTCCACAGTGACTGGTCGAGCCCCATAGTGCTGGTCCCGAAGCCTGATGGCACTATCAGGTTCTGTAATGACTTTAGAAAGTTAAATAGTGTGTCCAAGTTTGATGCATACCCGATGCCTCGGGTTGACGCCCTTATAGACCGATTGGGAGGTGCCCGGTACATAACAACCCTAGACCTAACTAAGAACTATTGGCAGATACCCCTAACAGAGAGAGCAAAGGAGAAGACTGTCTTTTCTACCCCTGAAGGGTCATTTCAATACAAGCGGATGTCATTTGGATTGCACGGTGCCTCTGCATCATTCCAAAGAATGATGGATAAAACCTTAAGACCGAACCACTCCTACACAGCCGCCTACTTGGATGATGTGGTCATCCACAGCCCAGATTGGGAATCGCATCTGCCCCGACTGCAAGCAGTAATAGCTTGCCTTAGGAAAGTGAGTCTCACAGCCAACCCCAAAAACTGTTCGATCGGTCTAGAGGAGGCCAAATACTTTGGCCACATTATCAGTCGGGGACTCATTAAGCCGCAAACCAACAAACTAGAGGCAATTCAAAAATGGCCCCAACCTCTAACTAAACAGCAGGTGCGTGCATTCCTGGGGATCACGGGGTACTATAGGCGCTTCATACCCGACTTTGCCACCATTGCCACCCCCCTGACGGACCCAACAAGGGGTAGAGGGTTGGTCATGATGAAGTGGAACCCAGAAGCCGAGAAGGTGTTTCAGAAGTTAAAACAAGCCCTCTGTGTACATCCAGTGCGTGTGACCCCGGATTTCACCAAGGACTTTGTGGTGCAGACAGACACTTCTGATGTGGGTCTAGGGGCTCTACTGTCCCAGATCGGACACAGGGAGGAGCACCCGGTTGTATACTTGAGCCGAAGGTTAAACAGGCATGAAAAAAATTATATCAGAAATAACCGTAAAAAACTCACAATAAAGTGCATTAGATCAAATTCACCAATAAATAAGCGGTGTGATATACAGTGTAAACCGTGAAGTAAAGTGACTCTGGTGCAAAAAATTATTTAACCTTAAAACCTGTGACTTTTGTGTTGAAAAAAATTAAAAGCTCAAGTATTTAAAACACAACCGGAGAGATCTGCATACAATAAAAGTGATCCAAAAAAATGAAGTGACTAGTGCTATACCATATCCCAGGGGATTCAAGAGAACAACCCTGGGGCCCAAGGAGAGATTGGAGGGACCCACCAACCCAGAGGGGAGAACAAGGCCGAGATGGAAGAAACGAACCAGGGGGAAGTGAGGGGGAAAGAAAGAAAAGAAGAAGAGACCAATAGGGAAGGGAATTTTCAATTTAAGTGATTCAATATTTTCAGAAGAAGAAATGGCACTTCTGGACTTAGGGTTGAAATATGCTCCACAAAAGGATATGGATAAATTTGAAACGTATATAGATCTCCAAAAATTCATAAGAACGCCCAGCATACTGTTACAGGAAGAAAAAGAGCTTATAAAATTAGCAAAGGGTATGGAAGAAAGGGAACCTAAACACATAGGATTCTAAAGAGTTTAGAAGGAGGTGGTAAAAAGATTTTTGAAGGTCCGAAAGTAAGGGAGGTCAAAAACCTAATTTACAGCTAAATAAGGCATCCCTCCACACACACTTAAGAAGAGGGACTAATCATAAGGGAGAAGGAACACAAACAAATAATCGTTTCTTAAAAAACTATAAGTCGAAAGAATACTTAAAAACCTCTAGATATATGCAAAGTTTAAATAGGTATAGGAAAACACCTCGTATAAAGTTGGGATTCAGGTCT
>BLSH010405874.1:190286-200832 GCA_018402905.1 Glandirana rugosa
GGTCGGTGACTAGCCTAAATGACCTTCCCAGCAGGTATTATTTTAGGGCCTCTAAGACCCACTTGATAGCCAGGCACTCCTTCTCCACAATGGCATAATTCCTTTCATGCCTATTAAGCTTCCTACTTAACCACCTCCCACCCGGCCACTGTACATATACGGCCGGGTGGGAGCTTCCCCGTTCTGACAGGACGTGTATACACGTCCTGCAGAATGGGAGCTCGCAGTGGGGCCACGTGGTACGCTGCTGGATCCTGTGATCATTATGATCACAGGATCCAGCTGAGCAGAGATTGTGATACGGGCGCAGTGATTGGCCCTCCCGATCATGTGACGGCTGTTTCCAATCACAGCCGTCACATTGTAAACAGAGACGAACGTCTCTGTGACAGTTCTCCCCCCGCCGAGCTCAGTGAGAGCTCAGTGCGGGGGGGGGGGAAGGGGGGGAGCTGCAGCTCTGTAACAGCTTTCTGCATGATGAGGATTTCATGCAGAAAGCTGTCACAGATCGCCCCTCACACAGTGCACCAAGCACACTGATACCCCTGTCCCCATACACACAAGTGTCCCCATAAAACAGCCCCCAAAACATCTGTATGACCCCCATCACATCTGTCACCATACACAAAACATCTGTCACAGTCCCCAAAACATCTATATGTCCCCAAAACATCTGTCACAGTCCCCAAACATCTGTCTGTCCCCGTCACATCTGTCACCATACACAAAACATCTGTATGTCCCCGTCACATCTGTCACAGTCCCTGTCACATCTGTCTGCCGCCAACACCAAATAAACTCCAATTTGGGTTATTTTTACCAAAGAAATGTAGCAGTATAATTTTTAGTCAAAATTTAAGAGAAATAACTTATTTGCAAAATTTTATAACGGAAACGCAGAAAAATGCATTGTTTTTGAAAATGTTCAGTCTTTTTTTTAATTTATAGCGCAAAAAATAAAAAACCCAGGGGTGATTAAATACCACCAAAAGAAAGCTCTATTTGTGTGGAAAAAATGATAAAAATGTCATATGGGTACAGTGTCGCATGACCGCGCAATTGTCATTCAAACTGCAACAGCGCTGAAAGCTGAAAATTGGTCCGGGAAGGAAGGGGGTTTAAGTGCCCAGTATTGAAGTGGTTAACCACTTGCCGACCGCCGATCGGCATCTGACGGTGGCAAAGTGATTCGTTCCCGCAAAACGCTGTCATACGACGGCGGCTGCGGGATCGAGCTTAGTGAGCGCGAGCGCGCCGACGTAGGCGCGCCCGCAAGCTCACTGTGTTCGGGGAGGGCCAGGGAGCGGGTGCGGCGGCTTCGATTGCCGCCGGCTACCCGCGATGGCCCCCCCGAGCGGAGGAACGGAGGTCCGTGTATGTAAACACGGACCTCCGCTCTGTGTGAAGGGGGAAGGGCTGTGATCACAGCCTTCCTGTATAAGAAGGCTGTGACCGCTTCCCTTCCCCAGATAGTGCAGTCCCCCTACAGTTAGAACATGCCCAGGGAACATACTTAACCCTTAGAGCGCCCCCTGCAGGTTAACCCCTTCACTGCCAATGGCATTTACACAGTAATCAGTGCATTTTTATAGCACTGATCGCTGTATTAATGCCAATGGTCCCAAAAAAAGTGTCAAAATAGTCCGACATGTCCGCTGAAATATCGCAGTACCGCTAAAAATCGCAGATCGCCGCCATTACTAGTAAAAAAAAAAAAACCCAAAAATGAATTCTCATCATCCGTAAACGCGACCACTTTTGCGCAAACCAATCAATAAACGCTGATTGCGATTTTTTTTATCGCAAATATGAGGAAGAATATAAATCGGCCAAAAACTGTGAAAAAAAAATGTTTTTTTATATTTTTTTTTTATTTTTATTTTAGCAAAAAGTAAGAAATTTGGGTTTTTTTGCAAAATTGTCGCTCTTCTTTTGTTTATAGCGGCAATCAGAAATGACGCAGAGGTGATCAAATACCACCAAAAGAAAGCTCTGTTTGTGGGAAAAAAAAGGACGCACATTTCGTTTGGGTACAACATCGCACGACCGCGCAATTTTCAGTTAAAGCGACGCAGTGCCGAATCGCAAAAAGGGCTCCGGTCCTAAAGCTGGAAATCCTTCCGGGGCTGAAGTGGTTAAGTAGACGACCGGGTGCTCCTCACCGTCTCTGATCTGTGACAGAACAGCACCTAGTCCCACCTCACAGACGTCGTTTTGAACAAGAAACTGTGAAGTCTGGGGTCATGAGCACCAGCTGTGCACAAAGGGCTTGCTTCAACTGCTGGCATGCCTTCTTGGCTTCGGGATTCCACTTAACCATTCCGACCCTCTACTCTTCGTCAGATCGGTCAGAGGGACGGTAATGTTGGGGATGAAGTGTCGGTAATACCCTGTAATCCCCAGGAAGGCACAAACCTGTTTTTTGTTCACCGGTTGGGGCCACTTTTGAATGGCCTCGATCTTATTGGTCTGGGGCTTGATCAGACCCTGACCAATAACATACCCAAGGTATTTGTCCTCTTCCAGACCTACGGCGCACTTTTTTGGGTTGACTGTTAAACCTGCTACCCTCAGCGAATCTACCACTGCCTGCACCCGGGGCAGATGTGATTCCCAGTCTGGGTTGTGGATGACCACATCATCCAGATAGGCCTCTGCACAGGGCCGATGCGGCCTCAAGATTTTGTCCATCATCTTCTGGAAGGATGCAGGGGCCCCATGCAGACCAAACGGCATATGCTTGTATTGGAAGGACCCCTTGGGGGTAGAAAACACAGTTCTTTCCTTTTCTGCCTCCGTTAGGGGGATCTGCCAGTATCCCTTAGTTAGGTCTAGGGTTGTTATGTACCGAGCACCTCCCAACCTGTCCACAAGTTCGTCAACCTGAGGCATCGGGTATGCATCAAACTTAGACGCGTCATTCAGCTTCCTAAAATTTACAGAACTGGATAGTGCCATCGGGCTTTGGGACCAGCACTATAGGGCTCAATAAGGTGCTGTGGGACTCCTCTTTTACGTCTAACTCCAATATGGTTTTTATTTCTTTCACTACCTCTTCTTGTCTAGCCTCAGGCATTCGGTAGGGTTTTACATTTACACGGACCCCTGGTTCCGTGATTATGTCAATTTGTAGCATAGTGGTCAATCCGGGTAGGGAAGAGAAAAAATCTCTATTTTTACTGACAAATTCCTTAATGTCATTTTGTTGCATCAGTGGCAAGGACTTGGTTAAGGGGACATCCGGGGTCAGGGGCAACCTGTATTTTGGGGAGTGGGCACTGTCAATAAACTCTCTCTGTCCTTCCACGGTTTTAGGAGATTAACATGGTAAACCCTTCTCTATTCTTCCTGGGCTTGCTCCATATGCTCTCAAGGAGATGTGCTCTATGATGCTTCTATATGGGGTGGCCTCTCCTTCCCACGTCTCCTATGCAACATCCAGAATCCCCCTGGGATGTCTACCATACAAGAGTTCAAATGGGGAATACCCCGTAGACGCCTGCGGAACCTCTTGTATGGCAAATATGAGGTACGACAGCAAAAAATCCCAATTTCACCCATCTTTATGGTACAGAGATGGGAAATTTTGTACATAGAAACATAGAAAAGTGACGGCAGAAAAAGACTGAGTAGTCCATCGAGTCTGCCCCTTTTTATTTATTTATTTTTATTTTTTTTTATTTATTTATTTTTTTACATTAACCTTGTTGTTTGACTATGGATTTATGTTTATCCCAAGTACAACTTGCACAATTCTCTGGTCACTCTGGACATGAATGGGGTACCCTGATCTGTAAAGATTTCTTTAGGGATCCCCACCCGACTAAACACCTGGACCCGCTCCTTGGCGATAGTCTTAGCGGAGGTGATATTCAAGGGTATGGCCTCAGGATAGCGGGTCACATAGTCCAGGATCACCAGGATGTGCTGGTGTTCCTGGGCAGATTTTACTACTGGTCCCACGAGATCCATGCCAATTCGCTCAAATGGCACTTCAGTTATGGGAAGTGGGACAAGGGGACTGCGAAAATGGGGTGACAGGGCTGTCATTTGACACTCAGGGCATGATTCACAGTATTCTTTGACATCTGCATACAGACCAGACCAGGCCAAAAGAATCTCTGGGTTATTCTCTCCCAGGTTTCTCCATACCCAGATTCCCCCCATTACGTGCCCATGGGCCAGGATCTAGCACCGTCCTGCGGAAGGGTTTGGGAACCACTAGCTGTCCCACTTTGTCCTCCCCGTGTTTTACCACCTGACACAAAAAATGATTTTTAATGTAGGGTAGGGAAAAGACACCCCCCAATTAGGGTCCACAGGTTCCCCATCCATCAAATTCACGTTTTCTCTGGCTCTAAAGAGAGTGACATCCCGTAGTTGTTCTGCACAGAAGTCCTCTCTCCAGACCTCTAAGTCAGGTAGTACATTCAGTTCACTCTCACCGTCAGGGTCAGAGACATTGTCTGGGTCATTAGCCCCTGCTGTGAGCTATCTTCCAGCTCCTCCAGCTCCCCAGCCAGTACAGGAAAAGGAAGAGGGTCTCCTTCCTCCTCGGTCCTGCCACCAGTCTCCCCTTCCATTTGGCAAAACGGGTCTGGCGAGAAGTCCTGTGCTTCCACAGCAGGGGGAGCTCTAATCTCCAGACTCCCTGTGCCTTCCCATGACCTCCAAAAATGGGGAAAATCCCTGCCCACTAAAGTAGTGAAGGTACCACCCCCACTGAATGAGTCACACTACAGCAAGGGGTGTCAATCTCAACCACCGCTGTCTGGTAGTCACAAGTGTCCCCATGGATGCATATGACTCAGACAGTGCTAGGGTGTAACCTTGCAGGGGTTACACAATTGCTTTTTACCAATGTTACCACACTACCCGAGTCAAGCAGTGCAGTGACTGGTCTTCCATTAACAAAAATCACACACATTTGCTTCTCCATGCGACTTGAACATGATGCTGTATATGCTACCTGTGCAAAAAGAGAAAGGCGTCTATTCACATAAGTATAATCGCATTGCATAGGTTCATCATTCGGGGGCAATTGGCAGCAATATGGCCCAATGCATGGCATCGGTAGCACTGTATGTGTTCTGTACTCCATCCTCTCAAGGGTCCCCAAGAGCTTCCTGGCTTCTTTAGCCAGTCTCCAGTTCTAGAACCACCAGTCTCTTTAGCTGTATCAGTCTTATCAAATTTTCCCAAGCCCCTGAACCCTGGAACAGTCTTACCGGGTCCGCCGGGCAATCTTTCACCTCTAGATACATTAGACTGGGGCGCAGATAGGTGCAGCAAGTCCTCAGGAGCCGTGTATCTCTCAATGAGGTCCACCAGTTGTCTTGCAGTTTTGGGGTCCCCATGGCTGACACATTTCCTCAAAGCAGCAGGGAGATGCCCATAGATAGCGGTCCATGACCATGCGCTCCACAATCTGGGGACCTGGCAAAGTCTCTGGCTGTAGCCATTTCCTGGTAAGGTGAACTAGGTCAAACATCTGCGAACCGAGTGGCTTGTCAGTGCGGTAGTTCCACTGATGCACGCATTGGGCCCAGACTGCCATGGTGACCCCCCATGCATGCGAGTATCTCTGCCTTTAGAGTTTAATAGTCCTGGGCCTTATCTGTTTCCAGATCGAAATAGGCTTTTTGGGGTTCACTGGTCAAGAATGCTGCTAGCAGTCCCGCCCACTGTTCTTTTGGCCATCTTTTGCGAAGAGCTACTCTTTCAAAGGCCATGAGGCACGCCTCCACGTCATCCACAGGTGTCATCTTCTGCATGTGGTAAGAAGTGTGTACCAACTTTGGTTCCACTGTCATGGGAGGTACGGGCCCCTTTTTAACTCCAAACTGTCGGTTTATCTCCTGTTGAGCCGCTTGTTTGCTGCGATAGCCTGGCGACTCTCCTCTTGCTGAGCTGCAGCAGCCTCTGCAACCCGGAGGTTGGTTTCCTGCAGAGCTGTGTGTTGTGCTGCAGCGGCATGGCAACTCTCCTCTCGCTGAGCTGCGACCTGTCGGTTGGTTTCCCGCTGGGCTGCATTGGCTTGCAGCAGGGCCTTCAACATTTCCTCCACCTTTGAAAGTTGCCTCACTGAACTCCACCATGTGTGGGAGATTAGCTCATGGGGATCATGATATGTAAGTGATATAACTAAAGGTTTGCTGGGCAATGTATGTCTCTTTGCTGATGATACAAAGGTGTGTAGTAGGGTTGATATCCCTGGAGGGGTCTGTAACATGGAACGTGATTTGGCATTGCTGGAAGATTGGTCAAAGCAGTGGAGACTGCAGTTCAATATTTCTAAATGTAAAATAATGCATCTAGGGAAAAAGAATCCGCTTAGAGAGTACAGCATTGGGGGCACAGTGTTAGCCAGCACTACAGAAGAAAAAGATTTGGGGGTGCTTATTTCAGATGATTGCAAAATGAGCAAACAGTGTAACCAGGCAGTGGGAAAAGCAAATAGAATTCTGGGATGTATCAGTAGAGGGATCACCAGCAGGAGGAAGGAGGTTCTGATTCCTCTATATAGATCTTTAGTGAGACCTCACTTAGAATACTGTGTCCAGTTCTGGAGACCTCACTTACAAAAAGATATTGATAAAATAGAACGAGTTCAGAGACGGGTAACAAAAATGGTGAAAGGTCTGGGGGATAAAACATATCAAGAGCGACTTCAGGCACTTAATATATACAGTTTGGAGGAAAGAAGGGAGAGGGGAGACATGATCGAAACCTTTAAATACCTCAAGGGGGTAAATAAGGTTCAGGAGGGCCGTCTTTTCAATATGAAACCAAAATCAAGAACACGGGGACATGACCTCAAACTAACTGGGGGGAAGTTCAAAACTAATCTTAGAAAGTATTATTTTACTGAAAGGGTGGTTGAAAGGGTGGAATATTTTATTTTTTGGTAAGTGATTGAAAAATGACAAAAAAAAATATACAAAGTTGTCACTGAAATGATATATTGCTCACACATGCCATGGGTATATATGGAATTACACCCCAAAATACATTCTGCTGCTTCTCCTGAGTATGGGGATACCACACATGTGAGACTTTTTGGCAGTCTAGCCGCTGTGATGTTATGCAAGGCGCCACAATGGACGGGCGATACTTGTCGTCTCGCATGTGATCACGCTGAGGCGACTAGTGAAAGTCCGACCCCGGTTTTGCCAGCCACCGTGGCAGAGCTGGTTCCGGCCCGGACTTTCTCATTCACTAAAACCCCGCTTGCTTCACCTGCATTTAATGACCAGGAAGAGAGCAGAGGAGAGCTCCATCCTGGATCTCAGAGGGAGAAAGCTGAGTGAGCTGTGTGTTAATTTGGACTCCAAGATCAATGTTTGCCCTGTGCTTATGTTTTATGGGTGTCGGGGACAGCCCCACACTGTATAGAGAGGAACCCAATTGTTTAGTTTAGCACTGGATGGCGAGGTTTTGTTTTCAGTTTTTTTATATGTTTTGAGCTTGCAAACCTGTAATAATAAACCTGGCAAGCCGCGAGATTTTAAAGAAACTGATCTACATGCTGAATCTTTTCCCCTGAAAAGTGATCATAGAAACATAGAAACATAGAAAAGTGACGGCAGAAAAAGAGTAGTCCATCGAGTCTGCCCCTTTTTATTTTTTATTTTTTTTATTTTTTATTTATTTTTTTTTCATTAACCTTGTTGTCTGACTATGGATTTATGTTTATCCCAAGCATGTTTGAAGCCATTTACTGTTGACTGTCTCACAACCTCTGTTGGTAGTTTATTCCAATCATCAACCACCCTTTCAGTAAAATAATACTTTCCCTCCAGTTAGTTTGAGGTCATGTCCCTGTGTTCTTGATTTTGGTTTCATATTGAAAATATTGCCCTCCTGAACCTTATTCACCCCCTTGATGTATTTAAAGGGTTTAATCATGTCTCTCCTTTCCTTTCTTTCCTCCAGACTGTACATATTAACCTCTCCAGATCCGCGATATAGCCGAAAGACGGCTACATCGCGGATCTCAATTGCCGGAGCGACGTCCATGGATGTCCGCCCCTTTGCGCGCTGCCTGCCCGCAATCGTGGGCACGCAGCCATCAAGATCTTTGATCGCTGTGTTCCTTGGACACAGCCAATCACAGATCGTGGTAAATGGCCAATCACAGCAGCCATTTACCATGTGATCAGCGGGTCCAATGAGAGATGATCTCAAATGTAAACATATGAGATCATCTCTTGTTGCCGGCTTTCTCTCCTCACACAGACACCGCTGTGTGAGGAGAGAGTGAGCAATCTGTGCTACCTGTGAGTTGAAAACACTTCTGATTGCATTTCTACTGCATTCTTACTGTGCCCAAATCACTGCCCATCACAGTGCCACTATCTGTCATCAGTGCCACCTGTCAATGCCACCAGTCAGTGCCACATATCATCAGTGCCACCTGTCAGTGCCACATATAATCGGTGCCACCTGTCAGTGCCACGTGTCAGTTCCATAGAGTGCCACCTGACCTGTCAGTGCCACATGTCAGTGTCACCTGACCTGTCATCAGTGCCACGTGCCAGTGCCACCTGACCTGTCATCAGTGCTACCTGTCAGTGCCACCAGTCATCAGTGCCACCAGTGCCACCTGACCTGTCATCAGTGCCACATGTCATCAGTTGCACCTAACCTGTCACCAGTGCCACATATCGTCAGTGCCACCTGACCTGTCATCAGTGCCACCTGACATCAGTCCCATCAGTGTCACGTGTCATCAGTGTCATAAGTGCCCATCACCTCATTAGGGCCATATGTGTCATCAATGCCAATTAGTGCTACAACAATGGCAAAAAGATCTTTTTCTGTTGAGGAGTAGTGTTGAGCGAACCCGGACTGTAACGTTCGGGTCCATACCGAACTTTAGGGTGTCCGGGACCTGGACCCGAACACGGACATTTCAAAAAATGTTCGGGTTCTGGGTTCTGGTAATTGATCACGCATGTTGAATAGCTGCAGGGCAGCCAATCAACAAACTTTTCACTGGTTTGCCCTTAGAAGCCATTACAGCAATGCCTAGTAATGGCATGGCTGTGATTGGCCAGTGCATCATGTGACCCAGCCTCTTTATAAGCTGGAGTCACAGTGCTGCATGTCACATGCACTTGGGTTAGGGTAGGGAGAGGAAGCTGCACAGACAGATTACAGACATTTTAACATCTGATCCTGCATCTGAGATTACTACTGCTGTGCTGTTGCTCTGAGGGACAGATAGCAGAAATTTGAGATTTCACATACCGCTGCTTTGAGTTGCAGATTGCAGATCAAACTCTGCATAAACAACGATCGCTATGATCGTGCACAACGATCATATTGTTGGAGTAATTTGAGATTTCAAATACTGCTGCTTTGAGTTGCAGATTGCAGATCAAACTCTGCATAAAACAATGATCGCTACGACGAGATTTCAAATACTGCTGCTTTGAGTTGCAGATCAAACTCTACCTAACACAACAACGTACACAATGATCAGATTGTTGGAGTAATTTGAGATTTCACATACTGCTGCTTTGAGTGACACATTGCAGATCAAACGCTGCCTAACACAACGATCGTTACGATCGTACACAACGATCAGATTGTGGGATCGTATACAACAATCAGATTGTGGGAGTAATTTGAGATTTCACATACTGCTGCTTTGAGCAATCTGCCTGCACTAGGTAGAGGCTTCTGCTTAGAGGGACAGATTCTTGTTCAAAAACCATTGCCTACTCCTATAGGGCCAGCTGTTGCTGTAAGTGACACATTATTGTTCAAAAATCATCTCCTAGTTCTAAAGGGAGAGTTTCCAGCTGTTGCTGTAAGGGACAGATTATTGTTCAATAATCATCACCTACTCCTATAGGGCCAGGTTCCAGCTGTTGCTTAGAGGGTCAGATTATTGTTCAAAAACCATTGCCTACTCCTATAGGGCCAGGTTCCATCTGTTGCTGTAAGGGACAGATTATTTTTCAAACACTATTGCCTATTCCTATAGGGCCAGGTTCCAGCTGTTGCTGTAAGGGACAGATTCTTGTTCAAAAACCATTGCCTACTCCTATAGGGCCAGGTTCCAGCTGTTGCTGTAAGTGACAGATTACTTATTGTTCACAAATCATCTCCTAGTTCTAAAGGGAGAGCTTCCAACTGTTGGTGTGAGCAGTGCATTTCTTGCACCAAAATAAAAAGTCCGGCTACGTTGGTGTTTTCCAAAAAAAAGGTAGGGAACATGCACATCGACCGTGTGGAGCTGGTGCAGGAGAGGAAGGTTGTCCTCCAAGTGGTTGTGGTGGTTGTGGTCGTCGTGGTCGTAGTGGTCGTCGTGGTACTGGTGCAGGGAATAAACAAGAGGAGTAACCCGGGTGTTTACATAATACATCGGGATACATTCATAAATAATTATGGTTAATTATGGAAAAAAAACCTTTTGTGGTTGCATCGGCCTGAAAAATAAAACCACGTTCTTTACGTGACGAGTGTGGTTGTCAACCTTCGAGAGGGAAATCTTGATCCTCTACTAAACACTTGTTATTCATTAGACAGTGAATGT
>BLSH010405874.1:206546-219975 GCA_018402905.1 Glandirana rugosa
ATCATGTCCGTCCCTATGACAGGTATAGGCACTGTTGACAATATCTCTGCCTGCACTGACCCTGGACTGTATATGGACAGTATCCCTGCCTGTACTATGGACAGTTTTCCTGCCTGTTGCCTGGGCAATTGCATTCGCTGTCGGTTGCCTGGACAATTGTGTTCGCTGTAGCTGACGAAGTCCCTGCTTGCTGCCTGGACCAGTGCTATCCTCCTATGGACAGCTACAATACTAAAACCACAGGTAATCGTTTGTTTACCCTTTACTCAGCAGAATGTATTGTATTTTGGGGTGTAATTCTTGTTATGTGCATGCTATGTGTCCTTAGAACACCTGACGGTCTTCCTTGCATGTTGGGCCTCTGTATGTAGCCAGGCTGTATAAAAGTCTCACACATGTGGTATCGCCATACTCAGGAGGAGTAGCAGAATGTATTTCGGGGTGTCATTGTACGTGCTATGTGTTGGAAATACCTTATAAATGGACAACTTTGTGTAAAAAAAATGCATTTTCATTTTTTTCCCACATTTTCCAAAAACTTCTGGAAAAAAATGAACCATTCAAAAGACTCATTATGCCTCATAGATGATATGCTGGGGTGTTAGCTTTCCAAAATGGGGTCATTTTGTGGGTGTTTCCATTGTCCTGGTGCTCCAGGGCCTTCAGAAGTGTAATAGTTGGTTGAGAAATGAGATGTGTAATTTATGCTTCTAAAACGCCTGAAGGTGCTAGTTCAATGTTGGGCCTCTCTATGTGGCCAGGCTGTAAAAATGTCCCACACATGTGGTATCACCATACTCAGGAGGAGTAGTAGAATGTGTTTTGGGGTGTAATTTGAGGTATGCATATGCCATGTGAGAGAAATTACCTGTTACAATGATAATTTTGTTGAAAAAAAAATCTTCATTTTGCAAAGAATTGTGGGAAAAAATGACAACTTCATGAAGCTCACCATGCCACTTACTAGATACCTTGGAATGTCTACTTTCCAAAAAGGGGTCATTTGGGGGGTATTTGTACTTTGCTGGCTTGTTAGGGTCTCAAGATAGGCCATCAGTACATCAGGTGTGATCAATTTTCAGTGATTCGCACCATAACTTGTAGATTCTCTTTCACAAAGACCAAATAATATACACTAATTTGGGCTATTTTTACCAAAGATATGTAACAGTATAAATTGTGGCCAAAATGTATAAAGATAAATTACTAATTTGCAAAATGTTATAACAAAATCAAAGAAAAATGCGTTTTTTCAAAATTTTCGGTCTTTTTCCATTTATAGCACAAAAAATAAAGACCACAGAAGTGATTAAATACCACCAAAAGAAAGCTCTATTTGTATGAAAAAAAGGACAAAAATTTATAGGGGCACAGTGTTGCATGACTGAGTAATTGTCATTCAAAGTGTGAGTGCACTGAAAGCTGAAAATTGTTCTGGGCAGGAGGGGGGTTTAAGTGCCCAGTAAGCAAGTGGTTAAGTTCCTGAAGTTGCTCTTGATATGTTTTATCCCCCAGACCTTTCACCATTTTGTCACCCATCTCTGAACTCATTCTATCTTATCAATATCTTTTTGTAAATGAGGTCTCCAGAACTGGACACAGTATTCTAAGTGAGGTTTCACTAAAGATTTATATAGAGGAATCAGAAGCTCCTTCCTCCTGCAGGTTATCCCTCTACTGATACATCCCTGAATTCTATTAGGTTTTCCCACTGCCTGGTCACACTGCTCATTTTGCAATCATCTGAAATAAGCACCCCCAAATCTTTTTCTTCTGTAGTGCTGGCTAACACTGTATCCCCAATGCTGTACTCTCTAAGACACCTCCAGGGATATCAACCATATATTTATATCATCAGCAAAAAGACATACCTTGCCCAACAAACCTTTAGTTAGATTGCTTACATATAGATTAAATAGAACAGGACCCAGTACAGAGCCTTGTGGTACCCCACTAGTGACTGGCCTCTGTTCTGAGTGAACCCCATTTGCAATCACACTCTGGGATCTATCCTTTAGCCAACTGCATATCCACTGAACCACCCAAGGGTTAAGTCCCAGCTTGTACAACTTTTGTATTAGATTATTATGTGGAACTGTATCAATTGCCTTGCTGAAATCAAGATACGCTATGTCCACAGCACCACCCTGGTCCAAAACACTGGTAATATAGTCCAAAAATTCAATCAGATTTGTCTGACACAATCTACCCTTAGTAAAGCCATTCTGCTTTGGGTCCAGCAAGCTCTGTATTTTTAGATGATCAATGATCCTTCTTTTCAGGAGTGATTTCATTAACTTGACTATAATTGAATTAAACTGACCTGTAATTGCCAGCTTTTGCTGCCCTTTTTGTGGATATGTACAGTATTAGCTATCCGTCAATCATGGGGAACATCTTCTGTTAGAAGAGATTGATTAAAAAGATCCGTTAATGGCCCAACAACTATATCTCAAAGTTCTCTTAGAGCTCTGGGATGAATACCATCAGGGCCCATTGCTTTATTAACCACTTCAGTCAGGGGCCTGTTTTTTGGGTTCGTTGTTTACAAGTTAAAATCATTTTTTTTTACTATAAAATTACTTAGAACCCACAAACATTATATATATTTTTTTTCTAACACCCTAGAGAATAAAATGGCAGTCATTGCAAAACTTTATGTCACACCGTATTTGCGCAGCGGTCTTCCAAGCGTGCTTTTTTTAAAAATAAATTCAGTTTTTTTAGTTAAAAAATTAGAAAACGGTAAAGTTAGGCCAATTTTTTTTCCATATTGTGAAAGATAATGTTATGCCAAGTAAAATGATACCCAACATGTCATGCTTCAAAATTGCGTCCGCTCGCAGAATGGCGACAAACTTTGCAGCTTAAAAATCTCTATTGGAGACATTTAAAAATTCTACAGGTTAGCAGTTTTGAGCTACAGAGGAGGTCTAGTGATAGAAGTGTTGCTCTTGCTCTAATGATCGCGGCGATACCTCACATATGTGGTTTGCACACCATTTTCATATGTGGGCGGGACTTACGTATGCGTTCGCTTCTGCACGTGAGCTCGCAAGGACGGGGCGCTTTAAATTTTTTTTTTGAATTATTTATTTTACTTTTTACTTTTTATTTTTACACTGTTCTTTTTAAAAAAAAGATCACTTTAAACATTCCTTGTAACAGAAAAAAGCATGACAGGTCCTCTTAAATATGAGATCTGGGGCCAAAAAGTCCTCAGATCTCACATTTACACTAAAATGCAGAAAAAAAATAAAAAAAATTTGAAAAAAATGACAGCCCAAAAAAAAAAAAACGGGCCCTTTAAGACCGTTGGGCGGACGTGACTTCTGACGTCATTTCCGCCCTGCCATACTATGGAGCCGAGTTACTCGGCTCTCGGACACTGGGGGGGACAGATCGGATTATCTCCGGCGGAGCGGACCGGAGATGACCGGAAAGTGGCGGGAGGCGGGGCACCTATCCCGCCGCTGATAAAAGTGATCTTGCGGCGATCCCGCCTCTAAGAACACTTTTATCATGTGCAGAATCGCTGGCTGAAAAAAAAAGTATCTGAATGGTGCCTGCAGCTGCAGGCACCATTCAGATATCACTTCTCAAAGGTAGCAACGTCATATGACGTCCACCTAACGAGAAGTGGTTGAGCTTAAGCCGAGCCAGTTCCTCTGCTACCTCTGTCTCCAGAAATCCTAGAAATGAACCATCATTACTAGAACCAATATGATTCCCTAACTTGTTATCATTAGTGCAGTCTATTTCTGAGAAGACTGAACAGAAGAAATTGTTTAAATAGTTTGCTACAGCCTGCTCTCCCTCAACATATGTGTTGTGCCCCTTTTCGTTTTAGTGATCCCATTGCATTTTTTTCCTTCTATCACTAATGTACCTATAAAAGGTTTTATCTCCTTTCTTAATAGACTTATTAATTTCCTTCTCTTTCTGTGCTTTTGTAGCACAGATAATGTGTTTGACCCCCTTTTGTCTATTTTTATACTCCTCTCTGTCAGTTACACCTCCTGTTTCCTTGAATCTTCTATACGCTTTTTTCCCTTTTATTATCCTACTTACCTCTTTAGTGAACCATATTGTTTTTTTTCTTCCATTTATTCTTACAAACTTGCCTGACATATAATCTAGTTGCCTCCAGGATGGTAGACTTTAATAGTGCACACTGATTACCTACCCCTGTCATTTTTCTCCAACCTTTCAGTTCATTTTTTAGAAATTTACCCATTTCAGCAAAATTTGTCCTTTTAAAATCTAAAACTTTTGTTTTTGTATATGATTTTTCAGTTCTTGTTTTAATATCAAACCAAAGACTTTGATGATCACTAGAACCCAAATTCTCTCCCACCTCAAAATCAGACAGTCGATCCCCATTTGTCAGTACTAGGTCAAGAATGTGATCACCTCGGGTTGGGCTTTTTACTTTTAGAGAAACCCCATTCAGTGTTTCCATTACATACCTGATCCTGCTTGTAATGGCAGTTTGAGAATTCCATTTAACGTCAGGCATTGTTAAAATCACCCATAATTACAATCACAATCAAGTGATCATAATCTTCAGTCTGTCCTTGGGATCTGTATACTACACCAATTCTAAGAAGATCCCTCCCTGGTTGGAAGGCAGACCCAGAGGGTTTCTTGTATTTCATTTGTTTTTTGAATTAATGTTAGTTTTATGCCATTTTTTACATATATGGCTACTCCACCTCCCCCTTCCCTACTCTTTCATTCCTGTACAGTGTGTACCCTTGTATAGTTATTACCCAGTCATTTGGATCCTAGATCATGCTATATGCAGATGATACTATGCTCCTGTTGGGAGACACCAATACATCCTTATGAGAAGCCATGCCACTTATGACTAACTTTGGGAAATACTCTGGTCTCCTCATAAATTGGACAAAATCTACCATTATGCTTTTAGATGCAGACCTGGGTGGTTCAAGTTCAGCCCTTTATGATATCCCTGTATCCTCTAACTTTAAGTACCTGGGTATTTATATCACTTTGATACCCGTTGATTATATCTTTTTGAATTTGTCACCACTGTTCACCCGTATGCTGGACAAAGTTAAAATATGGACAAAACTTAGGCTTTCTGTGGTATAGAGAACTAACCTTATAAAAATGATCTTCATGACACAGTTTCTCTATATACTACACAAAGACCGAAAGAGAGTGGAAGCCTAGCATTACTTAATCCATGGTTATATTACCTGGCAGCTCAGTTACAGCACATTGCTAGAGCCATGCCCCGGCTGACAAGGGCTCTAATGCCACCAATCATAAATTACAGTATGTGACAGGGGTGAAAAATGTCACTATGGGACTGGGAGCTCTAACATACAGCAAGTCTAATAAACATTTTCCCACATACACCCTCATGCAGAAGGTCTGGAACAAAGAAATACAAATGCAGGAAGTGATGGGTTTTACTAAATTTAGTCCAATATGGGGTAATGCATATTATGAGCAGCTGAAATTGCTGCAATATGGGGCCAAATGGCAACACTACGGTATCACACCTTTGTCCCACATCTTTGAAAATGGTAAACTGTGCTCCTTCCCCACACTTCCCCATTTCGGCTTCCACAAAATATGTATCTTTATTATTTACAACTAGTGTTGAGCGAACCCGAACTGTAAAGTTCGGGCCCGTACCGAACTTTTGGGTGTCCGGGACCCGGACTTTTCAAAAAATGTCTGGGTTCGGGTCCGGGGTTCTGGTATTTTATTCCACGTGTTGAAAAGCTGCCAAGGGCAGCCAATCAACAAGCGTTTCACTGGTTTTCCCTAGAAGCCATCACAGCCATGCCTACGAATGTCATGGCTGTGATTGGCCAGTGCACCATGTGACCCAGCCTCTATATGGGGCTGGAGTCACCGTGCTGCATGTCATATGCTCTCAGGATAGTTTAGGGAGAGGATGCTGCTGGCTCTGTGAGGGACAGATTGCAGAACATTACTGAACGATCTGATTGTGGACTAGGGAGAGGTACTAGTACTGGTGCTTTGAGGGACAGATTGCACACCTCATCACCTCATCCTGCTGCACAGAATGATCTGATTGTGGACTAGGGAGAGATACTAGTACTGGTGCTTTGAGGGACAGATTGCACACCTCATCCTGCTGCACAGAACGATCTGACTGGACTAGGTAGAGTCTGTTGCTTTAAGGGAAAGATTATTCTTCTAAAATCATCATCAAATTGTACAGGGAAAGGTTCCAGCTGTTGCTTTAAGGGAAAGATTAGTGTTCTAAAATCATCATCAAGTTGTACAGGGAAAGGTTCCAGCTGTTGCTTTAAGGGAAAGATTAGTGTTCTAAAATCATCTCCAAGTTGTACAGGGAAAGGTTCCAGCTGTTGCTTTAAGGGAAAGATTATTGTTCTAAAATCATCTTCAAAAGCCTGTTTCAGCCGCATAGAGCCATATTAGTGTTCTAAAATCATCTTCAAAGTGTGTGGGAAAAGCCTGTTTCAGCCGCATAGAGCCATATTAGTGTTCTAAAATCATCTTCACAGTGTGTGGGAAAAGCCTATTGCAGGCGCATAGAGCCATATTAGTGTTCTAAAATCATCTTCAATGTGTGTGGGAAAAGCCTGTTTCAGCCGCATAGAGCCTTTGTCCCGAAGTTCGGCCGAACCTGCAGAACCCGAACTTCCAGAGGTTCGATCAACTCTATTTACAACTACAGCGTGCTGTTGGAGCACAAACTGGTGTTGGTACTTGGGTGCAGTCTTCAACACCTATCTTTAACTATATGTCTGAGGTGGAAATCTATAAGGGCTTCATATTTCGGTGCTATTAAATACTGTTGATCATTTTCTTAAAGGATTTTCCTTCAAGAGTTGAGGCTAGATGGGAGCATGATGTGGGGACATTTGAAGAGAAACAATGGGAGGAAGCTCTACAAGTTGTACAAATGTGTTCTCTTAATGTTACACAGAGATTATCACAGTTGTACATCCTTCTTAGGGGTCATCTTATGCCAGCAAGGCTCTTTAAAATGGCAGTGAGAGAGGATTCTATATGTTCCAGATGTGCTTGGGACCGCAGGAATCTAATTCACCTATTATGGAGGTACCTCAAGTTACATCTCTACTGGAGAAAAGTCCTAGATACACTTAATAGGGTATTGCAAGTCACTATTAGATGGGATCCTAAACCCTGCCTTTTGGGTGTCTTGGATGACCTACTGGTGGTGAATGTTACTAAACAGACAATAGCCTGAGCCCTATTTCAGGCTAGAACACTAATTCTTTGGCACTGGAAATTGGCTGAACTTCCCACGTGGAAAGAGTGGGTTACAGCAATGGGGGACACATTACGCCAAGAAAAGTATATATTCCAACACAGAGGTTCCTCACGTAAATATCAATCTCCTTTGCTTTACCCCCCAGGGTAAACACCGATTGATTTAATTCTAGACCGAATCTTGTGACTATAGTTTCAGATGTGGTGCAATTGTACATGAAACCAATGATGGGTATTTTCATTAGGGTACTGAGCAATGACTGTTTTGCTTAACAGGTGCTTTTGTGACAATGTTGGGATATGGTACTGTTATACTGTAATGTATATTGGATGGAACTTCTCTGGAATGAATATCTGATATATGTTTGTCAACTTTTTCAATAAAAAACTTCTTTGAGTTAAAAAAATGTCACATATGTGGCCATATGTACTGAGTGCAACATTGAGAACGTAGGCAGGACAACCAGAAGATTATGTGATAGAATGAGGGATCACTTCTCTGACATAAGCACGAGCAAAAATACTAATCTGGCTAAACATTTTAATCTGTTCCATCACCAAAATGTACAATCCTTTAGGGTACAGATTGTAGAGAGTGTAGACTGTCCTGCCCGGGTGGTGATCCGTTTTCCCTCCTTAGTAAGAGGTAGGTGTACTGGATATTAAACTTATATACCCATATCCCCAGGGGTTTGAAATTTGAATGGGATCTTACCCACTATTATGAATAGCTTTATTTACATCCCTTGGTGTTACCACCTCCACTACCAATCCCTGTTCCTGGACCTACTACTCAGAGCTCTCAGATCATATCTATTGGGTTCTCCTATTTATTTAATCCTGATCTTCCAGGTTACTATTATCATACGTACTGTAGGTACAGAGTGTTTTGTTGGGATTCCTTTTAATTATACATTTGTAAATCATTTAGACTTTTTCACTTTATTTGTTTTTAATCAGGATTATAATATATTTTTATTTTTATGGAGGGATTTGCTCAACAGTTGTTTGGAACTGAGGTGAGCTCCTTCCCTGGCCTGCACTCACAGTGGTGAACATAGGATTGCTTTCTCTTGCCTGAGCAGCACACATTTTCCATTGCCATGCAGGACTCCTGCAGACTTGTCAGTGTGTCTGTCTGCTTTTAACTTGTACAGGCAGGTAGATACACACTGACAGGAAGAATAAATGGACTACTAGAGTGCTTAACACAAACCTGTGGATAGTTTCCCATTCACAGAACTCTGTGAATGAATGACGCATTTTTGTTAAAATAGTGACAGTGAGCAGGGGGTAAAGATCCCTATTTGCTGTCACTAGATGCAGCAGATAAGGGAGACACTGCAGGAGTGGGAACATGATACACGTTCCACCATGGAAATGGGTACTCAAAGATGAACTTAGCCTTTAAATAGAAGACCTTTGTGGCATTGCTGGCTGTATTACAATTGTCATCCAAAGCATATTGTAAAAGGACAATTTTCTTTCTTTTTGCAGCACCACACGGACCTTCATTTACAATTGGAAAAGCTGTCTGGCTACTTTGGGGTTTGGTCTTCAATAATTCTGTGCCTGTTCAAAATCCAAAAGGCACAACCAGCAAAATTATTGTGTCAATTTGGGCTTTCTTTGCTGTGATTTTTTTGGCAAGTTACACAGCCAACCTAGCTGCATTTATGATTCAAGAAGAATTTGTAGATCAGGTGACTGGACTTAGTGACAAAAAGGTATGGTTTATTTAACAAATGTATTATTCTTTGAATATGTCTTTGTAAGATCATTATTTGTGTAAAAAGCAACATCAATTATCTTCCGATAGCAAAAATACAACCATAATATAAGGCAGGGGTAGGCAACCAATAGACCTCCAGCTGCTGTGGAACTACATTTCCCATGAGGCATTGCAAGGCTGCCAGTTACAATTACTCCAAGAGGCATGATTGAACTTGTAGTTCTGCAACAGCTGGGGGGGGGGGGCAGGTTGCCTATGCCTGATATAAGGTATTCATTTTATATGTATTGAAATTTTATTTATTTATTTATGTACCGTATCTCACAAAAGTGAGTACACCCCTCACATTTTTGTAAATATTTTATTATATCTTTTCATGTGACAACACTGAAGAAATGACACTTTGCTACAATGTAAAGTATTGAGTGTACAGCTTGTATAACAATGTTATTTGCTCTCCCTTCAAAATAACTCAACACACAGTGATTAATGGCTAAACCTCTGGCAACAAAAGTGAGTACACCCCTAAGTGAAAATGTCCAAATTGGGCCCAATTAGCCATTTTCACTCCCAGGTGTCATGTGACTCGTTAGTGTTACAAGTAGAGTTGAGCGAACCCGAACTGTAAAGTTCGGGTCCGTACCAAACTTTGGGGTGTCCGTGACCCGGACCCGAACCCGGACATTTGAAAAAAGTTTGGGTTCTGGGTTTGGGTATTTGATCACGCATGTTGAATAGCTGCAGGGCAGCCAAACAAGTGTTGCCCTTAGAAGCCATAACAGCCATGCCTACTAATGGCATGGCTGTGATTGGCCAGTGCGTCATGTGACCCAGACTATTTTTGGCGCCTGTTGACTAGCTGCAGGGCAGCCAATCAACAAGCGTTTCACTGGTTTGCCCTTGGAAGGCATCACAGCCATGCCTACTAATGGCATGGCTGTGATTGGCCAGTGCATCATGTAACCCAGCCTCTGTATAAGCTGGAGTCACATAGTGCTGCATGTCACATGCTCTCAGGCTAGTCTAGGGAGAGGATGCTCCCGGTGCTGTGAGGGACAGATTGCAGATATAATATTAATAACATCTCATCTCGATCTGATTGTGGACTAGGTAGAGATTACTACTACTACTGCTTTTAGGGACAGATTGCAGATCTAATAACATCTCATCCTGCATTACAGAACGATCTGACTGGACTAGGTAGAGTCTACTGCTTAGAAGGACAGATTATTGTTCTAAAATCATCTCCTAGTTCTATAGGGTCAGGTCCCTGCTGTTGCTGTAAGGGACAGATTATTTTTCTAAAATCATCGCCTACTCCTATAGGGTCAGGTTCCTGCTGTTGCTGTAAGGGACAGATTATTGTTCTGAAATCATTTTACTTCCTTTTGCAGCCCTCTAGCACTTTCCAGGACTTTTTTACAGTCATTTTTGTGCCGAAAAGTTCGGGTCCCCATTGACTTCAATGGGGTTCGGGGTAAAGTTCGGGTCAAGTTTGGTACCGCACCCAAACTTTTCCACGAAGTTCGGCCAAACCCACCGAACCCGAACATCCAGGTGTTCGCTCAACTCTAGTTACAAGGTCTCAGGTGTGAATGGGGAGCAGGTGTATTAAATTTGATGTTCTTGCTCTCTCTCTCTCATAATGGTCACTTGAAGTTCAACATGGCACCTCGTGGCAAAGAACTCTCTGATGATCTGAAAACAAGAATTGTTGCTTTACATAAAGATGGCCTAGGCTTTAAAAAGATTGCCAAGACCTTAAAACTGAGCTATAATGTAAAGCAGTGAGTGTACAGCTTGTATAACATTGTAAATGTGTTGTCCCCTCAAAATAACTCAATACACAGCCATTAATGTCTAAACCACTGGCAACAAAAGGGAGTACACCCCTAAGTGTAAATTTCCAAATCGGGCCCAATTAGCCATTTTCCCTCCCCAGTGTCATGTGACTCATTAGTGTTACAAGGTCTCAGGTATGAATGGGGAGCAGGTGTGTTAAATTTGGTGTTATCACTCTCACTCTCTCATACTGGTCACTGAAAGTTCAACATGGCACCTCAAGGCAAATGATCTGAAAAAAAGAATTGTTGCTCTACATAAACATGGTCTAGGCTATACAAAGATTGCCAAGACTCTGAAACTGATCTGCAGCATGATGGCCAAGATCATACAGAGGTTTAACAGGACAGGTTCCACTCAGAACAGGTCTCGTCCTGTGCACATGCTCAGCATCATATCCAGAGGTTGTCTTTGGGAAATAGACGTATGAGTGCTGCCAGCATTGCTGCAGAGGTTGAAGGGGTGGGGGGTCAGCCTGTTTGTGCTCAGGCCATATGCCGCAAACTACATCAAATTGGTCTGCATGGCTGTCGTCCTAAAAGGAAGCCTCTTCTAAAGATGATGTACAAGAAAGTCTGCAAACAGTTTGCTGAAGACAAGCAGACTAAGGACATGGATTACTGGAACCATGTCCTGTGGTCTGATGAGACCAAGATAAACCTATTTGGTTCAGATGGTGTCAAGCATGCGTGGTGGCAACCAGGTGAGGAGTACAAAGAAAAGTGTGTCTTGCCTGCAGTCATGCATGGTGGTGGGAGTGTCATGATCTGGGGCTACATGAGTTCTGCTGGCACTGGGGAGCTATAGTTCATTGAGGGAACCATGAATGCCAACATGTATTGTGACATACTGAAGCAGAGCATGATGCCCTCCCTTTGGAGACTGGGCCACAGGGCAGTATTCCAACAAGATAACGACCCCAAATACATGTCAAAGATGACCACTGCCTTGCTAAAGAAGCAGAGGGTAAAGGTGATGGACTGGCCAAGCATGTCTCCAGGCCTGAACCCTATTGAGCATTTGTGGGACATCCTCAAATGGAAGGTGGAGGAGAGCAAGGTCTCTAACATCCACCAGCTCCGTGATGTCATCCTGGAGAAGTGGAAGAGGACTCCAGTGGCAACCTGTGAAGCTCTAGTCAGCCCCATGCCTAAGAGGGTTAAGGCAGTGCTGGAAAATAATGGTGGCCACTCAAAATATTGACACTTTTGTCCCAGTTTGGACATTTTCACTTAGGGGTGTACTCACGTTTGTTTCCAGCAGTTTAGACATTAATGGCTGTGTGTTGAGCTATTTTGAGGGGACAGTAAATTTACACTGTTATACAAGCTGTACACTCACTACTTTACATTGTAGCAAAGTGTCATTTCTTCAGTGTTGTCACATGAAAAGATAGAATAAAATATTTACAAAAATGTGAGGGGTGTACTCACTTTTGTGAGATACTGTATTTATTTTTGCATTAGTTTACGTAAAGTGGTTGTAGAATCACAGTATTTATTACTTTGATTCTCTCTGTTTTATGTCCCTGTTCAGTACAGTGTGTGTGTTTTCCTAAACTTATAATGCTAAATACTTTCTTTCCAGAGCTCAGCTTTTATACTATACACTGAATGAGCTGTATATATAGTCTACACTGAATGCATCGTCTAATATATATATACTATATACTGTATATGTATACATATTCTTACACTGCCTGAACAGACTTTATATACTATACACTGAATGAGCTGTATATATATATAGTCTACACTGAATGCAGAGTCTAATATATATATACTATATACTATATACTGTATGTATGTATATATATATATATATATATATATATTCTTTCACTGCCAGAATGGACTTTATATACTATACACTGAATGAGCTGTATATATATAGTCGACACTGAATGCAGCGTCTAATATATATACAGTATATATCTATACTATACACTGTGTGTATATATATATATGTATATATACACACAACTACACTGCCTGAATGGACTTTATATACTATACACTGAATGAGCTGTATATATAGTCTACACTGAATGCAGCATAATATATATATATATATACATATATACTGTATATGTATATTCTTACACTGCCTGAACAAACTTTATGTACTATACACTGGATGAGCTGTATATATAGTCTACACTGAATGCAGCATATTATATATATATATATATATATATGTATATATATATATATAGGACCGTCACATTCTTATATATATATCTCATATATCATTCATATATATATATATATATATATATATATATAATCTGCGACGTAAGTCACATATCATATATTTCAAGTAAGACCGTCACATTCTTATATATATATGTCATATACATACACATATATATATATATATATATATATATATATATATATATACACATACATATACTGTATATATATATTCTTACACTGCCAGAATGAACTTTATATACTATACACTGAATGCAGCGTCTAATATATATATATATATATATATATATATATACTTACTATATACTCTATATATATATTCTTACACTGCCAGGATGGACTTTATATACTATACACTGAATGAACTGTATAT
>BLSH010405874.1:238831-251510 GCA_018402905.1 Glandirana rugosa
TGCCCAAGAGGGTTAAGGCAGTGCTGGGAAATAGAGGTGGCCACAGAAAATATTGACACTTTGGGCCCAATTTGGACATTTTCACTTAGGGGTGTACTCACTTTTGTTGCCAGCAGTTTAGACATTAATGCCCGTGTGTTGAGTTATTTTGAGGGACAGCAAATTTACACTGTTATAAAAGCTGTACACTCACTACTTTACATTGTAGCAAAGTGTCATATCTCTTCAGTGTTGTCACATGAAAAGATATAATAAAATATTTATATTTATATATATATATATATATATATATATAGGAAGGCCAGTGGACTGGCCTGAATTTATGGGAGGAGCCCGGAGGGTATTTAAGCACCCTCACTCTCCAGGCTCTTTGTTGGTTCCAGTGCACGATAGCACATGTTACTGGGCCGGCTCTCCCCAGCTCACTTCATGTTTGTGAATCTGTGAGTTTGATTACCAGTGTGTTGCAGCTTATTACTTTGTGGTCTTTGTCTGTGGTTCTCGCTCGCTGTTGCAGGTAGGATTCGAATCCTTTCATTTCATACGCTATGTTACAATTCATTATGTTTCCTATCCTGCATCTCCTTTTCTACTTAGCTGCCTCCAAGTTGTTGTCGGTCGTGTCCCGACATCATACTGCACAGGCATGGTAGATTTGAAGGTTCCCTATTTTATGATTCATGCGCAGAGCCAAGCCTCGAGCCATTGTCGGCCGTTATCCAATATCACTTGATGCAGGCTTTGTTGCTCACAGCATTTACTGTCTATGGGGGTTGCTATCACATCCATTGGGTGATTAGCATGTATTGTTTGCAGAGCTTCTGTAGCTGATTGAGGTGGTAGTTGGACCCACCTGGGCCTTGGCTGCACTCAATTAGCCTCGGGGGTTGGGTGGTTGGTGTTCAGTTGAAGCCACTGTACACTCCACAACCAAACTCGTATGAGATTAATTTCGTGCATGCTACAACCAATTCGAATCGATCATGCCATTCACCTCACAATCAATTTGTACCGAATCCATTGCATACTCACCACAATCTGATTCGAGCCTAGTCACAACGGTTCATATCGGATGCATCACACACACCGAGTCGCATCGGACCATGTCACTTACTCTCTTCGTTTTATTACCCTATCTACCGATTCGTATCGGTTCATGCCTTCCCTTCAACCGATTTTGATAGTTTCATGTCATTTTCTTGACTACCGATTTGCATCGGTGCATGTCCTACCCCACAAACGATCCATGTCAGATACTTACCACAGTCCAACATGTACCTAGTTACCGATTCATACCGGTCATGTTGTTTACCCAGTCCATGTTATCTTCCCTATCGGTTACCCTTCCTACTGACTCGTATCAGTTCATACAGTTTTTCACTACCAAATCGCATTGATTCTCGTCATTCCTTACTACCAATTCGCATCGATTCCTGTCAGTTCCTATTGCTGACGCATGTCAGTTCATGTTATTCCACTACCGATTCGCAGCGCTTCCTGTTATTTTCTACTACTGATTCGTATCAGTTCACGCCACTTCCTAATACAGATTCATGTTGTTTCATGTCATTCCACTACCGAGTCGCATCGGTTCATGTCAATTCCTACTACCAATTCGCATCGATTCCTGTCAGTTCCTATTGCTGACGCATGTCAGTTCATGTTATTCCACTACCGATTCGCAGCGCTTCCTGTTATTTTCTACTACTGATTCGCATCAGTTCACACCACTTCCTAATACAGATTCATGTTGTTTCATGTCATTCCACTACCGAGTCGCATCGGTTCATGTCAGTTCCTACTACCGAGTCGCATCGGTTCATGTCACTTGCTACTACCGACTCATGTTGGTTCATGTCGTTCCACTACCACGTCGCATCAGTTTATGGCAGTTCCCACTATCGAGTCGCATCGGTTCATGTCAGTTCCCACTACCGAGTCGCATCGGTTCATGTCAGTTCCCACTACCGAGTCGCATCGGTCCATGTCAGTTCTTACTACCGAGTCGCATCGGTCCATGTCAGTTCTTACTACCGAGTCGCATCGGTCCATGTCAGTTCTTACTACCGAGTCGCATCGGTCCATGTTAGTTCCTACTACCGAGTCGCATCGGTTCATGTCCGTTCCTACTACCGAGTCGCATCGGTTCATGTCCATTCCTACTACCGAGTCACATCGGTTCGTGACCGTTCCTACTACCGAGTCGCATCGGTTCGTGACCGTTCCTACTACCGAGTCACATCGGTTCGTGTCCTTTCCTACTACCGAGTCGCATCGGTTCGTGTCCTTTCCTACTACCGAGTCGCATCGGTTCGTGTCCGTTCCTACTACCGGGTTGCATCGGTTCATATCAGTTCCTACTACCGAGTCGCATAGATTCATGCCATTTCCTACTACCAATTTGCATTAATTATGTTAGTGTCCTGCCGATTCGAATCGGTTTGTGTCATGACGCTAATTATCGTCAATTTATCTATCGATTTGCATCGGCTCATGTTATTTCCTACCACGGATTTGCATCGAAGCAAATCAGTGCACATGTAATTTAAGTCGACCCACATTTTGCTAAAGCGCACTACCGATTCGCATCGGTTTGTGTCTCTTCCTTACTACCGATTCGTATTGATCCATGGCATCGGTTCAAGTTCCATGCCAAGCACAGTTACGGTTTGTTCAGCCACAATACACCCCCTTTCTTTTTTTTACTATCTTCCTCCTTCACCTATCTAGGTCAATTTTGCAATCGCTGCAAATTTATCAGTACAGGCTCTTGCAATCACTGCAAGCATGCCTTTGATTGCACTACACCTGGCGATCACTGCAAGCACAGAACGAACAACACCTTAAATAATAATAAAAAAATAAAAAAAACACTTCCAGCGACATGCTTTCCCCCATGCACAAGTCACTTGCCAATCGCAGCAAACATGCATTCGAGCACCACGTCTTGCAATCGCTGCAAGCACAGGTACGTGTTACTCCATACATTACAGCAAGCAGGCATTTAGATCGCTGCAAGCACATGTTGTCATTTAAGCCCCTAGCAAATGCTGTGCTCACGTAACTATACAAACCCCTTGTGGTCTCTGTCAGCATGTACAAACACAAACTTCTTACAAATGTTGCAAGTATGCTTAACTAAACGCCTTGCAAATCGCTGCCAGCACGCTTTTTGACACTCCTCGCAACGCTGAAAGCATGCATTTTAAACTAAACTTCTTGCAAATCACTGCAAACAAACATTTACATAAACTCCTCGCAATCACTGCGAGCACGCATCATCACCAATCGCTTCGAGCAAAGACAAACACAACCCCATTACAAGCACATTCTCAGTGGCACACAATCAGCCACACACCATTTTAGTGGCACTTAATCGGCCACTCGTCTCCAGTGGCATTAACATATGGGCAACTCATCGTTTTCTCTGTAATTTCTCCTTAGGTCCGTCGAGTTCAAGTCCCATCCTGCATCAGGTTGGACGTTCCCCCCCCCCAAAAAAAACCCCTACCAACGTAGGGATCGCTTCTTCATCAGGGCCACCTGCATAACAAGGGTGGGACAGCTCGTGTAGGAAAATAACAGATATACATTTTTCACTCAGTAACCATCCAAACCCTAGAGACTCAGCCCTTTTGGGCTTGTCATGGGCAAGTTCTCCAATAAATTTCGGTTAGTGCACAATTTTTCTGCACCTCATTCTTCGCACATTCCGAGCTTGAATTCCCTGATTCCTTCCAAGGAATTTTCCTTGAAATATACATCAGACGACGTAGCTGTCCAAGCAGTCTTTTTCAAGGAGCCTGTCACACCAAGCCCAGTGTCAGATGGTTATCCATTATCTAGATAATTTTTCTACTCATCAAGCGACCAGACATATCACCGGTAAACCTTGATAGGTTGAGAGTGGTGTTCAACAGCTTCAATGTTCCCATAGCCGAACACAAAGTGGAAAGCCCGGCACAAGCCAACACCTTCTTAGGTGTCACTTTAGACACGCGTGCCATGCAAGCCAGCCTGCCTCCCGACGAACTAGCCCATATCAGGTCGTCGTTCATGACTTTACTCTCTCGCAGGGGGTACTAGGAAACAGATGCAGACTTTGCTAGGGACGCTCAATTTTGCAATAAGAATTATTCCTCAATGACACTTTTATTTCACGGCTCCTAGTTTTCCTTACTCATGTACAAGGTGCTGACTAAATCATTAGGTTAGACCCGGCAGCTATAGCCGACTTAGCAATCGGCTAATTGCAAGGAATGAGTTCCACACAAATTGTAACGGCATATTAAGGTTATCTCCACGGCATCAGCTGCATCACCACAGGTAGTCACAGATGCTGCAGCTTCTACAGGCTTTGCTGCAATTTTCTGGCCATCACTGGTTCGCAGGTCCTTGGCCGCCAGAAATCCTGTTGATTCCAGGTTTCTCTGTCATCCTGACTTTTCGAGCTGTACCCAATCGTGGCAGCTGCTCAGGTCTGGAGCCACACTTTGACAGGACAAACCATGGTCTTCGCTACTAACAACCAGGCTATGGCCAAAAACGTAAATAAAGGTAAATCCAAGTCGCTCCCCATTCGAACCACCATTCAATATACCCATAAGCATATCCAAGGCAAAGCAAATTGCAGCAGATGCGTGATCACGTTTCAATTTTCGCTAATTTATCAGCAGTATCCTGGAGCTGACCTAACGCCCCATGCCCATCCCTCCTTAGTCACAGCTAACCATGGATTGAAACGGTCAATGGCAAACGCTTGCCCATTACGAGCACCATCTTTAGAGACATGTCTAAAGTCCTCGCTCGATCCATGTTCAGGGTACAGCCCAGCCTAGTCATTCAAGCGGCCATCTACCTATCCTACTATGTTTCTTTTGCGGCCTAACCAATTCACCATCAGCTGCGCTAGCAGCCAGGTATCATACAAACGCCACTTAACTAGTTTCTAAAACAATTACGTCCATCACCTAGAAGTCTCCAAACCCATCAGACATCAGCCTCTAACGGACTATAAACTCCTGGTGCCCAGTTGCGGTGCTTGACTAGCTACCGACTCACCTACTCAGTCTCTCCGACTCTAGCCCGTTATTGCCTTTCCCTATCAGCCCATCAAGTGGCAACCAATTCATCAGGCATGTCAGAATCTTACTGTCCAACTTTGGCCTTGACCCCTGCTGGTACTTCAGACATTCCTTTCGGATCACAGCAGCTTCAGCAGCATGCAGTATCGGACCACGTGATCAATAAATTAGGCAGATAGAAGTCCGGCTGCTTAGCTAGATACATTCCGAATCCTCAGTTGGAGATGGCACAAGCCTTCGCCAAGCTTGCTCATTTATCATTGTACCAATTAAGGACTACTTCCCTAAAACTGCATATTTTTGCCCCCTTCTCTTGGCATACCGACCAGATAACCAAGGCACACCTCAGGTCTATTTATGTTGTAAGTCTTGTTGCGTGTTTATGTGATCCACATCTATCTTCGGTCAGAGGGCCACGACCATGAATATATTCTTACACTGCCTGAACAGACTTTTTATACTATACTATATATATATATATATATAAAACAAACAATGTACTGTGTGTATGTATGTATATGTGTATATATGTATGTGTGTGTGTGTGTGTGTGTATATATATATATATATATATATATTTACACTGCCTGAACAGACTCTATATACTATACACTGCATACAAAAGTGAGTACACCCCTCACATTTTTGTAAATATTTTATTATCTCTTTTCATGTGACAACACTGAAGAAATAACACTTTGGTACAATGTAAAATAGTGAGTGTACGGCTTGTATAACAGTGTAAATTTGCTGTCCCCTCAAAATAACTCAACAGCCATTAATGTCTAAACTACCGGCAAAAAAAGTAAGTTTACCCCTAAGTGAAAATGTCTAAATTGGGTCCAACGTGTCAATATTTTGTGTGGCCACCATTATGTGATGTGAGGTGTGTTTGCGGTAGTTATCATGTTGGAATACTGCCCTGTGGCCCAGCCTCCGAGGGGAGGGGATCATGCTCTACTTCAGTATGTCACAGTGCATGATGGCATTCATGGTTCCCTCAATGAACTGTAGCTCAGCAATGCCTGCAGCACTCATGCAGCCCCAGACCATGGCACTCCCACCACCATGCTTGACTGTAGGCAAGACACACTTTTCTTTGTACTCCTCACCTGCTTGCCACCACGCACGCTTGACACCATTTGAACCAAATAAGTTTATCTTCGTCTCATCAGACCACAGGACATGGTTCAAGTAATCCCTTTCTTTAGTCTGGTTGTCTTCAGCAAACTGTTTGCGTGCTTTCTTGTGCATCATCTTTAGAAGAAGCATCCTTCTGGGACAACAGCCATGCAGACCAATTTGATGCAGTGTGCGGCATATGGCCTGAACACTGACAGGCTGACCCCCACCCCTTCAACCTCTGCAGCAATGCTGGCAGCACTCATACTCTATTTCCCAAAGACAACCTCTGCATATGACGCTGAGCATGTGCACTCAACTTCTTTGGTCGACCATGGCAAAGCATGTTCTAAGTGGAACCTGTCCTGTTAAACCGCTGTATGGTCTTGGCCACCATGCTACAGCTCAGTTTCAGGGTCTTGGCAATCTTCTTATAGCAGTTAAAAACAACTCTGGAAACCAGTGCAATTGAAAATCTGCAAAAACCTAAAATGAATTAAGTATGGAGCTGCCTGTTTAACAGACTAAACAAATGCTGAAAATCATAAAACACAAATATACCGTGCCACCACATAGTGTTTGACTATTACAAAATATTGTGAATAATAAAGCAAACTGTGAGGCCGACCAAGTCAGCCCTATCACACCAGAGTTTACAGTGCATATGTCCCTTAATCGAAGAATATATCAAAAATAGTTCAATCAAACCAAAGTGAACAATTGTGCGATTGTTGAAAAAAATAATTCAAAAACAAAGTCCAACTTCAGATAAAATCTTAGATAAAAAGAAATGTGATGAAAAATGTGATGAAAATGTGATAAAACAGCATACATTCTTAAATAACATCCATTCTGAAATAGCCAGAACGTGCTGTCTAGTTTGCAATGATCTTCAGAAGTGACATCCAAAATGTGAACCCTTCACCAGGCACCTGGTGGCACACCCTACTCACCAGAAGCCAATGATTCCTGTTACAGGAATCAACAGCGCATAAGTCTATAGTAAGTCTCCATCAAAGGGTATTCATCTTCCACAGTAGGGATCACTCCATCTATTCCTCCAGATCCGCCATATTCAGACATGAGGAGTTTTAATGGAAGGAAGAAAAAGGATGGGCCCAATAGTGAAGTATGTTCACGTTTATTTAAAAGTTTAGGCATAAAAAAGTAGAAAAGCTTACATGCAGTTATGGTGTGCAGGGGACGCCGTTACGGTCCACCTGCGTTGCAATTGGCTCCTTTGCAATGCATGTGGACCGCAAACTGCATCCCCTGCACGCCATAAACGCATGAGAGCTTTTCTACTGCTTTAATGCCTAAACGTTTAAATAAATGTGAACGTACTTCACTATTGGGCCCCTCCTTTTACTTCCTTCCATTAAAACTTCTCTTGTGTGAGTATGGTGGATCTGAAGGAATAGATGGAGTGATCCTTACAGTGGAAGATGAATACCCTTTGATGGAGACCTTCTATAGACCTATGTGCTGTTGATTCCCGTAATAGGAATCATTGGCTTCTGGTGAGTAGGGTGTGCCACTGGGTGCCTGGTAAAGGGTTCACATTTTGGATATCACTTCAGAAGATCATTGCAAAGTACACAGCACATTCTGGCTATCTCAGACTGGATGTTATTTAAGACTGGATGCTGTTTTATCACATTTTTCATCACATTTGTTTTTATCTAAGATTTTATCTGAAGTTGGACTTTTTTTTGGAATTATTTTTTTCAACAATCACACAACTGTTCACTTTGGTTTGATTGAACTATTTTTGATATATTCTTCGATTAAGGGACATATGCACTGTAAACTCTGGTGTGATAGGGCTGACTTGGTCGGCCGCACAGTTTGCCTTATTATTCACAATATTTTGTAATAGTCAAACACTATGGGGTAGCGCGGTATATTTATGTTTTATAGTCTACTTATAGTCTAGGTCATCATTTCAGATCCTCAGTTTTTTTTGCCATGAGGTGCCATGTTGAACTTCCATTGACCAGTATGAGAGATTGAGAGCCATAACACCAAATTTAACACACCTGCTCCCCATTCACACCTAAGACCTTGTAACACTAACGAGTCACATGACACCGGGGAGGGAAAATGGCTAATTGGGCCCAATTTGGACATTTTCACTTAGGGGTGTACTCACTTTTGTTGCCAGTGGTTTAGACATTAATGGCTGTGTGTTTGTTATTTTGAGGGGACAGCAAATTTACACTGTTATACAAGCTATACACTCACTACTTTACATTGTAGCAAAGTGTAATTTCTTCAGTGTTGTCACATGAAAAGATATAATAAAATATTTACAAAAATGTGAGGGGTGTACTCACTTTTGTGAGATACTGTATATACTATAGTGTGTGTGTGTATATTCTTACACTGCCTGCACTGATTGTATATAGGCTACACTAGACCTACTTCCTACACTGCCTGCACTGACTGTATATACTCTCTAAACTGTATCTATATACTACACTGCCTACACAGGCATCACTAGCTAAACTCTCTTTATGTGCTTTCCTGTGCATACATGAAAGAAGCCAGGAAATCTCCCCACACTTGCATATTTGGTACCATTATTTAGTGTCTTTCGACCATTCTTAAGGGGTAAATCTGGAACCAGGTAGTTGTTTCATTGCTGCATATTTTGAACATCTGTTTTATAAGAGATCAAATATATCTGGTGAGTTATATATCAAAAGTGTCTATAAATACAGTACGTGCAAAATATTAAGTAAACATGTGCAAAAAACACATTAATAATAATAATAACTCATGAATAATGTGATATAAATCCACTAATTAATTAATGAATAAAAAAGTGCTCTTATGCAAACAGTTCATGTATGCTGTTTTCTTTTCATGGATAAACCATTGGGTGAACATGCACTCACCAACGTGACAGCCTTCACCTAGACAATGGATGGGGGCTTACCAGAAAGCCAGCGACCTCCCCTGTTAAGGGAAGTCATATAGTGTTTGGTAGGATCTCTGATCCACTGAAAAGGAATCTCAGTATATCTCTCCAACAGCCGTGGTTCACTGATAGCCAAGGATATTATCCACCATGTGATCCCCAATGCATCAGATTGAGGAGTCCTCAGAATCAGGAAGTATTAAAAACAGGGAGAGTCCACATAGTGTAGTAATGTCTCAACCTTTGGTTTATTAAAATTCAGTGCACTTACATAAAGTTCTGATCATGAATCAGGTCCTAAAATCCTTCACAAACTTGCAGATACAGTTGCGCATGCGGAGCGGCGTGTGTGGATAGCTTTTTTATTAATTAATTAGAGGATTTATATCACATTATCCATGAGTATTTGTGTTTGCACTTTTGTATTTTGCATAAGTTTACTTGATATTTTGCACATACTGGGCGGCTCAGTGGTGTGGTGATTAGCACTTTCGCCTAGCAGAAAAAAGGGCCACTGGTTCGAATCCCAACCACAACACTACCTGCCTGGAGTTTAGCATGTTCTCCCTGTGCCTGTGTGGGTTTGCTCCGTGTACTCCGGTTTCCTCCCACACTCCAAAGACATGCTGGTAGGTTAATTGGATCCTTTATAAATTGGCCCTAGTATATGCATGTATGAATGTGTGAGTTAGGGACCTTAGATTGTAAGCTCCTTGAGGGTAGGGACTGATCTGAATGTACAATGTACATGTAAAGTGCTGCGTAAACTGACGGCGCTATATAAGTACCTGAAATAAACTAATAAATAATACTGTATTTATAAAGCACTGCACTTTTGATATATATTATTGATTGAACCATTTATCTAGGTTTTGTGTATAGCTGCTGTTTGGTATTCTAGCACACATTTTTTTCATATATATTATATCTGGTGAGTTATTCTGAGTCACTGGGATATTTGCTGGAGATTTTAGCACAGGCATTTTACATCACTGAGGGTGGATGTTTGCACACTTGTCACATGTGAGGAATATATCTAAAGGACACTGATATGGCTCCAACTGTGAGTTTGTTTTAACTACTTGAGTTCCAACTTGTTTATAAATGACTGTGGGCAGCAAGTAGTTGATATGCTTGTGAATGTCTTTAAGCGCTACGTGGTGTTACAGAACAATACCATTTCAATAAAAAGCAATAAACTGTGCTCTGACATCACACTTTTTGGGTGTGCAATATCTTTTGCATTTAGCTTAGCTTTTAACATTTACACAGAGCTTGCTTTAAATACAGCCGCAACAAGCAAACCCTCCTTACTTTTTTTTCACATCTTCCTCTAATTTCCACTCCATCACCTCTAATTTCACCTCCTCCACCTTCCCCTCTTCTCCTTATAGTCCTCCTCCCTTCACATTTTTCTCCTCCACCTCCTCCTACCTCTGTTCCTCTGCCTGCAGATATGGTACAAGTATCATCTATTTTTGTGACACATGAATGAGGAAACACTTGACTCGGCACCACAGAGCTCTGTGAGAGCAGCAGCTCAAAGGGACAAGTCAGCATCTAAGAGTCCATGGGCCTCTTCCTTAATGCTAACTTTCTACCCCACAACAACACTCTCCTGTTGCATCCTCTGCAATATCTGTGGCCTACAGTGACAGAGGGAAGTCTTGCAAGTGTTTACAAGTACTCTGAATGGTCTGGTGTGGAAAGTGGGGTCCCCCAGGGTTCTGCCCTGAGACCAATCCTATTTAATTTATTCATAAACGATCTGGAAGTTGGGATAAACAGCTCAATTTCAGTATTTGCAGACAATACAAAGCTAAGCAAGGCAATAACTTCTACGCAGGATATGGAAACCTTTCAAGAAGATCTTAACAAATTAATGGGGTGGGCAACTACATGGCAAATGAGGTTTAACCCTTTCGCTGCCAGGCCCTGTGCTCCATTTTTACACTCAGGTGGCCAGACCATTTTTGCAATTTCTCCTTTGCTTTGTTATTTTTCACTTCTAGCTTTCAGAATTTGTAAAAGAGTCCCCAAACCATATATTTTCTGAAAGCACATGACCAGTATAATAAAAAAAAGGTGTTACTGATTTTCAAGGTCCCACGATATTTGTGCAAATGTTTATCAAATCAATAATTTTACTAAAAATCCATCAAAATCATTTTTAGCAGATAAAAACACAGCACATTTTACAAATTGCCTACCAAATATAAAAGCTTAATCTGTATTGAGTTAATAAATTACAAATATTTGTAACTTTTAAATTGCGCCTTTTTGTAAAATGGTGAAAACTGAACAGACACAAAAGTGTAAATATCTAAATTTCTCTAAAAATCGGAAGGTTTTTATTTTTCCCTTACAGCTTTCAGAATTTGTGAAAGACCCCCCCAAAACCATATATTTTCTGAAAGAATATGACCCACAGAATAAAAAGAAGGTACTACTCTCCGCTATCAAAGACCATCCCCTCATTGGTCCTACATTATATTGCTTTCAAGACTTGAGCAATAAATGCCAACTTGCATCCATACCAGGCTCTCTACCCAATTCCCAGCAAGCATGTCTTAGCACGTCATTTTTTCCACAGGGACTCTCTACGAACCCGCAAAGACCTAGCCGCACTAATGACAGACCTCAAATTCCTGCTATGGACGTACCTTCAAATCCAACACTTTCTCTCAGAGCCGCGTCACAGATCCCTATGGCTTAAACAACTCACCCCCATGGAAACGTTATGTTCTGAACCCACCCTGCAAAAGCATCTAATATCCTCCATCTACACACTACTTTTCCATCATCGCCCCCTGAAACACAAAACGTGCCTCTCATGGGAAAAAGAACTGTCGCTGGACCTCACAGAGGACCAGTGGGAACGGATATTCATCAATGTCCTTAAAGGCTCAATAAATGTATCCACCCAAGAAAACGGATATAAAGTCCTAAGTCGGTGGTACAGAGTCCCTACCCTCATTCATAAATTTGCACCAACTTGTGTTGGAGATGCCACTCGGAGCCTGGTTCACTTACCCATGTCTGGTGATCCTGCACCGTGATCCACAAGTTTTGGCAGGAGGTCCACAGAATCACCTCAAAGGTGTCCACCCTAAACTTAGAATTCACACCCACCCAATTTCTATTAAATCACAACACATTCCCCAAACATCGTTACTTCAGATCCCTGGCGATGCATATGCTTAACGCTGCCAAGTTATGCATCCCAGTTTTATGGGGAAAATCTAGGGCACCCTCAATTAAAGAATGGTTCCTGCGAATAGATAAAATCGCTGAAATGGAAGAGCTCATTGTCATTTCCCACGACACTATCTCCAAATACAACAATACTTGGGCTTGCTGGTTACATTTTAAGACAACCACGGAATACACCCAAGCAATAAATCCTCACAATAAATACTCCCGTCGCACCTTCTTAAAGCGACCCTCTCGACTCCCACACAAGAGTATACAGTCCATGAAGGCCACAGGGCTCGAGGGATGGGATCCCAGGGTTTGTTGGAGGCTCTCGCCCCCCCTGGATTGACTCACT
>BLSH010405874.1:253108-263698 GCA_018402905.1 Glandirana rugosa
ACGATCTTTTTATGAGTCTTGGGGGTTTGTAATATATACAAAAAAATCGTCCATGAGATCCCTTATTTTACCGTTAGTAACGTTGAAAAATATAGTGTGCTATAAACGCGTCCTTAAAAAGTTTGCGCAGAAAAAACCTTTTCTTTGTCAAATCACTTAATTTTTTTATGTTTTGTCATTTCAATCGGGTTAAAAAAACATAAAACATTTTCTCCTACAATGCGGCTCATTTAACTATGGGTTGTACAGTACGAAATTGTAACGCTTGTGAGCACCTTAACGTGGTTTGAAACCATGAATTTTTAGAGGTATCCGCTGCGAAATTTTAAAAAATGTCCAATGTACAAATCTCAATGTCTCCTCCAGATCACGATCTTAATAACGAGAGCGAGATTGCATGCGCCGCTATGGAGTGTACACACCAAATTTGTGGCCAATGTATACACCCGCCCCGAATGCATACGCAAGCGAAGACGCACGCTCGAGCGCCCCTGCCCCCCTGAAATTAAAAAAAAAAAAATAATAATAAGTAAAATGAAAATAAAAAAATAAAAATGTGACACGGAAATTAAAAAAACTCCTCTGTAACTCTAAACATGTAACCTGTAAAAAATTTTAAAGCGTCGCCTATGGAGATTTTTAAGTACCAAAGTTTGGTGCAATTCCACGAGTGTTCGCAATGTTAAAGCATGACATGTTGGGTATCAATTTACTCGGCGTAACATCCTCTTTTACAAAATACAAAAAAATTGGGCTAACTTTACTGTTTTGTATTTTTTTAATTCACTAAACTGTTTCTTTTCCAAAAAAGACGCGTTTGAAAAATTCCTGCGCAAATATCGTGTGATATAAAAAGTTGCAATGATTGCCATTTTATTCCCTAGAGTACCTGCTAAAAAAACATATATAATGTTTGGGGGTTCTGAGTATTTTTCTAGCAAAAAAATGATGATTTTTACATGTAGGAGAGGAGTGTCAGAAATGGCCCGGTAAGGAAGGGGTTAATTAGCTTTGTTGCTAAAAATGCACTAAAACCATTATTAGCAGATCTAAACACACAATTTTACAAAATTCCTGCTAAATATAAAAGCGTGCCCTGTGCAGAGTTAATAAATGACAAATATTTGTAAATTTTAAATTGTGCCTTTTTGAAAAATGGTGAAAATTGAATGTACCCAAAAATCTCTCAAAAAATCTGGAGGTTGGACAATGGGTCCACCTGGCGATGGAACACTTCCAGCACAAGCAAGTGCCATGTCCTTCAAACTGAATAACTCCTACAAGCCGAAAAAGCTGATGGCCTATTTCACACAGCCGCAGCAGCACTGGCAAGATGTCGCCAGCTCTCTCCTCCCTGCAATCACGCGGCCATCCCAGAGTGCGGTGGATACAGAGGCAAAAATTCCTCGCAGCAAAGGGAGAACTCACATTCTGCAAGTCCCCTGTCAGGAAGCCCAGAAGAGTCCAGATTTAAACTGGGTGAGCAATTGCAGCATCTGCATGAGGTAAGCTCAAACCATGACTGACAAGACACCAGGGAGCTGCCAGACTCCATTAACTCCTTCCCTAATAACAACCATCCAGTGCTGGATACTCCTTTGAAGGATATGTTAATATCCCTAAGAAGTACACTACACTCGGACATGATGTTCTGTAGGCAGCGTTTTAACACTGAACAATCGGCAGTGGATAACATGGTGACACATGTAGAGGCAGATGGGAGAATTTGTGAACACCATCAATGACAAAACTGATTCCAATTATCAATGCGTTAAAACTAAGCTCGCAGACCTGGGGGACAGATCCAGGAGGAATAAGATTAAAATAAGGGGGATCCCAGAATCTGTTAACTCAGGAGAGCTATGGGGCCTACGCAGCAGCATTATTTTCAGCCATCTTGCCAAATCTCACAGGGACTGAGACTATAATTGACTGCATACATCGGTTGCCAAAGCCATCCTTTATCCCTGCTCATGTTCCTAGGGATGTACTTCTCAGGCTCCATTTCTTTCATGTGAAAGAACAAATTATGCAGACAACTCATAAAATGAAACATCTCCCAGAACCGTATGATAACATATAACTGTTTATTGATCTTTCACAACACACTGTGCAGCTAAGAAAGAACCTCAACACAATTATCAAAATGCAGAGAAACGACATCCCATACCAATGGAGATTTCCTACTAAAACTCCTGGTTCATAGGAAAGGCAGTCCCTATCACCTCTCTAGAAAAAGGTCTGCAACTACTTAAAACATGGAATATCATCCCATGCCAATCCCCATGGACAAGTCCACAGAGAAACAATCCTAGAAAAGGGAAGGAGAGACTGCAAGAGATCAACGTCTTCCAGGATGACACCTGAATACTCGACAGAGTATTACCATAGCTTTATATGCCAACATGTTTAATCCGTTTCCTCAATTCTGTAAAAGTAACACACCTTGATCTATTACTCCTAACCTCTGAGCAGTTTATAACTGCACCCTGGTCAAATAAACCCACCTTTTAACATTCTAACGTTTACATTGTTTTGTTTATTGACTGTATTACTTTTCTTTTTTTTCTTCTGAAAAATTTCTAACACACCTAAGAGAAAATTTTAAGAGCGATCATTCCAGTTTTCATCCACTAGATGTCTCCTTTGACCAATTGAAGTTTTAAAACCAACGTACCTGAACAAACCAGGCTTGTGAAACCACCTTATTGTGAGTAAAAATTATCCTTATTTTTCACAATTTTACACCATAAGTATCATGGGTATCAAATCCTTGTCAATAAATGCCAGAGGTTTAAATCACCCTGCTAAAAGAGCTTCACTATGAAGAGAGGCCAAACTGCATAAAAGTGACTTTCTATGTGTGCAGGAAACTCATTTCCACCTGCATCACCCTCCCCTTTGCACACATAGAGACTTTCCCCGTGTATTCAAAGCTAGCATCCTAGCTAAAAGAAGAGGAGTGATGATAGCAATAGGACTCTGTTGCTTTTACCTTACATGACCAGATTATAGACCCAGCGGGTCGATTCATAATTTTGATTTGTGATATAAACTCTACAACCTTAACTCTGGTAAACGCCTACGCCCCAATACCCATCAGATACGATTCATTAACTCCCTTCTACAAAAATGCTCCTTTTTAATCTGTGGAGACCTCAACGCCTTAGCAAATCCACAATTGGACTCAACTACTACCCCTATCAGACAAGCACCAACGCTGTCTAAAACTCTCCTAGAAAACAACCTCTACAATATATGGCGATGCCACCATGCCAATGGAAGAGACTACTCTTTTTTTTTTCAGTCAGCCATTGCTCATACACACATATAGACTATTTCTTGGTGGATAAATGGCTTTTGCAAAAGGGCCTGAAATCCTCCATTAATATGATTTCATGGTCATATCATGCCTCTATCTCACTGTATAAGCAATCAGTACCCTTCAAACTTCTCATTTGTGTGGAGAGCTAATGCTTAAATCATTCAGTCCCTACAGACAAGGAAAATTGTAGAAGATATACTGTCTGAATTTTTTGCACTTAACACAGGTTCTGTGGAAAATCCATTCACATTGTGTAATGCCCACAAGGCATTCATGAGAGATGTCTTCATTCAGCTGGGGGAACAGGATAGGAGGAGGAGACAGCAGCAGTTTGAAACCATTTCCTCTGAAATTTCTGCTTTAGAAACACTGAACAAACAAAATCCCTCACCTCAAGCTAGCACCAAATTTTCCTCTTTAAGACATAATCTAAGAGAACTTCTCCTCCACACATTTGAACGGTCCCTCTCAGAGATTGAAGATGCTCTGTTACTCTTTTGGTAACAAGGCAGGGAAATTCCTAGCTAAAAAACTCCAAGATTTCCTTTATCCATCACCTGTATCTCAGGAACAAATACATGACCCGCAAGGCATAACAAAAGCCTTTAATATTTACTACAGTACATTGTATAAATTAAAAGAAGACAGCTCCACACCCCAACCTACCTCCCAAGACATTGAGAATTTCATTAAAATCATACATCTCCCAGCATTATCAAAGGATCATTTGGACGAACTTTACGCCCCATTCACTGTCCAAGAAATTTTTCGATTATATCAATTCCATACCTAACAGCAAATCTCCTGGTCCAGATGGACATACAGGGGAGTATTACAAGACTTTCCAGAACCAACTAGGCCCACACCTATGTGAAGTATTTGAAAGAGCTGCGGTCTCATCCTCCTTTCCTCCAGAAATGTTAGAAGCACTTATTGTTACTCTCCTGAAACCAGGGAAAACACCAGACAAACCCCAAAATTTTCGACCAGTGTTACTAAACAATGATGTTAAAATATTTACAAAATGTATGGCGGACATTATACTACTTCTAATCAACTGTGACCAATCGGGTTTTACCCAAAGGGAGACAGTCATCTGACGCCACAAGAAGAATGATTGACATCATTCACTTGGTGGACCAAACCAAAATGCCTTCTCTGCTCCTTGCCCTGGATGCAGAGAAGGTGTTTGACAGGATTCACCGGGGACACCTCAGGCAGACACTTTTAAAATTTGGTTTCACGGGGCATATCCTTTATGCAATTTTAGCCTTATACTCATCCCCATCAGCAAAGGTATATACATCAGGCATGCTCTCTCAACCCTTTCAGATCTCTAACGGGGCTAGAAAAGGGTGCCCACTGTCCCCCATAATATTTAACCTACTTATGGAACCCTTGACCTCACATATTAGACAACATCCTAAAATTTCAAGGTTTAACAGTAGATCAACAGAAACATGTAATAATTCTGTTTGTAGATGATATCATTCTTATGATATCCAAAGTTGAAGAGTCACTTGCAGCGGTATACCAATCTCTCAGACTCTTCTATGGTATTTCCTACTATAAAGTGAATGAATCAAAATCACATATTCTTGACGAATGAATTAGGGAAAAATTACAGGCTACTTACCCATTCTCCTGGAAAGGTGAAGGCATTCCTTACCTGGGCATAATACTCACCAAATCTTTAGATTCCCTCTACTCATCCAATTATATTCCTTGGGTAGGAAAGCTTAAGGAAAGTCTCTTTCGCCTAGCACAACATGAATTGTCTTGCATAGGACGACTTGTGGTGTTTAAGATGCAGATTTTACCCCAAATTTTATACATATTTAGAACTGTACCTATTACAGTTCCAAAATCATACTTCAATCTATGATAAACTCATATCTCTGGCAGGGCAGAAAGGTTAGATGTGCCTTTGGTAAATTGACTAAGAGCAGAGCAGCGGGAGGATTGGGCCATGTACATATCTTCCTGACTACTACCTGGCTGCAAACTTAGCACAAAGCAAACAGTGGTTCAACCATTCACACAAATCTTCATGGCAGGAACTAGAATCAGTAATGGTACCTCATGGGGACTTAGAGGCCCTACTTTATGCACATTACCTACAAAAAATACCCAATACAGTTCGTCCAACTGTCCGAGCCACCCTAAAAGCTTGGAAATCACTTATCACACAACCCAGGGATTCTTAACTTATGACTGATTTCCCAATCCCTTTGAAAATATTGCCTATTCTTACCTCAGATTTATCAATTTCTTCCTGGGTACAGAAGGGGATAAACAACATTTCAGACCTAACTCAAAATGGCACAATAAAACCTTTTTCCACACTATGCATAGAATTTGCCCTTCCCCAAACAGAGCAGTTCACCTACTACCACATAGCATCTATTCTACACAAACACCCCAGCCTTAAATGTAGCGAACCTACTAAAATAGCTTGGTTTCTTAGACCTAGTACTAGCTCAAAAGGAGGAATCTCAATATGCTATGCTACACTCCAACAAAACAACATTTTCTAAATCCCAACCCCTGCTTGCCTGGGAAAAGGAACTCAAACTAACTTTTAAAATGGAACAATGGCAGAAAGCTTTAAGCATAAACTATGCAGTAACAAAATGTGTAGGACTATGGGAATTATCAATTAAACTGATGCTACGCTGGTATTTGACACCTTTACGCATATCCAAAACCTATCCCAACACCTCCTCACTATGTTGGCGACAATGTGGACAGATTGGCAATCTACATTATATCTTTTGGTTGTGTAGTAAACTGTTTAGGCCCTTGCCAAAAGTATTTTTGTTGATTTCTAAAGTCACAGGCTTTCCTAAATTGACAATCTTGAACATAATAGCTATCAAGAACATCCCCAGGAGCATGAGGATGGTTGTGACTCATATCTGATTGGCCACTAGACTCTCTAATGCAAGACAGTGGAAATCACAAGTAATACCCTCTATTGATGACATGATCAACCTGACCCACACACACTTCACATATGAACTGAGTTTCACCAGATCACAAGGTAGATTTGAAACAACCAATGATTATAGTTGAGCGAACCCGAACTGTAAAGTTCAGGTCCGTACCAAACTTTGGGGTGTCCGTGTCCCGAACCCGGACATTTGAAAAAAAGTTTGGGTTCGGGTTCGGGTATTTGATCGCGCATGTTAAATAGCTGCAGGGCAGCCAATCAACAAGCGTTTCACTGGTTTGCCCTTAGAAGCCATCACAGCCATGCCTACTAATGGCATGGCTGTGATTGGCCAGTGCATCATGTGACCCAGCCTCTTTATAAGCTGGAGTCACTTAGTGCTGCATGTCACATGCTCTCTGGGTAGTGTAGGGAGAGGATGCTGCCGGCGCTGTGGGACAGATTGCAGATATAATAACATCTCATCCTGCATTACAGAACGATCTGATTGTGGGCTAGGTAGAGATTACTAGTACTACTGCTTTTAGGGACAGATTGCAGATCTAATAACATCTCATCCTGCATTACAGAACAATCTTACTGGACTAGGTAGAGTCTACTGCTTAGAGGGACAGGTGTTATTGTTCTAAAATCATCTTCTAGTTCTATAGGGTCAGGTTCCTGCTGTTGCTGTAAGGAACAGATTATTGTTCTAAAATCATCGCCTACTCCTATAGGGTCGGGTTCCTGCTGTTGCTGTAAGGGACAGATTATTGTTCTAAAATCATCGCCTACTCCTATAGGGTCAGGTTCCTGCTGTTGCTGTAAGGGACAGATTATTGTTCTAAAATCATTTTACTTCCTTTTGCAGACCTCTAGCACTTTCCAGGACTTTTTTACAATCATTTTTGTGCCGAAAAGTTTGGGTCCCCATTGACTTCAATGGGGTTCGGGTCAAGTTCGGTACCGAACCCAGACTTTTTCCCTAAGTTCGGCTGAACCCACCGAACCCGAACATCCAGGTGTTCGCTCAACTCTACCAATGATAACTGGTACCTTTGGACAACTTGGTATCCCCAACTCTAATTATTATATACAAAAACAATTACTAAATCCTCTCACTTTTGGTGTGAATCTATGGTTGCTATTGCTCTATATATATCTATGTTCTTATTTTCTGTTTTTGGTACAATAGGGTATAGAGACATGTCTAAGTGGGGGCGTGCCTACCTCACCACGCAACATAGTATGTTCCCATGTGGGTGTGCGGGGTGGGGGATGAGTGTTTCCCACACTAAAATAATCCTACAATGACACTTAGGATATTGGTATACCATATTATGACATATCTCAAATTGGTTGTTATGTTGCATTGTTTAAACCAGCTTACTATAGATGTACTAAACCATGCTTCTGCTCCCAATTCTTTTCAAGATGTCATGTACAATGTTATTTTCTTTACAAAAACTTAATAAAAACATTGAAATAGAATTTACATAATTCCTACTAAGGTCTTGTTCAGTGGGGTGTGCTAAAACGTAAGCCCATGGAGTGCCGTGTTTACCTGCACGGGGATACATAGGTATTCTGTGCATCCCTGTGCAGGCAGTCCTATTCATGTCAAATGGGACACAGCAGCTCCAAGGACAGATCTGACATCCATGTGGGTGTAGGTGCATGGACCCAAACGCAGACAGTGTGAGTTCAGGGAGATGCACCCACAATTGACATCAATGGGACTGCCTGCATAGGGATGCACGGAACACAGGTTGGACTTGATGAACTTGTGTCTTTTTTCAACCTCCCAAACTATGTAACCTGTGCATCCCTCTGCAGCTAAACTAGTGGTATGCCCTGCGTTAACTAGGCCTTAGGTTTTTTTTAGACTTACGGTTTGCGGGGTGGCATGCAGTTGCGGCACATTTGTCGGCAAAAATGTGGTTAAAACAGGTGGTGAGGAGGCATTGCATAGCTTCCTCACTCCCTGTCAGTAGCCTCTGGAGGGTAGCCTCGGGCTGCAGAGGCAAGGGTGATTTTGACGCATGTCTAAATTTACCCTTAGGCCCCTTTCACGCTGGCTTTCCAATCAGATCCACCTGTCATCAGTTTTTCAGGTGGACCTGATCAGCCCCCCTAGTCTCCCCGGCGAATGTCAGTGGTGACATGTCCGCTGACATCCGCCGTTATCCGATCCTGCATGTCTGGTGGATCTGATGAAAATGGACATGTGGTCATAGAGGAGATTGGGACTGTGTCTGTCTCTGCTCTGCACAGTGAAGCCGCAGGGGATTAGCAGACTGATCCTCCTCTGAACAAGCGGATTCCGTCCCATGGAGGTGCCTGTGTGAAAGGGGCCTTGCTATGATTTTTTTTTTTTTTTACATTTTTAGAGAGATATCAGGGGTCCAAACAAACCTTTAATGTCTCTTTTTTTAGACAGAGAAATGGACTGAAGAGTTCAGTCCTTTTCTCTGCAGGCTCAGCTGCAATACTTATGAATGGATGGAAGCCTCTGAATAGCGGCTCTCATTCATTCATAAATGCCACCGTGACAGCTGAACACAGGAGCGATCGGTACCAAACTCTCACTTTGTTCACCTAGGAAAGGAAAGGGGCTGGTAAACACATCTATACCAGCTCTCCATCCTGACACACTGTACTCGCTGATCTCCAGGGCAGCAGCTGTGGGGAATATAGAGCTGCACGGAGGGGCCACCAGGGATCGGTGAGCAAGGGGGGCACTGAAGGGGGCGCCAGAGGGGGGGGCATCATTTAAGATAATAAAAAAGGTTTAACTGTGCAATTGCTGGCAGGAGTGGCAGCGGAGGGAACCGGCAATTGCAACGGATCCACGGAGATCTGTGCTGGCGCTGGGGATGCTGATACCGGGGGGGGGGGGTGGTAAAAATGAGTGCTGTCCCCAACAGATGTAGTAGGCAGATGACAGTGTGGGGGGAACAGAGCAATGATTTGAGGTAGTGCAGGAGGGGAGGAAGCAGCGAGTGACAGGTAGAGAGGCAGTGGCAGCAGAGGGGGGTGTCATTTGAGCTGAATGACTCTGATCAGCTTCTTGTTAGCCACTAATCAGAGCTATTGTTTGAGTTTGCTGAACATTTCTGATATAAGTTTATGTTCACTGAAGTGACCATGAGCTTGTAATAGAGGAGGAATGTAGGTCCAAAGACTTGGCCAACTGCAGGCAAGCACTTCTGTAGGTCCATACGGTGTACGGACCTGGCAGTGAAAGGGTTAATGTGGGGAAATGTAAAATAATGCATTTGGGTGCCAAAAATATGAATGCAGTTTACTCGCTAGTAGGAGAACCTCTGGGGGAATCTAGGATGGAAAAGGATCTGGGGATCCTAGTAGATGACAGGCTCACAATGGCATGCAATTCCAGGCTTCTGCAAACAAAGCCAACAGAATATTTGCATGCATTAAAAAAGGGATTAGCTCCAGATTTAAAACAATAATTCTCCTGCTATACAAGACCCTGGTCTGGCCTTATCTTGAGTATGCCGTCCAATTCTGGGCACCAGTCCTCAGGAGGGATGTGCTGGAACTGGAAAGGATCCAGAGAAGGCAACAAAGTTGATGATGGGAATGGATGATCTCCACTATGGGGAAAGACTACAAGCATTGAACTTATTCTCTCTGGTGAAAAGATGCTTGAGAGGGGATATGATTACAATGTACAAATATCTAACTGGTAACCCCACTATAGAGAAAGATTTTCCGTGAAAGGGAATTTAAAAAGACATCCGGCCAATCACTAAAACTAGAAGAGAATTGGTTTAACCTTAAACTGCGTAGAGGGTTCTTTACTGTAAGAGCGGTAAGGATGTGGAATTCTCTTCTACAAGCAGTGGTTTCAGTGGGGAGCATCGAAAATTTCAAATAATGATTAGATAGGTACCTTAATGACCACAATATACAGGGGTAGACAGTGTACTATTAACATATACATTAGACTCCCTCCAGAGGTGGTTTTGGCCAGCACGGTTGATTGCTTTAAAAAAGGCCTGGATTCTTTCCTTAATGTAAATAATATAACTGGGTACTAACATTTTTAGGTAAGATGGGGACATATAACACCAGTAATTCCATGGATAGATTAGTAATAAACTTTAAAAGCTACGAGGGGTGACTTTGGTGACGAACATCTTCTCTTAAGGTGTAGGAATGGCGAGAATGTCATTTCTTGGGAGATGCGTCAAATTCCAATTTGGTTAAGAGAAGATCAAAATCACTAACCGGCCTACAGAAAAATTTAAGGGAAAGTGCCTTTTAGAAAGAGATATCACCCCAATGGTCAATCTATAAACATGTAACA
>BLSH010405874.1:263708-278725 GCA_018402905.1 Glandirana rugosa
TGTATGTGTGTGTGTGTGTATATATATATATATATATATATATATATATATACAGGGTGGGCCATTTATATGGATACACCTTAATAAAATGGGAATGGTTGGTGATATTAACTTCCTGTTTGTGGCACATTAGTATATGTGAGGGGGGAAACTTTTCAAGATGGGTGAAGTCGGCCATTTTGAATCCAACTTTTGTTTTTTCAATAGGAAGAGGGTCATGTGACACATCAAACGTATTGGGAATTTCACAAGAAAAACAATGGTGTGCTTGGTTTTAACGTAACTTTATTCTTTCATGAGTTATTTACAAGTTTCTGAACACTTATAAAATGTGTTCAATGTGCTGCCCATTGTGTTGGATTGTCAATGCAACCCTCTTCTCCCACTCTTCACACACTGATAGCAACACCGCAGGAGAAATGCTAGCACAGGCTTCCAGTATCCGTAGTTTCAGGTGCTGCACATCTCGTATCTTCACAGCATATGGTTTTTTTATGGTTTTTATGGTCAGTATATATATAAATTTTTTTTTTTTTGGTTGAACTGGATGGACTTGTGTGTAACTATGTATGTATGGTTCAGAGGCTTAAGGTATGTCATGTTAATTGTGGAAGAGTGTCATCCAGTGGCGGAGTGATCAGGGTCGCAGCAGTCATACTTGTGACTGGGCCCTGCCATTCTGCCACTGCAAGGGGGCCCCAAGACAGCACAAAGGACTTCCGGACCAGCGCCTGATGTAGGGGCCGCAAGGTGGGTGAGCTCTAACACCACTGCTGGTATGTTCACTTCTGGCACTTGGCTCCAGTGACTGCTTGCAGCTTGTGCGGGCTGTTTCAGAACCCACACATGCTGCGATTACTCTATATGGCAGCGGTCACATCTCTCCCTCTCTCCCCCCCTCCCATCTGTATCACACCAACACACACGTACTGAAGCCCCCTCCCCCTCATCCTCGGCTAGGATGTCACAGACAGGAGGAGGGGGAGGAGAATGGACACAGCATCAACAAGATGGGACGTGCTGACCTGAGGTCTGTGCTGAATCTGAATGCAGTTGCAGGGGAAGGAGACATAGGGAAGGGAACTCAGAGAAGGGGGCAACATGTCAAAGAAGAATACTTGCAGTGTTTTGGGGGGATAAGAGGATGCTGCATGTGCTAGGGGGCACTTTGTGAGCAAAGAGAACTTGTGCTGGGGGGGGGTGGAATATTTTCCCCCCCTCCCTTCTAGCACAAGTTCTCTTTGCTCACAAAGTGCCCCCTAGCACATACAGCATCCTCTTATCCCCCCCCAAATCACTGCAAGTATTCTTCTTTGACAACTTGCCCCCTTCCCCTCTTCTTCAAAGAGAGGCTGAATGCTATTCAGGGGACAATAATGCTGTCTGGAATCCCAGGCACCTTGCTAGAGATTTAGGGCAATCACCTCAGGTGCTCACACTAGTGCCCCCCTGTCAGGCGAGTTAGTGGAAGTGCCTGAACTTTTTCTGCACTGGGCTCCAGGACTTAGGGCCTGTTCACAACACAAATCACAAAGGAACTCACTGTGCAATCTTGTGTGATTCCCATGTCTTCCAGGTGCTGTGCGATTTCAGCCCTTTCATTTGAATGGGCTGAAATTGTGTTGGTCTGCACCAACAGCTGTGCATGCACTACTTTACAAAACGTACAGCAACTGGATTGCATTATACTGCTGATCATACAATCTGGTGCAGGCAAACACTGCATTTGAAACCTGGATTTGGGGAGTCATTAAGTTGACACCCGCTACAGATCACTACGACATTGCAGTTTGAATACAGTGTGGCAAACACACACAAAACGCAGGTTTCCCTCACAGCATTCTGGTGTGAACAGACCCTTAGTCCAGATACACAGGATTTCATATGTATCTCAACAAGGTCCCACCAAAACCAGGACTGTAGGGAAGTATAAATTTATATTAGAAGGGGGGTGACAATCGTAATAAAGGGCCTTACGATGAGAGTAAAGGGCTCAGGCCCGGAGGGAAGGGCCAAGAATTTGGGGGGGTCCTCATGGTTTTTTGCACCGGGGCCCTGAAGTTTGTAGTTATGCCTCTGATGTCATCAGCTATGCTGAGGAGAGTCAAAAGATTGCTTGAACTTCTGCAGAATTCTCCAACACCCTCTCCAGTCTCCAGCAGCATCCTTCCCAAGGCAGGTGTCTCTTTTGTAGTTGCTAGGGTGGATGGCAAAAATGTCGCAAAATAACCCACATACCCAGCATCTTAATGTCAGCTTGGCAACATTACTGGATTTGCAGCTACTCCTATGCATGAGTTTATGGCCTGTGCTACACCACAACAGCAGATGCCCAGATGCTGTTATTGTGCCCAGATGGCTATTCCTCAGTCACCATTACATTTTCCAGAAGGAAATCCCTGTCCTCTATTAGCATATAGAACAAAGGGGGAATACAAGGAGGAGTTTGATGCAAATCTTCTTTTTGCTCAGATCTCAATGTGCAATGACTGTAGAATTCAGGTCATCAAGGAACGGGACCACTATTAAGTGCTCACCCCAGTAAATGCTAGATACAAGGTTAAAATGGCAGATTTCATGCCACCATCCAGACAATACAGTACATCTAGTGATCTGCCACCATCCCAGAGGGAGACCAAAATGCAGCACTTTGAGGCGGTGCTATGTAAAAACCTCTTTGGTGCACACCAGATGGTGGCGACTTTTTTATTCCACCTTCTAATTCCAACAGCCTCAACTTTACAACTCAGAGAGTGTAAAGTTTTATTGGATGTTACAGTCCCAGAGTAGGATGACAAGTTCAGCAGAGTATACACAGAATAATATAACAATAAAGAAATCCTATGAGTCCCTAGGCTCTTCCACTCTTCCCTTTTTATACCTCTTTTTCCTTTCACTAAGCTGTGGAGGAGGAGGATTAGTTGACCAAACAAACCTTTTTGATGTTATCATTGACAAATACCTGCATAAATATATATATATACATATATATTTTTTTCAGCCAATGGGATGAATGAAAACATTCAACCAATTCCCTCATTTACACATTTGAGGTGGATGGGGGAATCCTCCCTACTGTGCTATTGTATTTTGATATTGGGGAGAACTGTCAGAATACACAGATCAGTGTCTCATTCACTGATCAAGTGGCTTTTATCCAACAGGGTAGTTGAACAGAAGTTGATCAGTAAATCGACTTCTAGTGCACTGCAGTGGCCACAAAAAGATCAACATTCGGCCAGTCCCTGCTGAACTGGCAGAATTTCAATGCATCTAAGGACACTTTAAGCATCTTGCTTAAAATCTTAATATCTGAATTTAAAATAGGGGATGGGCACATAAGTCTGGTTTGAGTCATGAGTCTTGCTTGAAGTTTAAAGTTCATGAACTTTGTGGCAAAGGAGCTTTAAATTTTGCCTCATTTAATGCTGAAATTACTTGTACGGAATGCACAGTGCTATAGAATTTATTTAATCTTCTTAATATTGTCAAGACTAATAATTACATTTTTTATGTCAGGTAGATATAAAATAGATTTTGTCTTTCGTTTTCAGCTAGTGCTGGGATGCTGAGTTCCTCTTCATATGATTGATGGATTGGTCTTGCCTACTTTGATGAAAATGTCTGTTTTTACAAGGCTTTATGGCTTAAGCCTTGTAATTGTAAATTGGCAATTTACAACTAAAGGAGTCGGATGTGATTTACCCTTAATACATTTCCCTCCTGCTGTGTACAGAGTGCTCTGTAAGAAGTTTCAGTGAGAGAAAGGGAGCCTGTAGGCAAACAACTTCTTCTTATCTCTTTTTTAAAAAAACTAAAAATCTGTTTCATGGGTTCAATAAGTATTAAATGTTTATTTGTAAAACAAATATTTTATATGAATAGTTCAAAACTAGACATAAAACATGAGCGTGTTTTTACTGAAAATGTATTCTAAGAACTGTCTCAACTTGCTGAAAGTTTTGTGCTTCTTTACACTTGCAGTTCTTAAAGCTAGAGAAAATATTTACGCTCCTTCCAAAGAATTCTTCATAGCAGGGACATTGCATAAATCAAAATGCCCTAAATGTGCCTTTATTTGGTCACACGTATAACTGTACAATTTTTGAAGGTCATTGCAACATTTAATGCCAGGTCTGTAACCGTATGCAGGCCATGGCTATATGGCCATATTTAGGCAAATATGTAACGATCCTTTCCTTACCTATTTGCTTACATGGTTGTGGATACCCGGTCATGTATGTGAATGGGCCCAGTGACATCAGTAAGGACGTAGCAGGTGCAAGCAGTTGCTGCTTCCTTACCAAACATTGACAGCCAGCATAGTAGCAACATCATTACCCAAATATGACTATGTATTTTTAGGCAATGATTTAACTTGCTCCATTACCTTCCCATGTGCGTACATGGCTGGGGATCTCCCGCCATGTGGGTGATTGGTAAGGATTCATCAGGTACAAGCAGCTGCTGCTTTTTTAGCAACCATTAAATGTCTGAACAACCAGTGTTGCGTCCAAATCTAAATTTGGACCAAACACAGAGCTCATCTCTACTCATTAAGACTTATGAAGTTATTGAAGCGTAGTTGTTTATACTTCCCAGATAAATACATTTAGAAAAGCCGTAGGGGACTTCGTGTCAAAGTGCCCGAAAGATACTCCAACATACTCAGGAACTGGGTATAGGAAGCTCTGCCCCTTTTCTGGAAGACAACCTGTGCCTACAGGGGAGGACAACTTTGAAGAGTGGTTGGACCAGACCACACAAGCCATGAATGTGTCATTCCTGAGACCCATAAGAAACAAAGAATCACAGAGTTTAAGAGGGCCTGCTTCAGAAGCCATCCGCAATTTGAAGCTCAGCAAACAAAATTGTGTTGCCCAGGACTACCTTAACATTCTGCAGGATGTGTTTGGGCGCACAGAGAAGGTTTCTGATCTCATGTACCAGTTGGAACACACTTACCAGAATGAGGGAGAGAAGCTGTTGGATTACATGAGATGTTTGGACAAGATTTTACACCAGATCTTGCTGAAGAAGGGTCTAGACCCCCGGAAGGTGGATGAAGTCCATGCACAAAAAGTCTTGAGGGGTGCCCAGCCTTTGGACCCCATCACCCTCCTGTTGAGAACCCAGAAAGACAGTGGCATCTTGAAGCACCCAGACCTGATCCGGATCGTGCGGGAAGAGGAGGCCATGCTGGAAAACAAAAAGAAGAGTTAGGGGCCAGAATCTGTTGTCTGGGTCAGAGTGGTTAGTGCAGCTGATGGCGACCCCCAAAGTCGAGCTTCTCAAGACTCAGGTGTCGCAGCTGATAGAGATGATGGCCCTTTTGACCGCCAAGCCCTCTGTTCTACCCAGTAATGAAATTTCTGAGTTCAAGAAGTCCTCAAGCACTACGGTTGCTCAGATGGAGAAGCCAGCAAATCCAGGAATCTGCTTCAACTGTGGAGGAATTGGACATTATCAACGAGTGTGCCCAATCCCAGTGAAGCCTGCAGTGCAGTGCCAGAAGCCAGTGGGAAACTTCAGTGGACCCCAGTGAAGGAGATAACCGGGTGTCCATCTACAGTAGTTAGCTCCAAAGCCAAAAATGCAAAGAGATGGCAGCGGGAGTCTAAACCCTCTCAGAGGACCCTCGTTGTTACCTCCAAGTGACCTAGTGTTCTGTCTCCTTTAACACAGGCTGCCCCCGGTGTCGAAGAGTGAATGCACACCGGACTCCCAAAACTCAGCAAAGACCTATACCAGATTAATATCTCTGCAAGAGAGGAGTGCGATACAAGCCACCAAACAGGCCAATTTTACCCCTTCCTCCAAGCTCCCTGACAAGCTGGTTGTCCCCATCCAGATATAGGGAATCTACACCAAGGCCCTTCTGGATACCAGAGCTCAAGTGACCCTTCTCTACAGGGACTTCTAAGACAGGCACCTAAAACATCTGCCATTGCAAAGGTTGGAAGAGCTAGAGATATGGGACATTGGGACGCAGAACTTCCCCTATGATGGTTACCTGCCAGTGAAGCTGACTTTCGATCCCTCCGTGGCTGGAAAGGCCGAGACCTTTGACACTTTGGCAGTGGTTTGTCCTCGTCCACCAGGGGCCAGCAAGAGTTCCCTTATTACAGGGACCAACACTGATCTGGTCAGAAGACTGTTGACACCTCTTGTTCTGGAGCCAGGCACTTCAACGTTAAATGTGCACCCAATGCTGAAGCAAGCCTACCAGTGCATAGTACAAGAACAATGTCCACAACATAACAGCCTTGCCACTGAAGATGCAGGCTCGGATGTTACTGGGACAAGTGAATCCAGCTACCCCAGTCTCACCATCTGATTTGGTGGGGGGAGAAAAAGATGGGATCCCTGTGGAGGAGTTCTATCCTAAGAACACTCCTCTCCTACTGAAATGGAAAGAGAGCAAAGACTCAGCTCCTGAGATGGCAGGCTGCATTCTCAAAGAGTGAATTTGATGTGGGGTGTGCAAAGAGCGCCGAACACCAGATCTGCTTTCAGGAGGATAAGCCATTCAGAGAAAGAGTCAGATGGATTCCTTTAGGGGGACTTGGAAGACCCGTGTGAACAACTGGCAGAACTGAAGAGAGCATGTATCCTCCAAGAGTCCCGAAGTCCATATGCTTCTCTGATAGTGGTGGTACCAAGGAAGAATGGTTCGCTGAGGCTGTGTATTAACTACAGAATACTGAACCGCAGGACCATTCCCAACCAGTACACCACCCCGCGGATAGAGGATGCCTTGCAGAGCCTGTCAAGGGGCAAAATGGTTCAGCGTACTGGACCTGAAGAGTAGGTACTATCAAATCCCCATGCACCCTGAAGATCGGGAGAAGACCACCTTCATTACCCCACTTTGAATTCAACTGCATGCCTCAGGGTTTGTCTGGTGCCCCAGCCACCTTCCAAAGGCTCATGGAGAAGATGGTAGGTGACATGAACCTAATAGAAGTGTTCGTGTAGCTAGACAACATCATTGTCTTCAGGAAGACCCTAGAGGAGCATGAAGCGCATCTGGAGAAGGTCCTCAAGAGACTCCATGATGAGGGGCTGAAGCTGTCTCTGGAGAAATGCCAGTTTTACCAACCCTCGGTCAACTACCTGGGTCATATCGTGTCTGCTGATGGAGTGCCCACAGACCCCCAGAAGCTGAAAGCCGTCACGTCCTGGCCAAGGCCCACTAATGTGACCAAGCTCAGGTCATTTCTGGGATTCTGTTCATGTTACAGAAGATTTGTTGAGGGATTTGCTAAAATAGCTCGCCCTTGCAATGAGCTACTGAGAAGCGAAGAGGAAGACGATCATTCTGATCTAGCAAAGTCTGTCAGACCAGCTGGAGGGCACAGAAAGCCCTGAGAGTCCAGTCAGTAATGGTGGACTGTGCAGTGTGAGGAGGACTTTAGGCAGCTGAAATGGAGTCTAACAATTGCTCCAGTCCTGGCTTATGCAGATCCAACCAAGCCGTACGAAGTACATGTCCATGCCAGTCAAGATGGGTTAGACCGGGTGCTATATCAAGAGCATGTCATCTACATGAGTTGAAGCTTGGCACCCGCCGAGAAGAACTACCCCACTCACAAACTAGTTCCTGGATTTGAAGTGGGCAGTAGTCACAGATGGCTGGCTGCCCTATCGCCTTCAGCTTGAAGTATCAACCTGAGCATTTTGGAAATAACCCCAACCTTATCAAAGAGGTCTGCCAACATCCCATTTAAGTAGCAACAAAGAGGTACTCCCCCAGTACATATGGCGGGACTTTAAAGGCAGTACAATGAATTTATAAAAAAATATACATTTTATTACAGAAAAAGGAAGAACATAAGATTACAGACATATACTGAATCACATATATATATGTGATTCAGTATATGTCTGTAATCTTATGTTCTTCCTTTTTCTGTAATAAAATGTATATTTTTTTATAAATTCATTGTACTGCCTTTAAAGTCCCGCAATATGTACTGGGGGAGTACCTCTTTGTTGCTGAAGTATCAACCTGGGGCCGGGAACAAAGACGCAGACTAGGGATGAGTCGAACACTCCCCACCCCCGGTTCGGTTCGCACCAGAGCATGCGAAGACAAAAAGTTTGCGCGAACATTCGAACACCATTAACGTTTATGGGACCTGAACATGAAAAATCAAAAGTGCTAATTTTAAAGGCTTATATGCAATGTTATTGAACTAAAAGTGTATGGGGACCCGGGTCCTGCGCTAGGGGACATGTATCAATGAAAAAAAAAAAGTTTTTAAATCAATCATTTTTCAGGAGCAGTGATTTTAATAATGCTTAAAGTGAAAAAGAAAAAAGAAAAAAAATCCTTTAAATATGTGCCTGGGGGTGTCCTTAGTCTGTGCGTAAAAGGGGGCATCTCTGTGAGGTGTAGAACATAGCCAGAGCAAAATGACATTTCCATAGGAAAAATTGTCATTTAAAATCGCGGCTGTAATGTATTGCCAGTTTCCAGCAATATACAAATAATCGCTGAAAAAAGTGCGTGGGGAGTATGGGTGCTTTGGGGGAGGGGGGCTCTGCCCCCCACCTCAAAGCACCTTGACCCCATGTCTGCGGGTGGGGGCACTTATTGAAATATGGAAGCCCCCTTTAATAAGGGGCCCCCCAGATCCCGGCCACCCTATGTGAATAGGTATGGGGTACATTGTACCCCTACCCATTCACCAAAAAAGGAGTGTAGTGTTAAAGAAAAACAAGAGGCTGTTTTTGACAAGTCCTTTATTGTGTAAAATAGCTCTTTTCTTCTTTCTTCCTCTGGTCTTCCTCCATCTTCTCCTGCCCTGGTCCTTCTGCTTCTTCTTTCAGTCTTCTTGCTTCCTCTTTGTCTTCAATTGTCATATTTATATTCCACTTCCTTCTTCTTTCACCGCCGCCACTCTCCCCGCTGCTGCAGGCCGGCCCCTGTGCATCTTCCAGGATGGGCGGTCTTCACAATGACAGTTCTCTTATAAGAAAGGGTGGGGTCACCCGGTGACGTAAATGGATGACTCACCCCCTCTGACAGCACATGATGTCAGAAGGGGCGGGTTCACTCGGCTATGTCACCGGGTGGCCCCGCCCCTTCGTATAAAAGAAGTTTCATTATGAAGACCGCCCATTCTGGAAGACGCGCAGGGACTAGGCTGCAGCAGCGGGGAGAGCGGTGGCGGTGAAAGGAGGAAGAAGAAGATGAAGATTGAAGATGAAGAGAGGAAGCAAGACTAAAAGAAGAAGCAGAAGACCAGAAGAAGGATAAGATGGAGGAAGAAGAAAGAAGAAAAGAGCTATTTTACACAATATAGGACTTGTCAAAAACTGCCTCTTGTTTTGTTTACCACTACACTCCTTTTTTAGTGAATGGGTAGAGGTACAATGTACCCCATACCTATTCATATGGAGGGGGGTCGGGATCTGGGGGCCCCCTTATTAAAGGGGACTTCCAGATTCTGATAAGCCCCCTGCCCACAGACCCCCATAACCACCGGCCAGGGTTGTGGGGATGAGGCCCTTCTCCCCATCAACATGGGGACAAGGTGCTTTGGGGGTGACCTAAAAGCTTCCTCCCCATGTTGAGGGCATGTGACCTGGCGTGGTTCAGAGGGGGGGGTGTGCTCGCTCTTCCCCAACCCCTCCTGTCATGCCAGAGCTGCATGCTCAGATAAGGGTCTGGTTTGGATTTTGTGGGGGTCCCCACTCCATTTTTTTTTTAAATTTGGCACGGGGTTCTCCTTAAAATTCATACCAGACCTGAAGGGCCTGGTACAGACTTTGGGGGGGACCCCTACGCAATTTTTTTATTATGAGCGGGGTTCCCCTTAAAATATATACCAGACCTGAAGGGTCTGTTATGGACTTTGGGGGGGAACCCTACGCATTTTTTTATTTGTAAATGATTACATGTTGTAAATGATTTTAAAAATTGTGATGACATGCCCCAGTCAAACAGGTGTTGAAAAATTTGGCCTTGGGTGTTGGCGGTGCCAGAACACTGTAACCCCTTGCAGTTACTCTTGTTGGGCGCAGGAACAGGACCTGCTGTTGTAAATTTGTTTAACGACTTAAGGCCCGGAGCCCTTTTTTACACTAGTTGTTTACAAGTTAAAATCATTTTTTGCTAGAAAATTACTTAGAACCCCAAAACATTATATATTTTTTTTTCAAACACCCTAGAGAATAAAATGCCGACAGTTGAAATATTTGTCACACAGTATTTGAACAGCGGTCTTTCAAGCGCAATTTTTTAGGAAAAAATTGGCTTTTTTGAGTTAAAAAATAAGACAACAGTAAAGTTAGCCCAATTTTTTTGTATATTGTGAAAGAGGATGTTACGCCTAGTAAATAGATACCACACATGTTACGGTTGAAAATTGCGCACACTTGTGGAATGGTGACAAACTCAGGTACTTAAAAATCTCCATGGGGACGCTTTAAATTTTTTTAACGGTTACCAGGTTAGAGGTGCAGAGGAGGTCTTTTGCTAGAATTATTGCTCACACTCTGGTGATGGCGGCAATACCTCACATGTGGTTCAAAAAAAAATCGGACCTATCTATCTATCTATCTATCTATCTATCTATCTATCTATCTATCTATCTATCTATCTATCTATCCTAATCTAATCTAATCCTATCCTATCTAATCCTATCCTATCCTTTATATAGTGTGGGGCGTGGATTGAGGCTGATGTGCAGTGATTGGCTAAAGGCATCCTGCCTTTAGCCAATCAAAACTCTCACATCAGGCCGCCCGCTGATTGGCCAAAGCATGCAGGTCATGTACATGCTTTGGCCAATCAGCGGGCGGCATTCCGCCACCATTGGAATGCATTATGGGGCACGCAAAGTTCCCGCGAATGCCCCATAATGTTCGGAAAGACCCGAACAAACGAACACCCGATGTTCGAGTCGAACATGCGTTTGACTCGAACCGGGAGCTCATCCCTAACGCAGACACTCTGTCAAGAAGGCCCCATTGTTCCAAAGACTTTCTAGAAGGATGGACCCAATTGAGCCCCGAAGGGGTACAAGCATTATGTCCAGGGGCAAAATACCAAGCTGGAGGGCGATCCAGGGCTGAAGACATTGGTGTCCCCAGAAGCTATTGCAATGTCACCCAAGTCGGGGATGAAGGCTTGCCAAAGCTCTCTAGGAAAGATTTGTGAAAAGACCAATTAGAAGACCCTCTATGTGGCTTGGCATTGAAGGCCTTGGAGAACAAATGCCCGGACCTGCTCCTTAATGACTCCCTAAAAAGAAGCCCACCTACTGCACCTAGAGTGGGATCTGTTGCAGCTGCATCAAGGGGTGGTCTACCGGAGGGGCCCCTCTGGTGATACTGAAGAGAAATGGCAGTTGTTCCTGCCAGAGAAACACAGGGAGACAGTATTAATGGCCCTACACGACAACCATGGCCATATAGGGCCCGAGAGGACTTTCCACCTGGTGAGGGACCAGTTCTACTGGCCTTGCATGCGGGCTAAAGTTGAGGTTTATTGCCACTTCTGCATCAGGTGCATTCAAAGGAAGATTTTGTCTCACCGAGCTGCCCCAATGGGAAATCTTCAGAGCCAAGCACCCATGGAGCTGGTGTGCATTGACTTTCTGTGCTTGGAGCCAGACCTGAGCGGACAAGGTAATATCCCTGTAGTGACTGACCACTTCACTCAATATGTAAGCCAGGAAGATTTGTGAATAATCAGTGCCCAAATGTGAAATAACAGAAGCAGCAAGGCAACGAAGAGAAAACGCACTACCTCCACAAAAATAAATGCAATAAAAATATGCAGCACTCAAAAACATAAACAAGGTATTAAAAAACACCAAAATAATGAAAAAAAGTCCAAAGTTCTTATATATGTGCATATAGTCCAATCCCAAAGGAAGGAAATAATTCCAAACTTGTTATGTAAAATATATAAGACCGGATAAACACGAAGTGATCAAGATGTCAACTCACCAGATCCAAATGCTGCTTCACCTAAGAGGACAGCAAAAACGCATAGGAAGTTACATATGGGTCCGGATATTCTGGTGACCTTGTCCTTTCATATTGCACATAACAAGTTTGGAATTATGTCCTTCCTTTGGGATTGGACTATATGCAAATATAAGAACTTTGGACTTTTTTTCATTATTTTGGTGTTTTTTAATACCTCGTTTATGTTTTTGAGCGCTGCACATTTTTATTGCACTTCACTCAATATGCCCAGGCAATTTCCCACAAGGGACCAACAAGCATCCACCGTGGCCAAGATCTTAGTGGCAAAGTTCTTCGTGTACTATGGCCTGCCCCAACGTGTCCACTCTGATCAAGGGAGAGATTTTTGAGAGTAGCCCTATCAAGAGACTTTTAGACTTGTTAGGCATCAAGAAATCCAGAACCACCCCATACCATCCTCAAGGGTATTCTCAGGCAGAGAGGTTCAACCGAACCCTCCTGAATATGCTTGGGACTTTGACTTCAGAGCAAAAGCAGCACTGGAGCAAGCATATAACCGCTATTGTGCATGCTTACAACAGCACCACAAATTGTGCCACAGGGTACTGCCCCTATCGTCTGATGTTTGGACAGGAGACTAGGCTGCCAGTAGATTCGGCTTTCAGCACATCCCTAAACCATACCTCAACAACTTCCCACAGAGGGTATGTAGACCATCTGCGGAAAAGCCTGAAGACTGCCTATGATAAGGCTTAAGCCACCTCAGATGCCCAAGGAAGGAGGAATAAGAAGAATTTTATACTCGGGGTAAGAGTACAGGACTTGCAACCAGATGACAGAGTGCTGCTGAGGAATCTGGGTGTTCCTGGAAAGCACAAGCTGGCTGACAGTTGGAAGTCGCAACCCTATGTCATTTGCAAATAGCTGCCAGGACTCCCAGTGTACCAAATCCAGCCAGAAGGGAGCAAGGGCCTGCTGAAGACTTGGCACCGCAACCATCTATTGCCTCTGTCTGAAGCAGTCTGCCTACCGCCCCAGCCAGATTCACAGTTCACACCCACGACCGCTCAGAGATCACAACCAGTGACTAGATCTGTCTGTGCTTCCTAAAGAGGAGGATGAAGAGATGGGGATGGATTGGCTATGGCCTTCTCAACAAACAAGGTCTGCCACCCCCCCTTCTTCTCCTCTCAAGGTGACTGACACAGGGATGCTCAAACCAGAAGCTCCTGAGTTTGTGCCCCAAAGTCCACCGTTTGAAGAGTTGGAAGACCCCCAATCTTCTATGCTGACAGCAAATCCTGAAGACTTTCCATCACTCATTTAAAAGGAAGCTGAAGGTGAAATGCAGGAAGCTGAAGCTGATGTACAGGAGGAAGAAGTGGCCATGGATGAAGACAAAACCCGTGTGCCTGCAACTCCAGAGCCTAAAGAACAGAGAGAGAGAAGGGCTATTCCCCCACCTAAGAGACTGACCTACGATACTCTGGGTGAAAGCTCTGAGGAAGCTGTTTTCACCTCTAAAAGGACTCTTGAGGTGCCTGGTTCTTCCATCGCTGATTTGGTGGAGGACAACCCCAACTCACCCCCTGGCACATCTAGGCAGGACACTCCAGTATCAGTGTGTGGACAGAGCAACTTACCTTCATGTGTCAATTGGTGGGAGATTCCTCTGGCAACTCTGTGTCATGAGATGAGCTGTTTGAGCTTGAGCTCTTCTTATAAAATGCCACTTGTCTAATTTTTCTATGTGCACTAACCTATTTCCTCTGCTTGTATAATGTACAGCATGTAACAGGTTACAGGCTCTTTACCTTCTTTGGGGGACCAAAGGTTCTTTGGTAGGAGGAGTGTGTAGCAGGGAACATATGAATATCTATGCCTGCATTTGAGAGACAGAGTAACAGACTGAACATACTAAGTGGCTTCTATGGGGGTAGCGCTACACACCCATGTTGGCTCAAATCCGGAAGGATCTGGATAACTGGAGTCTTTCCAATCCATCCTGTTTGGCCAAATGAACACACTTAAAATGGACACATTACCCTAGCTACTTTACCTCTTCCAGACAATCCCTATCGCAGCTCCGACTCAATTCTTCAGCTCCCTACGCTTCCTCTCTATTCGCATTATTTAGAGCCAGGGTCTCTCACGCTTACGCCACAAATTACTCACATATGCCAAACTTTAAGGGGGCGTTGGGTTGCCAGATTTTGAACTGTAACACAGAGCTGTACTACTAGCACGAGCACTGGAATGGTTCCCCCGCCCGTTCCTAAAAGCTTCCACAATGGTCGAACAGGACCTATCTACCTTGGACCTCCGAGCCCTATTCTGGGGTTATAGAGGGAACTTACAGGGACTTTCCTCATTGTCTCCCCTTACTACAGCAGTTATACACCCATGGAATAAACAGGCCTTAGCTCCCTCCTATCCTCTGATCCCTCTCCTCTCACTACATTATTCGACAATCCTGCTATGTTACAGGAAATGGGCTCCTCTATGGGAGGCACTTTCACTCACTCCTCTTGGCCGGTAGCACACACTTTTATACATCCTAGCTCACGTCAACCTGTAGTACCCAAGGGTAAAGGCAATTGGCTTGCTGCTAGTGTTGAGCGAACCCGGACTGTAACGTTCGGGTCCGTACCGAACTTTCGGGTGTCCGTGGCACGGACCCGGACCCGGACATTTCAAAAATCGTTCGGGTTCGGTCAGGCCCAAGCGAGTTGTGATCGTCGTTCGGTTAACGGAAATGGGAACCCATGATGTCCAACTGCACTCGATCCTACATATTTTCACACACGATGGCCGGTTCTCCTCACTCACTTTCACGGAGGGTATCTCCTCGGGTAAAGGACATTGTATCGTCCTAACAGCTTATTACATCACTCTCCTCTCCCTAGTCTCCTATCCTCCCTCGATTCCGGACAAATAAGGTACCCACATATTGACGACATCATTCCCCTCTGTTACTCCTTTCAGGGACATTCAAGGGAGATATTGGGGTCTTATCCCGAGCCTCCAGGTTCCATCTATCCAGGACAAGCTGGTAACACCTTCGAAAATCC
>BLSH010405874.1:283589-293720 GCA_018402905.1 Glandirana rugosa
CCCCATTTATTTGTAGGGCACTTGCCCTAGTTTGAAGATGATTTTAGAACAGTTATATGGCTTCTACCATTAATTAATACTTTTCAGACACAGTTTGAAGATGATCCACATTCACCTCCATTTTTGCTTTTTTTATGTTTTTATTTTTTTAAAAATATTTACAGTTATTTCCCTGTCCCCATTTTTTTGTAGGGCACTTGCCCTACCCTTACCCCCATTTTACTTCCTTTTGCAGCCCTCTAGGGCTTTCCAGGACTTTGTTACAGCCATTTTTGTGCATAAAAGTTCGGGTCCCCATTGATTTCAATGGGGTTCGTTGTCCGTGCGATCGTTCGGGTTCCGTCCGGACCCGGACCCGGACTTTGTCCCGAAGTTCGGACGGACCAGCAGAACCCGAACTTCCAGAGGTTCGCTCAACTCTACTTGCTGCTCTACAGTTATCCTCCTTCTGTACAGACCTATTCGCTTCCTCTCAAATTCACAGACCACTGACAGAATACAAGCAACTGTGCACCCTTTCAGAGACACTCAAACATCTGCTCTTCTCACTATAGCAACTGCCACATGCACTTTTACATGATCAACTTCCTACCTATACCAGGAGGTGGTCCACGGATCTGGGAAAAGAGCTAACAGCAGACTGGTGGACTTTGTTTCATTTTACTCATATCCTGCTACTCGCAAGAAAAGGACTTCAAACTTCTCTCCAGATGGTATAGAGATCCCTACTCATTGCATAAGATGTTCCCTTTGGTACCGGCCACCTGTTGGAGATGTGGCTTGGCCGAGGGGACATATCTCCACATCTGGTGGGAGAATTCAACCACTTTGTTCTTAGTTTTTCTTGGTATAAAATACCTTATAATGTTCAAAATTATTACCAACTCCAGAAATAGCATTGTTGTCCATACTTTTGGGATCAATGACCTCACAGAAACGCAGTCTCTTATGCTTCTTACTATCTGCGGATAGACAACTCATTCCAATGTTTTGGAAGACAACTACTACCCCTCTGCTATCTCTGTGGGTGTCCACTATTAATGATATCATGTGCATGGAAGAAATGTTAGTTTTTGACAATGATACTCTTGAAAAATTCAAGACCCTATGGTCTATCTGGCGTGAGTTTTACACCTCAGATAAACTACAGCGTATGCTGCCACCAACCATTTCCTCCGCCTCCATACCGTGACAACCATTAAGAACAGATCTATGCTGGCTGCTCAAAACCTTCTATCTCTCCCCTCTTTTCCTGTGTTCTTCGGGACACAATCCCCCCTCCTTTTTTTTTTTTTTTTTTTTTGCTATCCTTAATAAACTTATGCTCTCTTCTCTCTTGTTTCAGCTATTTCCTTCTCTCTTGATCACTCTTTGAAAAGTACCTTATTCTTGGTTTAAATTTATGATGACATTTTACAATTTATTAGCTTGTCTTATTGAAACTGTTTGTGTACCATGCTTGGTTCCCTTCTTCTCCTGAAGAACCAGATAAGACGCTATGTGTTTATTTATATCATCTTTATATACTCATAATCTTCACCAAGGATGTAAACATTGTTGAATATTGAATTATCTTGTACAATAAAACTTTATTTACCTCTAAATATCTTTGCTGTGTCCATAGAATACACAATAATTACTACATCATGTATACACTGGCTACTGGTGCAACAATAACATTTTATATGCTGTTGTAGCACATCATATACATCCCATCGATATAGTTTATCAAATGCAATACTATCAGAAATATAAAATATATTTCAGATTTTCAGATGTATGAGTGGAATGCACAGCACTGTTAAAAGTTGGTTCTGTAAATTTATTCCACAAAATCGTTAACAGCAGTTTCTCATACAAGTACAAGCTTTTAAGCAAGATCTGCACTTTCTCTGGTTAGAAACACTGAATAGAAAATAACATTTTACAATGTATATACTGTATGTACACCGGAATCAGAAGCTTAGTATCAATTAGTAATCACATAGGTATAGAATCAATTAGTAATCACATAGGTATACAAAATACATGAATTTAAGATCTTTCTATATAGTTCACTCCAATGGAGACAAAATATAAACTCGAACCAAGTAATCTCTCATTCAGCACAGTTCAATAATATTGTTCCAAAATAGCCTAAAAATAAAAAATAAAAACAAAATCATGAAATTAAATAAATATGAATAGATTTCAAAACTAAATGCATCCTATATTAATTGACCCATATATCATATTAATTTCAAATATTTCTTTAATGGATTAAAAGATAATAATACAAATATACATTTATTAAAAGAATCACACTTACATTGTAAAAGCAACAAGCAAACAATATGGAATTCCAATCAAATGAACGTAGAACGTAGTACTATACAGACAGGTAGTACTATACAGACAGGTCCACCTCGACCGACGCGTTTCATCCGCCAGGACTTCAACAGTTGAAGTCCTAGCGGACGAAACGCGTCGGGTGAGGTGGACCTGTCTGTATAGTACTACGCTCTACGTTCATTTGGTTGGAATTCCATATTGTTTGCTTGTTGCTTTTACAATGTAAGTGCGATTCTTTTAATTTAAAAACTGGTCAACAGTATTACACTATGTAGACCTATTTTCATTGAGGCACGCTGTTATTGGGTTGACATTGTTCCTCGGGATCTGGTTGTGGACCCTTAAGTTTCAAGAAGGCTGGATCTGGAAACGTTGTGAATGATGTATTGAGGTCTATTGGATTGCCCCTATAAGATCATCTTTTATGCGCAACTTTCTCTTATCTCTGGTAAGAGTATTATTTACATACACGGTGGAGGTGCACAGTGCATGTTGGTGTATCACAACCCGTTGGAAGTAATAGCCACACTTTTTGGTGCCCTGAAGGGTGAAGGATACCACATTTATATGAACTTTTCAATTTCACAATTCTATATTTAATTTTTGTATATGAATGTTTTTTATGGACCCACAATATTTGGATGTCATGTTCACATTATTTAGATTGACTGGGGTGACTCTCCAGTATTTCTTTGTCATTTATGCATTCTAGCGCTACACTTTATGAGTTTCAAGAATACATTTAAAGGGCAATGCCTTAAAATGGGAGATTTTCAGAGTAGAATATTTCAGGCTTTAGTAAACAATTGGGAACTCCATTTTCGCATTATAATCAGGTGTGCTGCAAAGAATACATTCATTATCATAGGGCGTAGATCTGGTGGAAACTGTTCGACAGAAACGCTTAGTATAGCCTGCTCTGCATTGGTTTTAATTATTAGCTTTGCTATGAGACAGAAAGTAGAGTTCCAAAAGCTGCAACAGAGGTTAGAGTCATGGAGCTTACCTTTAGCCAATACGTAGGGGGTGTAGTGCCATTGGAGATGGATCTTTTGTGCCATCTCCCAGTATGTTGTGCTTTTAGATGTGGAGAGGTTGGCCATAATAGCCTTGTGCCATTGCTGATCAGAAATATGCTGTTTTAGATTTTCAGATCATTTTAGTAGGGGTTTGGATATAGAGAATGATAACTTGTCATGTATGCAGTTGTAGAACAGTGAGATGCCCTTTTGTAGGGGGTTCATTGAAAACCAGAACTGCCAAATTTTAGGAGCCAGCCTAAGTTCTGAGATGGGAGACTGCTGTAGGAACGATATTAATCGGGCATACTGTATGTGAGGAACTCTCCATCAGGAAGGGTGTAGTGGGAAGGAAATGTGATAAACGGAATGGGTTTGTTTTTAAAAAATATGTCTGAGACATTACAGATCCCCTTTTTTCCTATAGCTTGAGAGCAATGTCTGGAAGGAGGAATTTGAGGATCTCTAAGGGTGTGCGTAAATTAATCGGTGTATCAGAAGTATTGTCAAATTTTAGAAAATATTTCTACGCTGTAATAGTCGCAGGCATAGTGAGATGGTTTTGACCTATTTTAAGATTGTGGGAGAAAGCGTTCACTAGCAGCAAGGAGCTTAGTTTTCTTAGTGTGATTGATTTTTGCTCTATAGAGCACCATGGCTTAAGAGTGTTCAGGTGGAACCAGAATATGGATTGGTCTAGTATGGTTGCCACATAAGTCTTGTATATCAGAGACTCCCAAACCTCCTACTTTCCTATGTTTCCTGTGGGTGTTGTGAGCGCATCTGGCTTTACCCTTGGCTCAAAGAAGAGTAGACCGTTGCTTCTGCATGGTCTTAAAAAATGACAGTGGCACAGGGATAGGGAGCACTCTAAAGATGTATAGACGTTTTGAAGGCTGCCAACCTACCGGCCCAAGATAAGTAGTATTTGCTCATCTTACTAAGGTCTCTAAGTATTTGCAATTAATGGAACGTATTTATGCTTGTAAAGGTGGGAGATTAGAGAGGTCAAACATATTCCTAGGTATGGTAGAGAATCCTTAACCCACGGGTAAGAGAATTACCGCTGTAACGTGCACCTATCTGCGTCGTCTATATTTAAACCTATGATGTTAGACTTTGTCTCATTCACCTTATAGTATGAAATGTGGTTAAATGCATTAAGAATTTGGTGGACCATTGGGAGGGATTGCTTTGGGTCATACATGGATATAATGATATCATCTGTGAAGAGGGTGATGACATGAGGTTCTCCTTTGATAGATATACGCTAAATTTAAGCATGGGACCTAATTTTTTCCGCTAGCGGCTCCATTGCGAGAGCAAAGATAAGCGGGGACAGGGGACACCCTTGCTTTGTCCCATTTGTGATAGAAACGTTTTTTGAGAATAGGCTGTTAGAGTGTACATAGGCCGAGGGTACAGTGCTGAGATTGCATCAAAAATTTCACCATGTATACCAATTTTTTTCAGAACTCGAGACAGGTAGCCCCAATGGACCCTATTGAAGGCCTTATCAGCGTCCAGGGTAAGCATAAGGTTGATCATACGCCTTGTGGCACAAACCCCACTTGATCAGGTTTGACCAACGTGGGGAGAAGACGGAGTAACCTGTTGGTAATGAACTTGGCATATGACTCCAGATCCACATTCAATAGAGATATGGGCCTAAAATTCTGTACATGTGTTGGGTCCTTCCCCGGTTTAGGTAGGTTGATAATATTGGCAGTTAACTTTTTGGGAGCAATGGTAGTTTCTCGCCCGTTTTGGGATGGTAAAGGTATGACCGTTTCTCTTTTGTAGTTTTATATTTCATTTGTTGGACTAGTAATTTCCCAGCCTTGTTGCCATAGAGGTACTGGTTAGTTTTTATAAATTTGAGTTGGTTAAGGTGTTGGGTTGTTAGAAGTAATCTCAGCTCAAGTCTAGCCTGATTTAGTTGTTATAATACATGGGCTGTGGGTTTCTGTTTGTGTGTTTGTTCTAGCTGTTTAATATTAGACAAGAAATTTTTTAGCCGCCGTGCCTTTCACCTCCTCTCCACCGCATTTAATTTCATCATAACCCCTCTGATAAAGGCCTTATGCGAGTTCCATAGTGAGAAGGGGGAGGCAGCGAACGGAGCATTAAGATCAAAAAATGATTTCAGATATATTTGTAAGTGTTTTTTATGGTCTGGTTGAGACATCAGCAAGACATCATTATGCCAATGATTTGCTCTTATCCCTAGCCCACCCCTCCCCACTGTAATGGACAATGGGGCATGGTCTTACCATGTGATATTGCCAATGACTGACTTATGCACATTTTGAAACAGAAACGTATCAACCAAAAATAAATCAATACGTGAGTAAATATTATATGCGTGGAAAAATGTGTAGTCCTTTTCTGTTGCGTGGTGACAACGCCACACGTCAAATAGTGAAGACGTTTCCAGAAACGGTGACAGTGTAGCTCTATGGGAGCGGTGTGGTGAAGGGCTGGTGGTGTCCATTTGTTGGTTAGGAACCACATTATAGTTACCACATAAGATAATGTGACCTTTGCAAAAAGGTTGGACCTTTTTCCAAATTTTCCTCTCTGGGAGCCGTCCTTCCTGGGGTGGCCCAGCGCTCTATGGGCCCTATCCAGTTCCAGGAGGTGTGATGGGGTGTTTGGGATCAGCGTTTTTATCAAGTCCTGGATCACGTCAGGGACATCCGTGATCGATTTTGGGAGTCCTATGACTCTAAAATTGTATCTTCTGGACCTGTTCTCCAGATCATCGATTCTGGACAAAGCTGTGTCCAATTGATCTTGTAGTGAACTGATTAGGTCCGAATTCTGATTAGAGACCACTGCTGTTAGATCCAGTTTGCTTTCGATCACTTCCATTCTTGCGCCAAGCATTTGGAAGTCTGATTTAATGTCTCCTATTATTTTTGCGGCTGTATTGGCTAGCCCCCTGTCCAGAAGGTTTGAAAGCTTTAGGTAGAGGTCCTCTGCCTGTAGTGCAAAGTCCTGATGTTGATGGTCAGGGGAGGGTTGGATCCTAAAGTTAGGCCCCATGGGGGAGAGATGGTAATCCCCTTGAGCGCGGGCGAGGAGAGATTCTGTGGAGGCTGGGGATGGTGTTAGGATCTGAGGGTTGCAGCCATATGTCTGAGGCATATATGTGAGTGTAGCTGGTGCCAGAACTTTCCTTGTCTCCTGGGGAGATTCATTGCCTGAAGAGCAGGCCACATGTGGCTGTGCTGTTACTGAGGCTGGAGCGGCGGGCATCTTGGTACACCCAGATGAGGAGGCCACAGCGAAGAGGGGTCCCAGGTCCTTCTTTGTGGCCGGTCCGGCCATACAGAGCATCTGCCGCAGGTGTAGTGGGCTCGGGTCGCCTGCCTGCTTGCTGGTCTGGGGGCTCAGGGCATCTGTGGAGGCTCCGTTGGCGGGCAGTGGTGCAGAGCTACTGGCTTACACGGCCATGTCGGAGCTCCCGCACATGCGCACTCCAAAGTTAAAATTTTAACAAACCATTGTTGCAACATATTAAAATTATGACAACATTGTCAAAGCATGTCCTAATGGTGCCGGTCACCTCACCCATACAACCACCATTCACAGCAACTCATCCATCTACTTGACTGGGCCACAGCACCATTTCTAGGGATGGCCTGGACTAACTTAAAAGGTGATTGCACAGTCATAAGGCACTTCTACCGACATATGGTTAGCCAATTAGGGAAAGCTGATCAGCATGGTTTCCGGGATAGCCAAGTGTGGACTAGGATGGGGAGAAAGGGGCAGCAGGTAACGGGAGTCCATTATGAGTAAAGAATGGGAGCGGTCAATCCAGCTTTGCTTTACCACCATCTAATTCAACTCTTCGCAGTAACCCAGCTGGGTAGTGGAGCAAACACCGGGCTCTGTAGATCACAAACAGATACATTCCAGATAGCAACAATCCTATATACGCTCATCCCGTCCCGTTTGCTGGAGTGTCTCACACTGTTTAAATCCTCCCTCGCTGGCAGATGCCGCCCATCAAAGAAAATGTCATGGCGTCTGAGAGCCGTGCACCGCGGCATCAATGAAAGGCCCCACACGTAGCTGGCAGTATCCCGGGGTCATGCACCTGGTGGAAGAGTCTGGCTTATGCAGGGAGCAACCTCTCTTACGACCCTGATTTCGGAAGCCCCTGGTAGTGCGGACAGGGAGTTCAAGAGTGCAGGGAGGCATGAGGGCTTGGATGGGTCACTCACGGTGCAAGCATGGAGGGTTCCTCCTAGGCTCATGCTTGGATGATTGCGTAGTGGTACAGTCCCAGTTGGCAGTGTCATCAACAGGCTGGCAGTGTGGTACACAGGGATCAGACAGAAGAGTGGTCATAGACAAGCTGGGGTCAGTGCAGGCGGAAGGCAAAGCAGGAACAGGAGACAGGCCGGGGTCATAGGAACAGGAAACTCAGATAAACTCAACGCTGGGGACACGGGTAACACTGTAGAACAGACAACACCAGCTGTGTGAGCCTGGCAGTGCTCACACCATACGCCGCACACTGCATCAAATTGGTCTGCATGGCTGCTGTCCCAGAAGGAAGCCTCTTCTAAAGATGATGCGCAAGAAAACCCGCAAACAGTTTACTGAAGACATGCAGACTAAGGACATGGATGACTGGAACCATGTCCTGTGGTCTGATGAGACCAAGCTAAACTTATTTGGTTCAGATGGTGTGAAGTGTGTGGCGGCAACCAGGTGAGGAGTACAAAGACAAGTTTGTCTTGCCTACAGTCAAGCATGGTGGTGGGAGTGTCATGGTCTGGGTCTGCATGCATGCTGCCAGCACTGGGGAATTACAGTTCATCGAGGGGACTATGAATGGCAACATATACTGTGACATACTGAAGCAGAGCGTGATCCCCTCCCTTTGTAGACTGGGCCGCAGGGCAGTTTTCCAACATAACGACCCCAAACACAGCTCCAAGGCGACCACTGCCTTGCTAAAGAAGCTGAGGGTAAAGGTGATGAACTGGACAAGCATGTTTCCAGACCTAAAGCCTATTGAGCATTTGTGGGGCATCCTCAAATGGAAGGTGGAGCTCCATGATGTTTTCATGGAGGAGTGGAAGAGGACTCCAGTGGCAACCTGTGAAGCTCTGGTGAACTCCATGCTCAAGAGGGTTAAGGCAGTGCTGGAAAATAATGGTGACTACACAAAATATTGACACTTTGGGCCCAATTTGGACATTTTCCCTTAGGGGTGTACTGACTTTTGTTGCCAGTGGTTTAGACATTAATGGCTGTGTGTTGAGTTATTTTGAGGGGACAGCAAATTTACACTGTTATACAAGCTGTACACTCACTACTTTGCATTGTAGCAAAGTGTCATTTCTTCTTGCTGTCACATGAAAAGATATAATAAAATATTTACAAAAAAATGTGAGGGGTGTACTCACTTTTGTGAGATACTGACCCTGATTTACTATACCTCCCAAATCGACTCCAGCAGTGCATTAAAATAACTCCCAATTAGAGTTGAGCAGATACCTGGATGTTCGTGTTCGTCGGGTTCGGCCGAACCTCGTGAAAACGTTCGGGTTCGGCACCGAACTCAATCTGAACTTGACCCCGGACACCAAACCCCATTGAAGTCAATGGTAAACCGTACTTTTGGGCACAAAAATGGCTGAAAAAAAGTCATGAAAAGGGCTAGAAGGCTGCAAAAGGAAGCAAAATGGGGGTAAGAGTAGGACAAGTGCCCTGCAAACAAATGTGGATAGGGAAATAACTTAAAATCACAAAAATAAAAATGGGAGGAGGAGGTGGATGTGGAGTAGGAGCCTAGATGTTGACTAGGCCGTGACTGTGGCAGTGTAGGTGGAAGTGGCGGTGGTGGAGGAGGAGGAGGTAGCCAACACTGTTTTTTGTTTGTTTGGGGTTTTTTTAGAATTGGGGTAGCCCCCAAAATATTGAGACATATTAAAAAAAAAAAGGATACCAATGGCTGTGTGAGGCCGGTCTAAATGTCTATTCTGCACAAGGTACAGACAAGTCTTGTGGGATCCATGCCTGGTTCATTTTAATAAACGTTAGCTTGTCCACGTTGGCTGTGGACAGGCGGCTGTGCTTGTCTGTGATAACGCCCCCTGCCGTGCTAAACACACATTCAGACAATACACTGGCTGCAGGGCAGGTCAGCACCTCCAAGGCATAAAGGGCAAGCTCAGGCCATGTGGCCAATTTGGAGACCCAGAAGTTGAATGGGGCAGACCCATCAGTCAGTATGTGTAGGCGTGTGCACACATACTGTTCCAACATGTTGCTGAAATGCTGCCTCCTGCTAAGACGTTGCCTATCAGCTGGTGGTGCTGTTTGTGGTGGCGTGCTGCTGACAAAGCTTTTCCACATTTCAGCCATGCTAACCCTGCCTTCTGAGGTGCTGGCGGTGCCAAAGCTGCGTTGGCGACCTCTTCCTCCTCCTCCTCTGCCTTCGCCTTGTGCTTCCACTGAACCCCCGGTGTCATTTGGGAATGCCCTCAGCAGCGCATCTACCAGAGTGCGCTTGTAGTCGCTCGTCTTCCGATCACGCTCCAGTGAGGGAATTAAGGATGGCACGTTGTCCTTGTAACGGGGATCCAGCAGGGTGGCCACCCAGTAATCAGCACAAGTTAAAATGTGGGCAACTCAGCTGTCGTTAAGCAGGCACTGCAGCATGTAGTCGCTCATGTGTGCCAGGCTGCCCAGAGGCAAAGACAAGCTGTCCTCTGTGGTAGGTGTATCATCTGTGTCCTCCGTATCCCCCCAGCCA
>BLSH010405874.1:318977-338019 GCA_018402905.1 Glandirana rugosa
CGTTTGACGGGGAGGACACAGTGACCGACGTTTGACGGGGAGGACACAGTGACCGACGTTTGACGGGGGTGGACACAGTGACCGACGTTTGACGGGGGTGGACACAGTGACCTATGGGGGCAGTTTGCAGCCAGTGACACAGGAGGGGCAGTTTGCAGCCAGTGACACAGGAGGGGCAGTTTGCAGCCAGTGACACAGGTGGGGTACATTGCAGAGTCGTCCCCCACCCCCCCCCGCACTTACCCCATCCAGCAGGCAGGATTCTTGTTGCAGAGATTCGGCATGCGAGAGCGCGCTGGGTCTGCAGAGTTCGGCCCATGGAGAGCGGCTGTCCCCCCCTCGTCGGTCCCCGGGCAGTCATGGCCTCTGTGGGAGCGGAAGTCACCTCTGCTGCCACAGTGACCCGCATCCAATCACCCTGAGCTCAGGGCAGCCAATAAAGCTATGAGTGTGCGCCTGCTCAGCGCACACTCATAGCTTTTAATGGCCAACCAATAGGCTCACTACTTGACTGTCATGTGACAGCCAAGGAGCCGAAAAAATAAAAAAAGAGAAAGTCAATGTACCGACGCCACCTGCAGGTGGGCGGGGTTGACTTTTTTTTTCCTCTTTTGCCGGCGGGGAGGCGGCGCCCCAGCGCCCCTCCCACACCAGCCGCCGCTGGTGTTAACCCTTGGCTATGTTCATCAGATCAGTATTACTCCAGGACAAAATTCTAAGTCAGTGGTTATCAACCCTGTCCTCAAGTACCCCCAACAGGTCATGTTTTCAGGCTTTCTATTATTTTGCACAAGTGATTTGATCAGTTTCACTGCCTTAGTAATTACCACAGCTGTTTCATGTGAGGGAAATCCTGAAAGCATGACCTGTTGGGATGCCTTGAGGACTGAAGTTGAGAAACACTGATCCAAGCAACAGTTTTCTAACCAGATGTACCTGTGCAGTGTAAACACTACAATTTGAAATGTCCAAGTCCCTGGCTACACTGATCTTCCAATTTAAAGTCCCAAAATAACTTGCTTACATTAGACTATTTGGACAAGAGACTAATAAAATGCCAGCCTGTCTTTGGATTGTGATGAGAACCCAACCAGGAATTTATTATAAACTTCAACATAAGCATTAGCATATCTGGGATGTGAACCAGCAACCTTTTGGGTACCAGGTGGATTTGCTAGCCACACAGATAGTGAGCAGTGAGCATATGTCTTGTCCATCGCTGTGCTGTGAACCAGCCCTACGTCCATAGCCATGCTCAGTATCACAAGTAATATACAGTAGATTGTCCTAAGGATTGGGAAATGTGCCTTTACACTTACATGAACTATAATGGCAGCCCAGGGTTCAGTGTAGAGTTGGGGCACCATTTGTAGCTATAACAGCTTCAACTCTTCTGGGAAGGCTGTCCACAAGGTTTAGGAATGTGTCTATGGGAATGTTTAGCCATTCTTCCCAAAGTGCATTTGTGAGGTCAGGCACTGATGTTGGATGAGAAGGCTTGGCTCGCAGTCTCTGCTCTAATTCAGCCAAAAGGTGTTCTATTGGGTTGAGGTCAGGACTCTGTGCAGGCCAGTCAAGTTCCTCCATACCAACCTCCCTCTTCCATGTCTTTATGGCCTTTGCTTTGTGCACTGGTGCGCAGTCATGTTGGAACAGGAAGGGGCCATCCCCAAACTGTTCCCACAAAGTTGCCGAAAATGTCTTGCTGATGCCTTAAATGTTCCCTTCACTGGAATTAAGAGATCAAGCCCAACCCCTGAAAAACAACCCCACACCATAACCCCCCCTCCATCAAATGATTTGGACCAGTGCACAAAGCAAGATCCATAAAGACATGGATGAGCAAGTTTGGGGTGTAGGAACATGACTGGCCTGCACAGAGTCCTGACCTCAACCAGACAGGACACCTTTTGGCTGAATTACAGCGGAGACTGTGAGCCAGTCCTTCTCATCCAACATCAGTGCCTGACTTCACAAATGCATTTCTGGAAGAATGGCCAAATACTCCCATAGACAATCATCCTAAACCTTATGGACAGCCTTCCCAGAAGAATTGAAGCTGTTATAGCTGCAAAGGGTGGGCCAACTCAATATTGAACCCTACGGACTAAGACTGGGATGCCATTAAAATTCATGTGCATGTAAAGGCAGGTGTCCCAATTGCCTAGCTAGTGTATCTGCCAAGATTTGCAATAGTGGTGGAACCCTGCTACACGTAAGTACTACATTTAGACATAATTTAGGTAAGGCCCTGAGTCATGTTTAACAACATAGAGAGGACAAACAGCATCTCTACATGAAGTGTCATGCTTGGGAATTGAACTCAGGACGTTTGCAATGGTAGACAGATTTGCTACCTTTTAAACCACGGGCCTTACACACATCAAGTCCTCCTGCACATAAATACACAGATACTGCATGTCTAGGAATATATAGGACTTACATTATTCAGGAGTTAATCTTCTAAATGTAATCTGTGATTTCTGTTGGTTCTTTCTGCATGAGCGTAGAATAGTAATGTTATCCTCAGATTTTTGGTAATGACATTTTTATTTCTGATGTTGGTACATATCACATTTTTGGGGCTCAAATTAGGATCATTTGGAAAGAATAAAAAAAAAAATGGGACTAATTTTACATTTTCATAAGCAATGGTATTGTTTGTGGTTTGTAAAGACACCTGTGTGAGTTTGGCTAAATATTTTTGTGACATGGACAGCAGCAAATGAAAGTGACAGAGAAAAAAAATTATTTACAAAACATGAAGAGATTTCACATTCTAGCATTCTTAAAAACAAAATAGATTATCAAAATTGCAACAATGTTGCCAGGACAATTTCTTTGACAGAAAGATACATTTCTTCTCAACATGAAATGGATTTATTTGATAAAGTAACAATTGTACCATTAGAATGAATGGCTGAAACTTGCATTTGGCAAAATAACTCATTTTCACTCCCAAAAATGTGTGTAAAATAACTCTCATTTTGGTATTTACTAACTACTCAAGGAGTTACTCCATGAGAGTTATTTTGAGAGTTGTTTTGTGTCTGAGCATGCTCAGTTGTGCTCAGCTGTGCTCTGTACCTAGGAGTAAGGAGACGGGGAATTTATCTCTTCTCAGACTTTTTAAGATATTTCAGTGTAGAAATCACTTTTTCATACAGTTAAAAGCAGATTATCTTTAAACAATATACTGCATATTTTAGTACAATTTAGGGGATCAGATCATGCTCCAAATATTCTTTCTATTTGCACTACTCCAGGTCTGGACTGGAGTAAGGAGTTGGGCATTATCTGTGACCTGGGCACTATAGTACATTCAAGTTTGGCCGATATTTTGCGGCAGCCTGTATAATGAATTCCCTATGTGCGCTATTTATAGCTATTTGCTCATATCTGCCGTTAAATAGCGCACAGTAGCGCAAATTTGCGCCTGATCAGTATAGTAAATAAACCCCACTGTATATATTTAGCGTCAGTAGAAGCGATATAATGGAATTGTACTCGCGCCTTGGAGTGATGTGCCCTTATTCCTTCCCAGTGTTGAGCTGCTGCTGTATATAATAAGCTCTCACTAGTAGAACTTATAACCTAAAACCAAAATCATACAATACAGCGCATGCTCTTTATCTTACATTATTCATTGTGACTAAATTGTGCTCTTGTGAACCTTTATGCTTATGTTACAAAATCGGAAACCGTTGCTGAATGAATTGTTTCACTATCAATGAATGACTGTATTAAGTATCATAAATAGCGCATGCTCCTTTTGTATCATATCACTCTCAATGGGAACAAAAGTGCCTGGTGCTAAAACAATTTATACATTATATAGATTTCTATTATGTGCAATAATTTAAAAAATGCATAAAAAAATGAATTATACAAAAAGTTTCTTAAAGTGTTTATCGTGCTTCTGTGCAGATTTCTCCTTAATGCAGTGATGATTGTAACTTGAGTGACTTCATAACGCACAAGGAGGACCGGGATCACTCCTCCCTCACCAGATCCATTGGACCCTATGCCTTGCTCCATATAAGGGTCTATTGGGCTTTCAGGTCTACTTAGATCCCTTTGTGATGATCTACTCCAGCTCCTGCTACTCCTCCAATCCTCCGCTCCACAGGGATGATACAGCTGTAATCTCAGGGGGCCAGCGTTTTCAGTAGTAGGTCAGATCTCTTCCTCCAGTGGACCCCACATCACTCGTCATTGTTATAAACTCTCCTATTAAGATCTTCCTCCAGTTTGGGGTGAAGGTGACCACAGGGCTCACTGTCAATCCTGTTTGTCCCAGGATTGTGGCTGGAACCTCTCCCACATGGAGTGTCATCTTAAAGATATTGCCTTGTTTCCTAAACAGGAGCACACTTCTCTCCTGGCTGCAGCGACTGCTCCAAATCCTACTGCACCTGTTCATATTGAGAGTAATATGATACAAAAGGAGCATGCGCTATTTATGATACATAATAATACGGTCATTCATTGATAGTGAAGCAATTCATTCAGCAACGGTTTCTGATTTTGTAGCACAAGCATAAAAGTTCACAAGAGCACAATTTAGTCACATTGAATAATGTAAGATAAAGAGCATGTGCTGTATTGTATGATTTTACCTGGTATGATGGTACCTGAGACCGCCATCTTCCCATCACCGTTCTGTTTTTTTCTAGTGAAATGGAATACCAAACCATCTTTGTGTCAGGAGTGTCACTAGAGTCAATAGCCTTAAGTGTACTACAAAAAATCTGAAACAGATATATAATGAACATTATACCCATGAAAGTATAAATGCGATGTCAAACAGTGAAAGAACTGTTGGGACCAGAGGAGGAAAAACTTCTGTGGTCTAACGAAAGTCTACAAAGATCCGTAGATCTCAACCTCAGTGCACCCGAGCCGGAATGCCAAGATATATATCTATGTCTGTAAAAAGACAGAGATAATCGTGAGGAGGTGGTCCAAAATTCAGGAACCGATAAGAGCAGCACCCAAATAACTATATCGGGTCGGGTGAACTGAACTGAGGAAAATACATGTGGACACAGGCGGGTCAGGCCTGCTAACAGAATATAACTGGAAAAACAGTATCACTAAACTGAAATAAGGTCAAATAGATAGCCATAGATAACCAACTGAATATTACAAGACTTGTATCTTGTACGTACTGTATATAGTACAAACGAAATGTGTTATTCAGGAGGAAAGTTTACAGTTCAAGTCCCATTACTGTTAAGAGATACATCACCTGGTCTTTATAAGACACTTCAAACTATGAGAATTTTGACAGCTGGAGCAGTCCAAAGAGATGCTGCTAATATGTTGATTTCTGAAAAGAAAACTGCAATAAATCAGAATGTCAATAGGTGGCAGCGTTGCATAGGAGATGAATCCTAAATGGGTATATTTCCACTGTGAACTGTATATAGAGTAAAGACCTGTGCAAGCAAGAAGTTTACTTGTACTGATGGGTAAAACAAAGAACCTGCAAGGAGGCATTTACTGGTGTCAGAGCAATCACTAAGTTCCAAAGGGATAATTACGATGCAAAGTTTCAGTTTAACCAAGATATTCCCTTCTTTTTCAGTCAAAGGTGTCAATAAATTGCTCCTAATTATTGCCCACGGGGTCCAGGTTTCCCTTTTCATAATGAGTTCTGCGACGGTCTCTTCTGGCGGAAGGGGTCTTCCATAGGGGTGAGATCCTTTGGGTCGATGGGAGTCTTTGTGGCTGGTCAGCCTCTAGAAGTCCCAACTTAACCAGAATATCCTGTCCCTCTGAGAGAGTGGTTGCAATGTACATGGAGGCGTTATGAGGAACTATTAATTTAAATGGGAAACCAATCTGTAATAGATGCGGGCTGAGACCAACGCTGAGGTGATTTCTTTGAATTTTTTGTGCCTCTCCAATGTGGCCTGTGAGATGGCTGTGTATATCTGTATTGTGACGCCATCCAAAGAGATGTTTTGTGTGTTCCTGGCAGCCCTTAAAATCTCTTCCTTAGTGAAGAAATCCTTCATACACAACACAATATCCCTTGGGGGTTTATCTGGAGGTGGTTTAGCCCTGAGGGCTCTGTGTATGCGATTGCATGTAAATGATGAGGTGGCCATGTTAGGCAGAAGGGATTTAAATAACTTCAGTGTGTGTGTTGTAAGGTCCATTATGGATTCAGAGACACAGGTTGTTCTGTGTATTGTGGTTGTCTAAATCTTCCACGTGAGCCTGCAGTTGAACAAAGGCAGTGGAAAGAGCCTCATGGCCCCTAGAGAGCACATTATATGCGATTGCAAGCTCGTCATGTTTTGTTTCTAACATGTCCGTGCGTGAGCCAAGGGCTGCTATCTCCTGGGATAGCGTGGCTGTGGATTTTTGCAGTTCACTCTGGAACTTGTTGGCCAATTTGGAGCATAATGTCTCCAAGCTGCTTTCTAAGTCTTTTTTTGTCAGGGGAGAGTACTCAAAGTCACTAGGATCATCCGGCACCTGTGTGTGCTGCTCCTCTAGTGGCGTCTTTTTGGCAGCTGCAGAAGAGGCCTTGGAGCTGGTGCCTTTGCCTGCCATCTTAGCTTGTTCCTGGTCTCTGAGGAGATAGCGGGTTAGAGATCGTTGGGCTCCTCCACGGTGCTTTTTCAGTGGTGTAGAAAAGCATGGACTGTATTTCTATCTGTCTCGGTCTGAGTGCTGTGGTTATCCTGCTTATAGCCGGCTTAATCACGGCCGTATTCCCGAGCATGTCTAGAGCTCAGCTCAGAAGCAGGCGCTCATGTCCGTGCCGTGCATGCTCCCCATTAGTGTCACTTTATAGATATATTTTAAAAGAGAAAACGCTTCTGGATTCAATGAGTGAAACCCTGGTTGTGTTAATTCTTAAACCTAATAAGGACCCCATACTATGGGAATCTTACCTTCTTATTTCTCTAATTAATATGGACCTTAAGATTCTCTCTAAAGTACTTGCTAGTCACTTAAATACTGTAATCACCCGACTAATACATCCAGATCAAATTGTTTGTTTTTTTCTGGTTCAAACTTTTTATTGTAGAAGAACAACAACAATACAGAAGTAAGCATTGACAATACAGAAGCATCCCATGGTCTTACATAATGATTAGAAACGAGGAAACGGTGGAGGGTATAGACCAAAGGTGTAAGGTAATGAATATGACAGCATAAGGGAGGACCCATGAGATGAGCTGTATTGCGGTTACCCTACGTCACTATGCGGGGGAGGAGAAAGAAAATGGAGTATACGAGCCCAGTGATTAGGGGTAGTTCCTATGGGGTGCATCTTCCGGTCTTAAAATGACGGTTCGGTCTTAGGCACGATTGGTGAGTGTACAAAGGGCCAGGGACGTCCTGGGAATACTGGCCTGAGGTTGCCATCCTGGTAAAGGAGGAAAAGATGGAATGGGGGGAACAGGATCAGGGAATCGGGAAAAGAGGGGAGGAGATAGTAGGAAAGCCATAGGCTCAAGGTAAGCTAGGTGAGAAAGGGAGGAAAGAGAGCCTGGGGGGGAGGGGGGGAGCCAGGGGAGGGCAGGTCGCATGGGGTCTGGAGTCGGGGTTATATGTATGTACGAAATGTATGGTCCATTTCGCAAAGAGATCAGGGTTTGAAGAGAGAAACGTCAAAGCCCGGGGGAGCAAAGTGGGTTAACCACGGTCCCCAGAGGCGCTCATGTTTGAATAACTTGTCTAAGGCCATAGCCTCGATTCTGGCGTGGATCATTGCCTTCGTGACCCTGCTTTTGGTCTCGGCTATTGGTAGGTGTGGGGATTTCCACGCGTGGGCAATGGTTTGCTTTGCCACCGTGGTGACCTGTAGGAGAAGTTTGAATTGGGATCTGGAAAGTTCTGCGGGTTTTAAGTTTAGAAGTGCCTTCATAGGGTCAGGGGCTATGCGACAGTCCATTCGTTTACTAATGATTTCGAATATCTGGGCCCAAAATAAGCCTACAATTGGGCAACTCCACCAGATGTGTAAGTGGGTCCCAGGGTCCGGGCAACCCCAGAAGCAGAGCGGGGAATAGGAGGGCAAGAATTTATTTATCCGGGCTGGGACCAGGTACCACCTCATGAGGACTTTGTAGGAGGTTTCAAGAGCTGCGATGTTCTGGGAAGAGGATTTGGTTGATTCCCAATCTTTAGGGTCAATGGATTTTTGAAGGTCTTTTTCCCAGGCCTTAACGTAGGAGATCTGGGTTGGAGGTAAGGGATCGAGTAGATGGGCATATAGTGTAGAGATCGTACTCCTGGCGTGAGGGTCAGTCTGGCAAAAATGTTTGAAAGGTGAAATGGCGGGCAGGGAGGAATTGGTGTGCACATGCGGGGTGAAGAGATGTTTAAGTTGTAGATAGCGGAAAAGTTCGGAACTAGGAATTTGCAATTGTTCCTGAAGAGTAGGAAAAGACTTGATAATGTCAGGGGTGGTGAAGGAGTGGGCCCGCAGGAGGCCGGCCTCAGTCCATCTATTAAACGAGGTTGGGGATGACCAGGCCAGGTAGAATGCCGGATTCCGTAGGAATGACAACATTGGGTTGTGTGGGGATTGCAGGCCCGCCTTGAGCTTAAGTCTGTCCCATAGCCTGAGGCTGTGGGCGGTGACAGGGTTGCGGATGGGCCCACGGACCCTTGGCTTCAGCCATAGCAGGTTGGCTGTGGATAAAGGGTCACAGTTGACCGCCTCGAGGGACACCCACAGGGGTATCTCGTGCGTGGCATGCCACTTAGGTAGGGGGGCTAGCTGTGCCGCTTGAAAGTATTTGGCAAAATTTGGGACCCCAAGGCCGCCTTTGGGTTTGGGGGAAAACAGGAGGCGTTTGGACACCCTGGGTCGCGAGTTACCCCAAATATATTGAAAAGTCCTCCTCTGGAGGATTCGCAGAAAGTGGGAAGGGACCTCCACCTGGAGGACCCTGAACAAGTATAGTATTTTGGGTAGGATCGACATCTTGACCGTCGTAATTCGTCCTAGCCAAACGAGGGGGAGTTTAGACCATTCTGACATCAGTCGGGTGAGATGGGACAATATGGGCATAGAGGTCAGATGGGTTGGGGGAAAGTTGGATCCCAAGGTAAGGGAGGGTGGTTGAGGCCCAAGCATAAGGGAGGCTTAGTTGCAAGTGAGATTGCGTAGTAGGGTCGAGGGATATATTTAATAGCTTTGATTTCTCTGGGTTTACTTTTAATCCCGATACCGAGGCAAAATCGGTAAGCGTCCGAAGAAGATTAGGAGATGAAAGAAGCAGGGAGGTGAGGAACAAGAGGACATCGTCCGCGAAAAGGCATAGCTTATGGTGATGTCCTCCCACCTCAATGCCTCGAATGTCTGGGTTGGAGAGGATCAACTGAGCTAAGGGTTCGATGGCTAGGGCGAAAAGAAGGGGGGATAGGGGGCACCCCTGGCGGGTGCCTCTGCGGATAGGGAATGGGTCTGACTTATATCCTGCGTATCTTACACTGGCTGATGGGGAGGAGTAGAGGGAGGAAACCCATGCCAAGAAATGCGGGCCGAACCCCCACCGTTTCAACGCCAAGGTTAGATAGGGCCAGGACAGTGTATCAAAGGCCTTTCTGATGTCCAGGGATAGAAGGCATGTGGGGATCTTGCGAGTGCAGGCTATGTGGGTTAGGAGGACTATTCTCCAGATGTTGTCTCCAGCTTGCCTGGCTGGTATAAACCCTACCTGATCTCTATGGATAAGGGAGCCTATCAGCTTATTCAGCCGAGCGGATAGAATTTTGGCCATAAGTTTAATGTCCTGGTTAAGCAGGGAGATTGGACGGTAATTGGTCAAGGAGGAATCATCTGAAGAAGGCTTGGGCAGCTTGGAGACAACAGCCGAGAAGGACTCAGGGCGAAATGTGGTGCCTAGTCAGACGGTGTTAAGGGCGTTAGCTAAAATGGGGGCCAAGAGGTGGGCAAAGTGCTTATAGTACGAAGCCGTAAAGCCGTCTGGGCCTGGCCTCTTATTGTTTTTTAGCGTTTTGATAGCGGAGAGGACCTCGTGGAGAGTGAAGGGTTCGTCTAAGGAATCTCTCTGGGCGACTGAGAGGGAGGGAAGGGGGACGCTTGAGAGTAGAGTTTCGGCTCGAGATACGTCGAAGGAAGGGTCTGAGTCATATAGAACAGCCAAGTGCCTACGGAAGTGGGCCACAATTTTGACGGGGTTACTGGTGTAGGTATCCTTGGAGGTTTTAAGGCTGATTGGCCTGCGGGGGCGGTCGAGGTTGCGTAAGGATAGGGCTAGGAATGTGTCAGGCTTATTGCTCTTGGTAAAGAACTTGTGCTTTTGTCTGCGTATGACCTTGTCAGCCGACTCGATCAGGAAGAGGTCTAGTTCCAGCTTAGCTTTATCTAGGGCTTGTTTATTGGTATTTGTGGGATTAGCTTGGAATTCTTCATGCGTTTTAAGGAATTGGTTGTCCAATAGCTTGTGTAGGGCTCGTCTTTCTCTCTTGATATGGGAAGCTTTGCTGATGAAGGCTCCCCGGATGACGGGTTTGTGGGCTTCCCAGAGAGTGAGGGGCAAGATCTCACTGGTGGAGTTCTCTCTGAGGTAGTTTGTTATGGCTAGTTCTATGTCTGCCCTGTTGGAGGGGTGCGTAAGAATGGCATCATTAAGACACCAGGAGTGGTCAGATTGTCTAGGAATCAAGGATTCTATGGAGGTCATGACTGCGCAATGGTCTGACCAGGCAAGGGGAAGAATCACAGAGGCCAGGATTGACGGGGCCGTTCCTACCGTGAGAAGGACATGGTCTATACGTGACGATACCTTATGGGGGTGAGAGTAAAAGGTGAATTGCCGCCTCGTGGGATTCGTTTCTCGCCAGGAATCAATGAGGGAATGCCTTTGTAAAAGATGTTTGAAAGAAAGTTTAGACTGGTGTGGGGACTGGGAGAAGGGATTTATCAAGGAAGGGATAAATCACCTGGTTGGAGTCTCCCCCGATTAGTAATGTACCTTGTTTATGGTGGTCAATGACCAAGAGCAGGTGGGCTAGGAATGAGTTGGGGTTCTGGTTCGGGGCGTAATAAGAGACCACAGTAACACTTTCCTCGAGTAGGGTGCCTAGAAGAATTAAAGATCTCCCCTCAGGGTCCTTGATTTCTCTGGTGAGGGTGAAAGGTGCGGACCTATGGAATCTGATCAGGACCCCTCTCTGTTTAGAGGTTGCCGAGGCCGTGAAGACCTGGGGGTAAGAACTTGGGGGTACAGTTCTGGGAGAAATGTGTCTCCTGCAGGCACGCCACATGGGCTTTGATGGAGGCGAAGGTCCAGAAGGCTTTAACGCGTTTCTGCGGGATATTTAGACCCTGAACATTCAGGGTTAGTATGTTCGGGGGGGGCGTACTGGAAATGAGAGTATCTGCCAGATGATGATGTATAGGGGGGGCGACCTGAGCTCCCCAGGGATGAAAGGTGGGGAGGAAGAGGTGAAGAGGGAGGGGAGAAAGAGAAAGAAGTAATAAGTAAAGAAATGCAGTACAATATCAAGAGGTGTCAAACCTGTAAGGTTCATGTAGGGTGAGCAAGAGCTAGAAGTCCTACCGTGTGAAGGAGAATACTTGACCCGGTAGGAGGGTTTGCCCAGAGGGAGCCGCATAGAATCCCTGCGGGCAAAGGTGGAGGCAGCAGTGACAGTCTGGGGGGAAACCGAGGCCTTAAAGTATGTATTCTAAAAAGGCGTCAGGGCAGGAGCCGCCTGTATGTTTAATTTCCATGGGTGGCTTGGGAAATAGAGGAGGGTCTGGTTAAGCTAGTTGCTTGTGCCAGGGGGATGAAGTAGGCCTGTGCTCTGGGGGCAGTACAGCAAATCTCAGGGCGATAGACAAGTTGGCAACAGAGACCCCCCCAGAAGTAGACATATGGTAACTGACATGCGATAGAACATGGTAAAAGCAAAACAAAAAAAATAACCGGTCACTCATCTGGCTACGCTCCAAGGGCTGCATGTCCATAATGTAAGTGACCACGAAGTATTATGCCGAGGTACCTGAAGGAGCACAGGTAAACTAAATGTTCATGGTCCAGGAATGTTCAGAAATGGCTCTTCGGGGGTAAGTCCAGAAGGGGCGTAACCCATGGCTGGACAATAGTAGGGTGGGGAGCCACCTTCAGGGGTCAAGACTGATTTGCTCCCGAGGACCCCGGCAGTACTGTGGGAGTGGAGAAGAGGGGGGCTGGTAAACATGGCTACAGCCAGGGTTTCAACAGTTCTCCTGGGGCGGTGGGCTTCCCTGTCGAGGGTGAAGGTGCCGGCTATGTGGGTTGGAGATAGTTCTTTCGGGGAGGTGGGGGGAGGGCGAGTGAACTGTCCCGGGCATGTGGAGGAGACCTTTGACGTAACATTCGGTGCGAATGGAGTACCTCCAGCACTAGGGCTGGGGGTAGTGGGGTAATAAGGGGTCAAAGTTCTTTTAAGTTTGAATGGCCAAAGCGAAAGTTCTTCCTGGTGTGAGAGGTGCGTAAATACAGGTATTACCTTAGTCCATGTCTACAGGGAGGGTTGCTGGGGGAGAGGTGAGTCTGGTGCGTTTGTGAAGGTTGCGGTCGTCGGCTTCTGAGGTGGAGGCATGAGCTTTCTGAGGTGAGCTGGAAGCGGAGCGGCATCTTTGGCGATGGTCTTTCATGGAGGAAGGAGGACTGGTCAGATGTAGTTCCTGCAAAAGAGACTGAACATCTTCGCGAGACTTGCAGAGGTATTTGTGGCCCTTGAATGTGAACTTGAGGGAGAAAGGAAATCCCCACGTGTAAGGGATATGGTTATCCTGCAGGATTTGGAGCTGGGGCTTCATCGCTCTGCACTTGGCTATAGTGGTGGGAGACAGGTCCGCGAATATTTGATATTCATAGCCCTGAAAGCGCAGTGCCCCCTTGAGGCGGGCTGTTTGCATTATTTGCTCTTTGGTGCGATAAAAATGAAGTTTTGTGACAATGTCCCGTGGGGGGCCCTCTTTCTTACGGGGGGCTAGGGTTCTATGTATTCTGTCCATTTCAAGCCTCTCTATTGGGATGGATGGGACCAGCTCCTGGAATAGGGACGTAACTGTGGATTGCAGATCCACAACTGACTCAGGGATCCCCAGTATGCGCAGGTTGGACCTGCGTGCCCTGTTCTCAAAGTCTTCTAATTGGGCTTGTAGAGACAGATTTTCTTCTTTAATGGCTTCTAGTTCATCAGACTGGTTGTGAATAGTAACCTCCAACTCATCTACCTTCTGTTCCAATTCTGCAGTGCGGTGCCCTAGCTCCCTGATCTCCTTTGTGAGGTGATCTGTGATCTGATCAGAGGTCTGCTTAAGGGCCCTCTGAAGCATCTTCTCAAACTGTTGCAGGATATCAGGGTGCGTGGATTGTGCCTCAGGAGATCTCAATGGGGTGGCAAGGAGATCATAATCTGACTCACCCTTGTCTGGATGTGGCAGGGGCTTCATCCTTGGGGAGCGGTGTGTGCCTGCACGGCGTGGAGTGTCCGACGCCATCTTGGCTGAGGCCCGAGCCAGGACCTCGCGGATCGTCTTAGCCCTAGGCTTCTGTCTGGGGTTCGCTAGAACCATCCCGGGTGTTCCAATCTGTGCCTGGGGCTGATAGGTAGCCGTTTAGGCCAGATCAAATTGTTTTTATTCCCAGCTGCTCTACTTATATTAATCTTAGATGATCATATACCAATTTACAAGTTCTCAGTGATTCAGATGCCCCTAGTGTGCTTATGGCCTTTGTCACGGACCTCCGTCCTCAACAGGATTATGTCCACCGTAAATGCATCCTTTGTCCGGTACCAGCATGATCCAAGGTCCCTTGGTCCACCCAGTCACTTTGTCGAAACATCAGTGTAGGGTGAAAAGATAAGACTCTTTATTGAAACGCAGGTACACCAATGTATACACACAAAGGACAATCCTCCCCCCCCTTTGCATAACGATTCAGGGCAGGGAAACAAGACACATAGGTGTTCAACTATCCAATAGCAGACAGTATTATCAACAGGGAGAGCTGTTGGAGGAAACCCCCCTCCCCTCTCCCAGCTAATCCACATACGCACATACATCCCATAATACCTTGCTCCCAAGGCAGACAAACGCAACAGCACAATGGGACATGGCCACACCTCAAACAATCCAACAAAATGTCTACAACAGCACATGAGACAATATACAACACACATATACAATATACAATATTCCAGCAGTCCAAAAGGCAAAATAATCCATCCCCATAATCTCTTGAGGGATATTGTTCATGAGTATCAATGTCCCAAGTGAAGGAGCCCTCTCATTCTTTCAGCACAAATCATACACACAGAATCCAGGACAACAGTGATAAAATTAAATACTGAGTCTGGTGTGGTTGTACCATGAGTCGTGTTAAGCCGAACCGACTGGGGTTCTCGGTCACCCTGTCCCCCTAAAAGACACAGGGTGACTTACACATAAGAGGGCCTGGGGGAGCTGAAGAATAGACTTCCAGAGCTCTCTAGGGTAAGCTGGGTTCCATGAGCCCCCACCCAAAGTGACTTCCATCACAAGGCATTTGACTCAATTGAATGGCCCTTCTTATTACAAGTACTACGCAAATTTGGTTTTGGATTGAGATCCTTCATACGTCGCCATGAGCACGTTTGAGGTTAATGATAACATATCTGAACCTTTCTCCATCCACAGAGGTACGAGACAGGGATTACCACTCTCCCCTCTGTTGTTTGCTATGGCCACTGAGCCCCTGGCAGAGCTACTCTGAATTCCACCCCAGTTTAGAGGGCTCCAGAAAGAATGGTTTCTTGGAAGAAAGAGTCTTTTTATATGCCAATGACATGCTCTTTTATGTATCGGACCCACTGTCTAGTGTGCCAATTACCCTAAAGATTATTCAAGCATTTGGATAATTTACAGGGTCAACTGGACAAAATGTTATATTTTTCCTATCGATGGGAGACTTCCTCTTATACCCCCCGATTGTCCTTTACAAATTACACATAGTTTTAAATACTTGGGGATTCATATTGTCCATCCCCTATCAAAATACTTGATAATATCCAACCATGTATTTTGTCCTTTTGTACTAAATTAACCTAATGGCTGACCCTCCCCCTTACACTTATGGGGCAAGTAAACCTCTTTAAAATGGTATTCTTACCAACATTTTTACATGTTTTAACCAATGCCCCAATCTACATCCAAAAATATCACTTTCAAAAGATAGAAATACACCTCTCCTCATTTCAGTGGCACCCGAGTGCTCCTCAGCTAGCCCGGGAGACCTTACAATTCCCATTGTCTAGAAGTGGCTTGGCACTACCAAATCTGAGACTCTTTTATTTTGCCACTCGATTAGTATATCTACACTGGTGGCTTTTCCCCCAGATCAACAATGCGGCTATGGCTGCTGAAGCGGCTGTTGACTCATCCTATGAAACCTTAGGCAATTGTATCTACAGAAGAGACGTGAATACCACTCGGGACAGCAACCTTGAAGGCTTCCTTACATTTTTTTTTTAAAGATATTTTTATTGTGGTTTGCAAGGAAAATACAAGAATATTGAACCCCCTGTAAATATATACATTGGTGTATAATGTTTATCATGGTAGTCCGATTGTATTGATGTAATCATTTGCACAGCCAGAGCTCTGGTAGTGTTGCAGGGTTGGCCAGGGCCCATTAGCCACTGTGATTGATATCCCCCATGAGATGGGCGGGCTTGCACACACCCCTTAGTTAGGGATGGCCAGGATCATTTGGATGATTTTCACACCATAACTGCCCCATCGCAGGGCAGGAAGTGCGCTGGCGTCCCTGGGTACTGGGGAATAGCTCTCACCTCTGGTTCCGCCCCTGAGGTTCGGCATGGAAATCCGGAAGTATACTCGGCAGCCAGACACAGTGAAAGTGAGTGGTGGTGTGCGTTCCAAGCACCGGATGCAATGCTGGTTTGCAGGTTTTCTGTTTAGATGTAGATTTAACATCACACGCACGCCATAGCAATTGCTTTACTACCTGGTGGACCTGGGGCGATTGGGAGAATTAGAGGTAGGCACCATGGTGGGGCAGATGGGGATCTGGGTGATACGCATGATTAGTGGAGTTTGTGTGCGATTTGTTGCTGTTGCTAAGGTCAGGCATGTTGTGAACATAGTTACATCTTAGGGTTATGATTGTTGCTGTGGGTGGCGACCTTTTGCCTGTGATTCCCCACGGGGAGGCGGGTCCTGCCTGGGTAGGCCATCTCTCTGGGGGGAGAAGCCCTGCTTTACATCAGTATATAAGTGGTGCCTTTACAGTAGTGGACTAGCTCTGAGGAAGGGGCTTGTCTCCCGAAACACGTCAGCTGTCCAATATAGAGAAATGTCGCTCCTGAAGCTGGAGACACACACCATTTTTGATATGCGCTTTGTTTCATTTTAATTTGTGAGTATTTCTTTGGCTTTTTTTTAATAATAATTTTAAAGGTGTCTAAGGTAATACACTAAGCATTTGCGCCCCCCTTTTCTTTGTTTTTAGTGTTTTCCCCAGTAGCATCACCTATAGTTACAATTGGACAGAGTGAGTGTTGAGGGTTTTATACAGCTTTTGTATGATGAACAGTAACATTAACGGTTGCTTCAAGAATATAACATAGAAACTGTAGTTATAACAACCATAGTAAAGCCATAAAAAGGGGAAGGGGGTTAGATAAGATCATCAATAATAGACTCTTTAGGCAAACCTTCAATAAGGTATTTAGTGACAGTTGTGGAAGTATTATGCCAGTATAACTAAGAGCTATGCGATAGGTAAGATTAAGGTTAGGATCATGGGAGGAACAGAGTTGAATGCAAAGTTAGCTTTCCATTGGGTGTGGTAAGTAGGAATTAATATAGAATGCTGTAGTGTGTCTAAGGATAGCAGGTGTGTGCCCGGATAACAAGGATAGATCAGTTGGTGTTCCTAGGCTGTAAATATCCTGTTGTGCCTGACCATTGCAGCCACAATTGCCATGAGGCTAGGGCTTTGCGGTAGCCTCCTCTGCTTGATGCCATCATGAGTTCATAATTGCAATGAGTTAATCATTTTGAGAGTTGCTTCCATGTAGGGACTTGAGCTGATTTCCACAAGCGCATTATGCTTAATCTGGCTGCCAGAAGAATGTTTGTGGTTACTAATCTGTGTGGGGGGTGGGGATGTCTTCTATTGTTAGGTTTAGAAGTGCTAAAGTGGGGGAGAGTAGGATGCGACAATTGAAGACGTCGCCTAAGATCTGGACTATAAGGGAACAGTATTGTTGTAGGTTAGGGCATGACCATAGAATATGGATTAAGTCTCCTCTAGCTTTTTGGCATCTCCAGCAGAAGTTGGATGTCCGGGGGCCGAAAGGGGCTAGTTTGGCAGGTGTTAGGTACGATCTTTGGGAGATCTTTTGAGATAGTTCCCATAGAGCGGAACCACAAGTAGATGGATATATGGTTTTGAAAGCCTGCTGCCATTATTGTTTATCTAAGAAGTAGGCTCCCAGGTCCGACTCCCAGCGTAGATATGAAGTAGATTTAACAACGTCCTTTTTCTGGTGAAGAGTATTGTAGAATAATGAGATATCCTTTTGTTTAGGTGATGGATGAGTTAAAAAGGACCATACAGAAGTAGGCAGCGAGTATAATGTCTTAGAGCCGGGTAGGGTAGATAGGCAGTGAGTTACGCGTATGTGCGTAAAATATTCTGAGTTTGGAAGTGCAAATTCCTTTTGCAGTTGGGGGAAGGATTTTAGGCTTGTTTGGGAGAAGAGGTCTTGTATGTGCAAAATACCATTGTCAGTCCAATGGGATAACAAGAGGTCTGGAGTTAAGTGTTTAAGGACTTCTAGTGGGATGGAGGGAGTTGTGGCTTGTGGCGACTTTGATTGTAGAGCTGTAAGCTTCTTCCATGCCTGCGCTGAGGCTTTCATTGTAGGGGAGATGGCATTCGGTATAGGGGTTCCCAAAGAGGTCCCAAGAAGCCAGGTTCGTAGATCAGTACGAATGAGTGAGGTGGATTCTATTTGTCCCCGAGGGGGCTAGGGGGGAGCCTGAACCAGTCACTTAGGTGTGTTAGTATGGTGGCCAGGTAATAGTGTGCAAAGTCTAAGTATACAGATCCTCCCGCTAGTCTATGTTTGGCGAGTTTTGATTGGGCACAGCAAGGTTTTCTGCCCTGCCAGATGAACCTGTTTAGGATTGTTTGGAGGGATTTTAAGTATGAGTGGGGGATAGGAATGGGAAGAGCTCTAAAAACATATATAATTTATGGAAGATGGTTCACTTTAAATGATGCTAATCTTCCAGAACACGATAGCTCATTTTTTTGCTAGTTTTAGTAAGTCAGATTGTTGCTTTTTAGTAAATGTTTTGTTGATGGTCGCAAAAGATTCCTCACTGATTTGGTGAGCTGGATACCTAGGTATGATATACTGCTGTCAGCCCAAGTGTATGGAAATTGTGATTGTAACAGGTATCTAGTAGTGTTGAGCGAACCCGGACTGTAACGTTCGGGTCCGTACCGAACTTTCGGGTGTCCGGGACCCGGACCCGAACACGAACATTTCAAAAAATGCTCGGGTTTGGGTCCGGGGTTCTGGTATTTTACTTCACGTGTTGAGAAGCTGCAGGGCAGCCAATCAACAAGCGTTTCACTGGTTTGCCCTTAGAAGCCATCACAGCCATGCCTACTAATGTGATGATCTATGGACAATGTTAGTGTTAAAGGTATGTGAACCCGACTGTCGTCATATAGTATGGATCCATAGGTCGAGTGGTTTAGTCACTCCTTAGAAAACGCTGGTAGTTGTTTTGTAAATGATTTTTCGTTGTTAGACTGAATGATTTTGATCGTTTTTTTACTCGATAGCACAAGACCTTCTAATCGTAGTAAATTTCACTTGGTAGAAGGTATTTAATATATACAAAAATCTCGAGAAGGGTAAGGATAGGGGGTGAGTATGAATTTTAGGGAGGTTTGTTAGGATTTGTCCAAGTAGACCGTCCCGTCTTTTGGAACGACACGGGTTAGTTTTGAGCGGTTTGTAT
>BLSH010405874.1:348298-359961 GCA_018402905.1 Glandirana rugosa
TTTGGTTCCGCGTTTTATTGACGGGCACTTGACTCTTTTCAGTTCCAGCTGTACGCTTGACTTTTCTCAGTTCACGGGCAGTTATTTTGCGCCTTGGTTTTTCCACACGCTTCTTGCGACCCTGTTGGCTATTTTGAATGAAACGCTTGATTGTTCGATGATCACGCTTCAGAAGCTTGGCAATTTTAAGAGTGCTGCATCCCTCTGCAAGATATCTCACTATTTTTGACTTTTCGGAGCCTGTCAAGTCCTTCTTTTGACCCATTTTGCCAAAGGAAAGGAAGTTGCCTAATAATTATGCACACCTGATATAGGGTGTTGATGTCATTAAACCACACCCCTTCTCATTACTGAGATGCACATCACCTAATATGCTTAATTGGTAGTAGGCTTTCGAGCCTATACAGCTTGGAGTAAGACAACATGCATAAAGAGGATGATGTGGTCAAAATACTCATTTGCCTAATAATTCTGCACACAGTGTATTTAAAGAGTTCTGGAAATAGTTGTATTTCTGCAAATGGTGCGGGGAGTGTTTACAGCAAATATAAAAAGCAAGAAAACCCGCGCTCACTCGAAAACAAGTTATGGTAATAAAATTATGAATAAAAAAGATTGATAAATATATATAGTTTAGAAGTGGCAGCACGCATAAAACAATAGATCTATATTGTCTAAAAATTCACTGGGGTATATATGCAGCGCCTAGAATCACAGGGAAAAGGCATTCATGTGGTCTTTTACAAGAAAAGAGTCCATCTTACTATATGATAACCCAAAATTCATATATTCATATATCAGTATAGTAATCTTCAGAAATCCGCGATGTATAAGTAATGGGTGTAAGCTTACCAGATACTGGTAGTACATGCGCGGGGGTCAAATCCAAACCGGGTGGTTGCTCCTCTGAATGACAGATGGCGAAGAGAAGGGGAATCCTATCCCAATATGGCATATCCGTTTATGGTGTCGCTTGGGGGATCCCTCAATCCTTATGTTGTGCTGATCCTGGTGGAATACTCTATCCAGGGCAGGGCGATGATGGGGAAGAGAATGGCTCCAAATCCTCACGTCTCCATCCCAGGGGGTCATCCAATGTATATCGCAGATATATAGGCAAGAAAAAAGGTCCGCAATCGTGTGATATCGTTTTAAAAGATTTATTCCAATCATCGCCCTGCCCTGGATAGAGTATTCCACCAGGATCAGCACAACATAAGGATTGAGGGATCCCCCAAGCGACACCATAAACGGATATGCCATATTGGGATAGGATTCCCCTTCTCTTCGCCATCTGTCATTCAGAGGAGCAACCACCCGGTTTGGATTTGACCCCCGCGCATGTACTACCAGTATCTGGTAAGCTTACACCCATTACTTATACATCGCAGATTTCTGAAGATTACTATACCGATATATGAATATGTGAATTTTGGGTTATCATATAGTAAGATGGACTCTTTTCTTGTAAAAGACCACATAAATGCCTTTTCTCTGTGATTCTAGGCGCTGCATATATACCCCAGTGTTTACAGCAGCTCTTGCGGCCACAAGAAGCATGTCTTTTGCATGAAAAAAGTGTATTCTCATAAGTACATCCCTGGGTACTGAGGCAGCTAGGTGAGGGGGTTAGCTATTCTGTGAATCCAGTCTATGAATATTTCAAGTGGAGTGGCATTGGGAAGGATAGCTTGCATGAGGTCACTTGCATTATTTTGAAGATTAGCAGATAGTACTGAGCTGGGTATACTGCAAATTTCTATATTATTACTGTGGGACCTATCTTCCAGGGCCGCCAATTTAGTTTTGATCTAGGCCTGGTTGTCTTTTACTTCATCATATGCATTCACAAGATGATTTACAGTTGTGATACAATCCCCCATTTTATCTTCAATGTATGAGACCCTTTCTCCCAGACTGTGGATATTAGAGGATAATTTGGTGATAAGGGATGACAGGTCAGACATTAGGGAGGACTGTAGTGAGAGGAACATGTCCTTTAACATTGTATCGATCACAGGCTGGCCTGTGGTTGGAAAGGCTGCCATAGAGGACTGTAGGGCTTGGTTAAACTGGAGAGGATTAAATGAGTGGGCTGCAGTGTGTTATGTGGATGAGGGTTCATCCATCCTCATGCGGGCTTTAGCGGGGCTCCCTGAGTGAGGGCTATCTCTTGCTGAGTGTCTGGGAGATGGGGCAGTGATCGAGGCTCTTGATCTCCCTGTATGTCATCATAGTTCTGACCTTAGGAGCCATTTTGAGTAAGAAGGCAGTCAGCTTTTTTAGCTTGTGTTCATCTTTTCTCTTGTGGGACATGGTCCAGGAGATGTGAGGAGGCTGGATGGCAGTGGATTGTCTGCGGATGCTGGGTTGTAACAATCCGGATCTCTCCCTAGTTTACAGAGCTCCTTGTCTAAGAGGCCATCATGCTCGCCGGTAGACCATGCCCCCCGCTTCCTTACAAATTTATAACCACTGCTTGAATATCCTTAATATAGCCAATCACATAACTTCCCAACCAGCCTTTATGGTTTAACCTCATTTACCATACTTTCATGCCTTAGCAGTGTAAGGGCAATTATAATACCATGTATGCCTTATATTTTGCCTGCGCTAATAAGCGCACTTTTCAGCTCTTTTGCATAATGCATTTGAGTGCACTCGTGTTGAAGCAGACACAGACACAGATTGCTTTTCTCACATGGCAGCTCGCAGGGATGTCCTGTCCTCGTGAGCTGGGCTCTCAGGTTTTATTTATACTGCTCAAACAGGGATAACAATAAGACTTGATGGCTTCACAATCAGCCAATCAGCCTCCAAGGCACAGTCACATGACATGAGTTCAATGCAAACCACCAACCAATGACACACTTGTTTATATTCAAACTATACAATAGAAGAGCCATGCATGCATGGGGGGGTGGTCGGCCTGTATGAGAAACAGCTGTCTCCAGATGACAATGGAAGCCATGTGGACACATGGCTTCCACTGAAGCCCAAAATACCATCCCACAAAGGACCTCCAAACAAAACACCATACATGCAAAACCTGCCATTACACAAAACGCTATCAAATACAGCTCTATGAACTATACTCCATAGCGATTATGCTACTGTTCCATTAAAGGGTAAATTATGCACAAAGGAATATAGCTGTAGATTTCTGTCACATTGATCAGATGCCACAGAAAGCTCACAGATCATTATCCTTACATAAAAGGCAATACTGATTCCATAACGCAATTAAACCGCCGCCAAGCAGATCAATCTGTACATAATACAGGGGCCCCCGATTGATGGTAATACACACGCGCCACAGAACGTGCATTGCACCTCAAAGATCCGGACCGGCGTTTGCTCCAGCGTTAACCGCTCAGGGCGCCTGCCGGCCGGGATGATCGGGCGGTTAGCGTGTGGTTCCCAAATAATAATACATAATAAACACATCCTAAATTTCTACAACAGTTCCTCCTCTTGTCATATGCTCCCATGTGTCCCTAGATGAATCTTGATCATCTTCTAAACACGATCACCAGTCCAATCAAAAAAGAAAAAAATGAAACATTCAGTCCATCCATTGAACAAAAGAAAAGCATGGTTGACACATATTCTTTGGGAGGGATGACTCAGAGAGAAAGCATGATGTGGGAGTTATAGCGATCACTGGAATCCTCAGCATCTGGTACATGGGCTGGACTTCAGGGGACCTCTTGTCTTGGCTAGGAAGATGTGGTCATCTGCTCGGCCTTTGGTGACTTGATTGATCAGGCAGCAGGAACATCTCATCATGGCATATAGAAGGAATAGAAACAAAACAACATGAGTATATATACCCCTACTTCCTTCAACCAGGATCCAATGGAAAACAAGAACTCCCCAAAAATCTCCCAACCCCTTTAGAAAGGATTCCAACCTTCACTGGCTATAGCTCTGGCTCTCCCTAGCAGGGACCTAACTTTATCCATATGGACTTTGTCACTAGTGCCTGTCATCCAGGTACAACAGTCTTCTGCTATGAATTCACAGAAACCCCCCTTTTGCGCTACAAGATAATCAAGTTTCATCTTTTCCTGTAATAGACTCTGTCGCTGTTCCTGTGAGATCTCCCTCACAGCTTCAACAGTTTCATTGAACACCCCATCCACAATGGATGAGAAATTGTTCAATCATTTCCTAAGTTCAACCCCCACCCTGTCCAAGCATGAAACCATGCCCAGGCCTTGATTGAGTTGGTTAACAATTCCCTTTGAGCTGTCCCTGCCATTCTTACCTTCTCTCGCGCCATCAAATCCTAACGATCGGCCACGACGTAAGATTCTGGGACGAGTTTCCCCATGCTTGCATTAGGGGGTATTAACTTATAAGCTGTGGAACGGCATAAGAAGTAGTAGGGGCTGTTAAAGTCGCACAGGGGGACTCTACCGGTCCCCATGCATTGCGCAATAACAGGACAGTCTGGGGGATTCCAGTCTGTATGTCACACTCTTCCTACCAACAGATGTAATCTAGTCTATTGGTGCTACTAGAGAAGGCTGGGGGTCTAATTCTTAAGATTGACTGTTATGCCTTTCTCACAAACCGTGGATCCTACAAAACAATTCCTCTTACCAAACTTAAAGTTAAAGCACACTTGTGGGCCACTTAGTTGTCCGGATACCCATACTGGTTTTGTGGGGGAGGGGCAAGAACCAGAGCTAAAGCTGTAAATGTAACTAATTTTATCTTCTAGAAATGTATCGTTAAATTAGTTTGTGTCTTTTTGAGATCTTTGCTACTTTTTTTCCTTATGTTTGCTTTTACTAATATGAACATCATATATACACACACATATATATATACATATACACACACATATGTATATATATATATATATATATATATATATATATATATATATATATACACGTACCCACACATCCATGTCATGTACTGCTGCCACTGCCAGGGTATTAAGGCTCGGTGGGGGCCTAGAGTGTACCCAGCAGTGGGTCCTGTTTACTGTTTTAGCTCGTTGGAGGTGCATTTAAAAAAACAATTTGGGATGTTTTATCGTTACCCCTGCTAAAATACATTAAGCTAAATAATATAAATAAAAAGATACTCCTCAGTCGTTGATGTGTTTGAGCAGCTTCTTGCAGTGGCTGGCATGGATACAGTTTTCTCGTCCCTCAAGCTTTAGGGAGGTCGGTGTCGTCAGCTGAACCTGGCATGGTCCATGTCGTCCTACTAGGTCACAAACTTGGTTAGAATTAGAGAGGTTAGTAATGTAAGTTTGAAAATTGTCATTCTCACCACCATTATCTCCCCCCTTGTCTTTCTCATTACAAATAAAAACACTGTTTTTAACCACTTCAGCCCCGGAAGGATTTCCAGCTTTAGGACCGGAGCCCTTTTTGCGATTCGGCGCTGCGTCGCTTTAACTGACAATTGCGCAGTCATGCAACGTTGTACCCAAACGAAATTTGCGTCCTTTTTTTCCCACAAATAGAGCTTTCTTTTGGTGGTATTTGATCACCTCTGCGTCATTTCTGATCGCCGCTATAAACAAAAGAAGAGCGACAATTTTGCAAAAAAACCCAAATTTCTTACTTTTTGCTAAAATACAAATCCAAAAAAAAAATATAAAAAAACATTTTTTTCACCGTTTTTGGCCGATTTATATTCTTCCTCATATTTGTGATAAAAAAAATCGCAATCTGCTTTTATTGATTGGTTTGCGCAAAAGTGGTCGCGTTTACGGGTGATGAGAATTCATTTTTGGGGTTTTCATTTTTTTTTATTTTTTACTAATAATGGCGGCAATCGGCGATTTTTAGCGGTACTGCGATATTTCAGCGGACATGTCGGACCATTTTGACACTTTTTTGGGACCATTGGCATTTATACAGCGATCAGTGCTATAAAAATGCACTGATTACTGTGTAAATGCCATTGGCAGTGAAGGGGTTAACCTGCAGGGGGCGCTCTAAGGGTTAACTGTGTTCCCTGGGCGTGTTCTTACTGTGGGGGGACTGCCCTAACAGGAGAAGGGAAGTGGTCACAGCCTCCATGTACAGGAAGGCTGTGATCACAGCCCTTCCCCCTTCACAGAACGGAGGTCCGTGTTTACTTACACGGACCTCCGTTCTTTCACTCCGGGGGGGGGGCATCGCGGGTGGCCGGCGGAGATCGACTCCGCCGCACCCATCTCCCTGGCCCTCCCCGAACACAGTGAGCGCGCGGGCGTGCCTCCGGCGGCGCGTGCGCTCACTAGGCTCGATCTCGCGGCTGCCGCCGTATGACGGCGATTCGCGTTACAGAGCCACTTTGTCGCCGTCATTTGCCGATCAGCCGTTGGCAAGCGGTTAATGACGCAAAAAAAAACAAAAACAAAATAATGGCCACTGAGAGTCCCACTTTGATCTAATGAAACAAAAAAAAGCAATTTTTCCGAATTTCCAGCTCCCTTGTCTCCTCAGGTTCACCATCAGGTCTAGTCAGGCCCTACCCTTTTCACCATTAAGTGACCCTTGTAAATTAATTTACTCAGGGACACAGAATCTCTGGGAGTAAATAGGATGCACGGTGACACTGGGCAGGAAGTTGGTGTGAAATACACTTGGGGACACACAGATAGTCTGCCAAGTACATTAACATACCTTAGCCTGGGGTGATGAGCTAGATTTGAAAAGGAAGGGATGACTGGGCGTGTATTGAATTGAATTACCCATGGGGGGTCTACTTTAGTTTTGAACACAACTCTTGTGGGCTGCTTGCAAGTTAAAGTTCCACTTTGACCAAAATAAGAATATCACAATTTGTACATTTCCTACAACCAATTACAAACCTCTGTAACTCTTACTTTCACGTTCCTACAAAAATAACATATTATTACATACAAACAATGAGAATAAGAAGACATAAGACAAACATTTAGATACAAATGCAAAGGGAGAGATTTCATAGTTACCATGCTACTTAAAAACTTAAGCAAGACGAAAAAATGAAAAGCAGACGGAGTAAACACACAATTGGTTAGGTTGGGCTTAAGCCAGCAACGTTCTTTCCAAGGGCTAACACGATACATTCCACAATGACCAGAAAATCATGTAATACACATCCAATCCTTCCCTGGCTGCCCTTAGTGGATCACGTAACTACGGCTTTCCCCTCTGGCCAGGTATACAAAATGGGCATCACCCGGACTGAAAACGCACTCTGCATATCCTGTTAATACACCATAATAGATTTCTGAAGCCCCAATATCACTATATCCAGCGTCTTTGTTGTCTGGAGCCTGGTCCTAATTCAGTAATGAATTTCTCCCACCTCCAGACATCAAAGGAACATCCACTTTTTTTTGAGGGGTCACATGGCCCGAACCCCAAACATAGACTTTATGTACCGCTAAGCTGTTTGGCTAGATTGAGAGGTCTCGCTTCCCCCCTCATACATGGACGGCCCATTGCCCATGTCGATTCAAACCGACTTTTGCACCAAGTTTTAGGAGCAACACTGCCGGGTGCCTTCTTTCGTAGTGCTAGCTGGTCCCGACTCAGATTAGTATACACGGCTTCTCCGCCGGTCAGCTAGAAACTTCCACCCAGTGGATTTGTACAGCTATACAGCTCAGCAACCACCCACGCTCTCCCCATCCCCGGTACTGACACGGTTACACGTGGGGCGGGTTTCAGAATCTGCTCCTCACACGTTGAAGGCTGGAACAAACATGTCGCTTTCCCCTGTTTCACGTAGACCGGCCCAAAGTACACATTCGTTCCGACCTAACCCGTGCAGCCAAACAGCCACGGAAGTACAACAAAATCCTCACTATAAAAACCTTGGCTTCAGTCTATTTCCTGATGTTAGACTAAAGAAATGGAGATGCCGGTTACTGATTACACACTGAAAGGTATAATGTCTGTACCTGGAACACAAACTACCATAGAAAACACTATGCCTATAACACTAACCACAAATTAGTCCAAAACAAACCTGAGACCAATACAAGAATGGGTCAGTTATACTCCACACTGTAGTCTATCATTGAAAATCAACAGACATCACTATTGGAGTACGTCGAATCTCTCAACGAGAACGATAGGGGTATTAGACTAAATTTTGAATATAGTCAGACTAATGTACATTTTTTAGATCTGACGATCAAGTTGGAACAAGGGAGGATGACCTCCTCAACTTATTTCAAGCCTACCGACCGCAACTCCTTCATTTCCAGGGACAGCTGCCATCATAGACCCTGGATTGAAGGAGTTCCTAAGAGTCAGCTACTCCGTATTAGAAGGAACTGCTCTAACCTACTGGATTTTGATAGACAAGCAGAGACCCTGATAGGACGTTTCTTAGAGAAGGGTTTTGAAGAGACTCAACTACGGAACACAGCAATGACTATCAGGGATATGGATAGAAAACAACTATTGGTACATAAAGTGAAACCGATTGACCGGGGGCCTGATCATAGTCGCCAATTTGCCTTCATCACTAACTTCTCTACACAACATAAAGCTGTGAGAGAGGTTTTTCGAAGGCATTGGAATATTTTAAGAAATGATCCAGTCCTACATACAGTTTTACCTGTTCATCCAATGATCACCTTTAGAGGAGCACCATCACTGAAAGATAAATTGGTGCACAACATTATAGACCCTCCTCCCAAAAACATCCCCTTTTATCAGAACTTAAAAGGCTATTTCAAATGTGGCCACTGCCAGGTCTGTCAAGTTAACTCACTTCAGAGGAGAAAAATAACAGATTTTTCGTCGACGATAACAAATAGGGAATATGCTATTGAGTCTCTTATCACGTGCCGATCCAATCATGTGGTTTATCTCCTTCAGTGTCCGTGTGGCCTTCAGTATGTTGGGAGGACCACGAGATCTCTACACATCAGGTTGGGAGAACATCTAACTAATATCCGTAAGGGATACCCCAACCATAGTGTCTCCCGCCATTATGACCAGACCCATGCACGGAATCCTGAGGGAACCTTGTTCATGGGAATAGATAGCTTAACCCCCAATTGGAGGGGTGGTCTTAAAGTGAGGGAGCTTTCTAGGATAGAGACGAAGTGGATTTTTCTTTTAAAGAGCCACTCTCCCCTAGGCCTGAACGTGGACCTAGATGTCAATTGTTTCATAGACAACTCTTGATTGACGGTGATGACATTCCCATTGTTACATTGACAACTCTTGATTAATTAGATGATGACTTTCCCTAGGTTCTCCTCAACGTATATATATATTTTTTTTACACTGTAAAGCCGGATCACATCCGAAGTTGGGGAGCAATCCCCCTCCCTCCAGCTTTTTTCTAGATTTACTTATATTTGTATTTTTATAATTTTGATTCATTTAGTAACTTTTGATATTTTGATATCTCTATGGTGCCCACACATTTCATGGATAGTACAAATTTTTTTGACCATGTTTTTTACAATTCTATAAATATTTTCGTATAGCATGTAGCCACGACTACCTCCTCCCGTTATACTCATGGATGGTTAAGTCTGTTTTATCCGACTGAAGGACCATGTCCCTTTAAATTTTCTCACTTCCCTGAAGATATATACATTTTCTCACTCCCCTAAAAATTTAAAATCTACTTAGTTTTTATTTTTCATTTTAGTTTTTATTCTCCTTCTTTTAATGTTTGCCCTATGTATTAGCCATCACCCTCCGAACCAGTCTTTTTTAGTTATGATTCTTCTATGATTCTTTTGACTGTAGATCAGGGATCTTTCTCCCATCGACTTTTTCTCTTTGGCACGCAATGTTGTAAACATCCGGCCAGCACGATACAGGAAGCGGAAGTTGGGCGGCCTTGCTTGGAACGCACACTTCCGGTCCGCGCGACCCATGGCGATACGGCGTTCGAGTATGCTTAGACGGCAGACACACAAACTTCTTTGCCTAGGGCAAAACGATCACCTGGAATAAGGTCAGCGTGCCAGCTCAGCTGGACATTTAAATGTGTATGATCTGTAGGATGGGAGGGACTTATCCCTCCAACGGAGGATGTGATTGGCTGGGCTAGGCCTGTGGAAATGTATGTAAAGCGGTGCGAGGAGACAGCCTCCATACCCCGGAAGACGTCCGTTGGAGACGAAATCGATCGGGTGGAGCGCTGTCTTATTATCACCGCTGAGTGTTTCCTGTAAAATCATCACATAATGATTCTTATAAAAAGTTGCCTTTCCAAACAAAAGTGTAAAAACAGTTGAACATGAAAAAAAGCAAAAACGATTATGCGACGGAATTCAATATGACATCTCAGCCATGCGGCTCTGTCACTACTCCAAGATGGCTGCCACACCATGTGGATTTCAATCCCCACAACACAAAATGGCAGTAAGTGAAGCAACATTACAACCCCATGGCCCTCTTTACCCAAAGAAAATGACACCAAACACATGATGGAAACAAAACGACCGCACTGAGAACAACCAACCACAGTACAAATACGTGGATTTCGGTGTTAGAACACTAAAAACGCATAACACAGAATTTATCAACCGGATTTGAAATACAGCGTAGAAATTAACCATCCTCACTGAATGCTGATTTTCAGCTGCATGGCGCCATCCGCCACTAGAAACTCGGTCCAAAACCAGGACAGCCATGTGCTACTCAAACTTCAGCGTCTAAAATAACCAACGGTTTCATTGACAAATGAGTTGTACTATAAACAGACAGAACCAGAGCTGAATTACAGTGTAAAAAGCATAAAACCTCTTTACGATTACAATACTGTGTCTAAACTAAATTTGCCGCCAAAAAATCAAAAAGGCGCAATTCGTCACAAAAAGACCTCTATACACTGTAATGTTAACTCGGTTTCACACTTAAACCTGAATAGCCGTCTAACAACAGATTGTCTCTACCAAAAACTGAATTACAGCTGGGACTACGCAAAACAACATTACAACAAAAATGATTCTACTGGAAATGGAATTCAGTACAAAATCAAACTATTTTCACTTGAGAATGAAATATTGCACAAAATTGAAGCAATTAAAACCAGAAACTGAAATTCCTATAGACAATTACTTAATTCCACAAAATGCTGAAATTCGGTTTAAAAGCAAGTTCAGCAGAAACAAAATAGAAATTGTAACAATTTTACAACAAAATGGTGGTAACTTTACGCTTTTCCCGCCAAAAGCAGCCCAAACTGAAAACTCTCCCCTTACAGACTGACAATACAATCTGAGACTCATACCGATCACACATTCAAAGCATATTAATAATCATACTCATACCGATCACACATTCAAAACATACAGTTACTCATAACACACGCTTTTAGGTGTATTTTTCAGGACTTATATGAGGACAAAGTATATAACGGGAATGTCTACCGCCCGGTCTTAACATCCTCGAATGTCTTTAAAGGTAGTGTAGCCTGGCTTCCCTCCTTAGCAAGGCCTAGTCCTGTAGTTGTCGGCCGACCATTTTGGTTAAAATAAAGTTAAAAACTTTAGAAAACGACAGGACTCAGGCCCTACAACGAAAGGTGACAAGCTAGGTGACACAGTCCATTTAAGTCGAAACGATTTCTTGGCCAAAAAGGAGAAAAAACGTATTACCGTCCCTAGATTCCAAACCCAGATAACAAGTCCTTCTTATGAATATGAAACAGGAGTATATTCAGGACTTTTTATGTGGATT
>BLSH010405874.1:359971-377642 GCA_018402905.1 Glandirana rugosa
TTGGACAAAAAGGAGAAAAAAACGTATTACCGTCCCCAGATCCCCAATTCAGATAACAAATCCTTCTTTTGGATATGAACAGGAGATATCCAGGATTAGTTATGTGGATTTCGCACACAATACTCATTGACATACGAAACTTACACACAGCAGAAACAAAATAGAAATTGTAACAATTTTACAACAAAATGGTGGTAACTTTACGCTTTTCCCGCCAAAAGCAGCCCAAACTGAAAACTCTCCCCTTACAGACTGACAATACAATCTGAGACTCCAAACGAAATTACCCTCAAAATTACAACATAACACACACAACGCTGATACCGATCACGCATTCAAAGCATATCCATAATCATACTTATAGCAAAGCATATTCATAATCATACATACCAATCACACATTCAAAGCATACAGTTACTCATAACACACGCTTTAGGTGTATTGATTAGGACCTATAGAGGACAAGTATAGGTTTTCTTCCTAAACAATAGACTTAACCCCTAGACCCCTGCCATTATGCAAAAAAAGAGGAAAAACAGGTTCTTTAGCAAAGCAGAATTTACCTGACACAGTAGACAGAGAAAGCAACATCCTGGACTCAGGACAGCAAAAGATTTCAAAAATTTAAATAAAAGTGGTTTTACCAATAGCCGGCTGTTTTGATGTCCTGTCCAGATCTCTTCCTCACTTCAGTCCGCTGTGATGGAAATTTCTGTAAGCTCCAAAAATTCTCTGGCTTGCCATCTGTAAGGGCAATTATAATACCTTGTATGCATTATATTTTGCCTGCGCTAATAAGCGCACTTTTCAGCTCTTTTGCATAATGCATTTGAGTGCACTCGTGTTGAAGCAGACACAGACACAGGTTGCTTTTCTCACATGGCAGCTCGCAGGGATGTCCTGTCCTCGTGAGCTGGGCTCTCAGGTTTTATTTATACTGCTCAAACAGGGATAACAATAAGACTTGATGGCTTCACAATCAGCCAATCAGCCTCCAAGGCACAGTCACATGACATGAGTTCAATGCAAACCACCAACCAATGACACACTTGTTTATATTCAAACTATACAATAGGAGAGGCATGCATGCATGGGGGGGTTGGTCGGCCTGTATGAGAAACAGCTGTCTCCAGATGACAATGGAAGCCATGTGGACACATGGCTTCCACTGAAGCCCAAAACACCATCCCACAAAGGACCTCCAAACAAAACACCATACATGCAAAACCTGCCATTACAACGAAACGCTATCAAATACAGCTCTATGAACTATACTCCATAGCGATTATGCTACTGTTCCATTAAAGGGTAAATTATGCACAAAGGAATATAGCTGTAGATTTCTGTCACATTGATCAGATGCCACAGAAAGCTCACAGATCATTATCCTTACATAAAAGGCAATACTGATTCCATAACGCAAGTAAACCGCCGCCAAGCAGATCAATCGGTACATAATACAGGGGCCCCCGATTGACGGTAATACACCCGCGCCATAGAACGTGCATTGCACCTCAAAGATCCGGACCGGCGTTTGCTCCAGCGTTAACCGTTCAGGGCGCCTGCCGGCCGGGATGATCGGGCGGTTAGCGTGTGGTTCCCAAATAATGGAAGGTTTCCATTGTAAATGGCCTTTCCTCAATATCAGTTAAAGCCATATTCGCTGTACACAGAGAATATTGTTAAACCGACACTAAGAGACACTGTGACAATACATAATAAACACATCCTAAATTTCTACAACAGCAGACACTCTGCACTTGGCAGAATGAGGCTTAAAGTATCTCCACCAGTTGCATGACCAGATGGTGTTTAAAACATTTGCTCAATTGCAGCGTGAGTTTCAATTGCCTCCGAAATGGCATTTTAGATATCTGCAACTACGCCATGCGGCGGAGACTCAACTGGGATTGCGCAATGTGCAGTTAAATAACTCCAAGCTAGAATGTGCACTTCTTATGCCTGACCACTCTAAGCTTGTCTCTACATATTATGCTCTGCTTATGGATAGAACACCTCCACAATTAAGGAAGGCTAGAGACAAATGGGTGGCGAATGTACCAGACCTCACTCAGGAGGAATGGGAGACAGTGTGTAGTGCCTTTTCGGACACAGTCATCTCCGCTAGACATAAACTGATACAGTTGAGGTATTTACATCACACATATTTTAGCCCAAAAAGGCTTTTCTTAATGCGTAGGAGAATATCCCCCGCATGCCATAAATGTGACAGGAAACAGGGAGACTTTATACACATGGTATGGTCTTGTAATATGGTCAGACCCTTTTGGTCAGCAGTAACTACCTTCATCTCAGAAACCTTTGAGATTCCTAATTTCTGCACCCCTAAATGGTGTCTTTTGGGTGTGTTTAATGATGTTGAATTTCCTAACAAAATGAAAGTGTTTTTATGTTTTCTATTTTACTATGCCAGAAAAGTAATTGTATTGTATTAGACAAGGACAGAACCTCTACTTATTGACTTATGGAAAAGACTACTTAATCAAAAGCTCCCATTATATAAATTGACATATGAGGCTAGAAAGTGTCCAACAAAGTTCCCCAAGATTTGGGGCCCATGGATGGACTCACAAGATACTAATGACTCCCTGCTTCATCTGCTAAATAATGCACCATAAGGCGGTTGACAGGGTTTGGGTGACAATACTCCGAAACTATAGGACTTCCTGTAGGGAAGCAAAGCGTTAGCTATGTACAAAACTACTCTGGTCCTGGGGGCGTGGCTTGGAAGCAGCGACGGTGGACGTGCTCTCACAGAGCTCTGACACACAATCCAGGAATTCAAATCAATCCACCACCATCTGGATTAGGTGAGAACATCTTTGCACCTGGAAAGTCTCCCCTTATCACCAGGAGAAGGCCAGTCCTAGAATCGCTCGATACTGACACGGGAAGGGTGGTAACTTGAGGCCACGGCGGCTCTGATTGTTCGCTACTAGGCCTCAAGTGGCAGCGAGATTGTACGAACACTTTCCCACCTTAAAAGACCCCTGAATCCCCCTCGGGGGGAACATTTGGGATACCTGAACCACAAGAGCAGTGATTCAGATCAGCAAACCCCCCGAGAAACTAGGTTAAGACCTACTGCGGACGCCATTTTCTGAAGCCGCGGCATAAATTTGTGACGGAGCCTTGCGAACGGCACGCACTTATCGCGGAACGGAGACTTTAGACTCTCACCTATACACCAGAATAGCATCAGTCAAATTACAGACTACCATACTTAAAGAAGCCTCCAAACATAAAGACTGATGATGGCTGATTAAAAAATAAAAGCCCAAGGCCTCATATTCTCCATGGCCATTTAAAAACGGTCAATACAATCAGGAAATGGGCAAAATCACCAGAGGAACCCCTCTTTCTAAAAACAAGAGACCCTTAGAACCAAATAAGATTTCTCAAAGCAGACAGATAGAGGAATTATTTAAACCAAAATTCACTCACAGAATCAATCCACAGACAAACATAATGGCTTCCCATATAGAAGAGGACAGTAATGATGGTTCAGTCGCAGCCTCTGAAGAATGGGCAAGAGAACCTCATAACTCAAAAGCACCCCTTACTCTGGCAGACATGAATGAAATAGCAGCTGATATTAAAAGATCTGTCACTGCAGCAATCATTGATCTCAATGAGGAGCTAAGAAACATGTCAGACCAACTAAAGTCTCAAGAAAGGTCAGAGAGAAAAAGAGACAAGGCAATACACAGACTTGAAACAATATCTGAAACGTATTCCAATCATCTTATCAATATAAATAGACACCTTGAAGATCTGGAAAATAGAGGGAGAAGGTCCAACATCAGACTGAGAGGTTTCTCAGAATCCATAACCCAGGAACAAATTAAACCACTTCTGGAAAAAATATTCAACAGTGTCCTCGAAAGGGACATAGACACTCCCATACTAATGGAGAGTGCTCATAGAGCTCTCAGACCCAAAGGCCCAGACAACGCACCACCAAGGGACATCATATGTTGCCTCACCAGCTTCAAATTAAAAGAGGAAATTCTCGCCAAAGCAAGACTAAATGAACATGTCGAACTAAATGGGGATAACATCAAACTCTTTCAGGACCTGTCTCCAATTACGCTGAACAACAGAAGGGCCCTGAGGCCCTTGTTGGATGCCTTGAAAGAAAAAGAACTAGGATATAAGTGGAAATTTCCATTTGCCTTACAGGTCATCAGCAAGGGTAAACATTACATGTTGAGATACCCGAATTAACTAAATGAGGTTTGCGAAAGCCTGGATCTACCACAAATTGATCTACCAGATTGGTACAGAGACTTTAAACTACCTTCACCCACTGGAGAGGCACATATGTCACCCGCCATCTCACCGACAGGGACACCACATAAAAGAGGCAAACACCGCAAATACCCAAACCAAACTACCTCCCGAATACTCCAGGCTCCAGAACCTTGAGATCAAAAGACAATCCCTGATCTACAACGATTTCACTTATCACTTGTCTCCCATTCTCTGGCTCATTGGAATTATGAGACCAGACAGAATCATTTATCTCAACGACCCATGTGTCATATTTTTGACTGAAAGGTCCCTCTCAAAAATTTTTTTTTTTCTCTTCCCACTCTCCACCTTATCTCCTATAGATAAATACTAACTGTTAAGCAATATTAACAGATAAGACGGAGTTGGGACCTCATTACATATGTCTTGTGATGACTGATTGCTTTCTTATTGTCCTTTATTCTATGTTTAAAAAGAATCTGTTGAAAAATATATTTACAGTTCAGCTCACCCTTCAGCAATAAGAGAAAACAAAGACTGGGTAAGTGATCCCCTCAAAACACATGTCTAAATTATTAATGACTTCTAATATTTCATCATTGTCCTGGTCAAAAGTACATTGGGATACACTTAAAGATATATTATACAAAATAAAATAGTTCAATCCACATTTCATAATTTGACCCTCTGGAGTTAATCTCACCAGAGGCTTTTTCTCTTCTGTTGCTTACATATGGGTGAGGTTTACTAAAAGACCTATTTGGAACCTTTTAATGGTTCCCTGAAAACTGTTGCTAGTCCGCCCAGTTACCTAACATATATTTGGCATTTTTTTTTCTCTCGTTGAGGGCGGCCCTCCCTGGCTTGGGCTCCCTCCCCTCCTCCCCTCGGGATGGGGGGGGGGAGCCTGGCCACATAGGGCGGCGGAATTATTGACCGTTAAGATATTTAAGATGTTTGTTATAATGCTTGTTACGGTGTTTCACTATACATACAAATTAATGCGAAATACGCCTCTCCTTATGCATGTATAGTGATCCTATACCAGCATAGTCAGTTGGATTTACTTTATAATTTCAACAGTAATATTGAATATACTGTGCGGTTAATACTGTCACTTAGTGCCGGGGCTGAAGAAACCCCAGTATTATTTTGACAACTGTTTTATTCTTCGTACATATCTTCCTAGAGGAGACATATATCCATCTATTTCCTTTATCTCTCCTCTAATTAGAATCTCTATATTTACATTTCTCTATCCTCTCTACCTGATTTTCCCCCAATTTTCTCTATTTCTCAACTAAACACATAAGGACTAAAAATGTCTTACTCTGAATTAGGATTTCAACCTACAATAATAACACATAACACCAAAGGTTTAAACATACCCGAGAAAAGATCCGCTTTACTTTCAGAACTTACAAGAGGTAAACCCAAAATAGTCTTATTACAAGAAACTCATTTCAAAAAAGGCAAAACCCAGAAGCTCACCAATAATTACTTCACCAAAGTTTTTTATGCCTCAAACCCGTTGGCAAAAACCAAAGGGGTAGCAATTCTAATAGGCAAAAACTCAAACTTTGAGGTCTCAGAACAACTAATAGATCCAGAAGGTAGGTTTCTATTCTTGAAAGGTCTTTTTAATGGGCAACCTACAACAATAGCAAACGTATATTTCCCAAATAAATCCCACTCTTTTTGCCAAAAAATGACAAATGAACTAAAAAGTTTTGCAACGGGTATGTTGATTTTGGGTGGCGACTTTAATATACCCCTCAACCTCAACCCATTACAGGATACCTCCAATGGACAGACATCCATAACTTACAAATCATTACGGAGCATTAAAAAAATGCTCAATTCATTAACTCTTATGGACACCTGGAATTTTAAATCCTTCAGAAAAAGATTTCACTTTTTTCTCAAAACCACATCATAAACACTCTAGAATAGATTAAATTTTCTATCACAAAGAGATCTAAACGCACTTACAGAAGCTAAGATTGGCTTTCAATCTCTTTCCTACCATGCTCCAGTAGCCATCACATTAACTTCCTTAAACCCGGACATAAAAGCATGCACCTGGCGTCTAAACCCCTCGCTTCTACTAAAACTGGACATCTTGGCAGATGTCACAAAATCCCTCCAAAACTATTTTGCAACCAATGATACTCACGATACTTCCCCTATGATTATGTGGGAAGCACACAAATGTGTGATATGGGGAGAATTCATAAAATGGGGTGCAAGACTCAAAAAGGAATGCAACCAAAGAATTTCCCACCTTACTTCCACAATATCAAAACTAGAAGCACTTCATAAGCAATCACTATGCGCATCCACGGCCATGGAGCTGTTGAATGCGAGAAAAGATTTGCAACTTATTCTCGAAAACAAAGCGAGAAGGTTCTTATTTTTCAAAAAATAAAAATATTACGAGCACGGAAATAAAAGTGGGAAATGCTTAGCAAAAGCATTAAAAGACACCAAAACATTAGAAAACATCCATGCTATTCACACAACTAGAGGGTGCACTGAATACAAAACAGAAAAAATAGCGGCCCAGTTCCATGAATATTACACAAACCTATATAACCTCCCCAAAATCCACAAACCAAAGAACTTGCAGGGTAATAGGGAAAACATTTATCTCAGACTTCCTACAGAGAAGTAACCTACCCTCTCTACCAGAAGAGGACATCATAAACTTAGAGCTACCCATACAAGAATCTGAATTACTTAGAGCCATAAAGGAACTCAAAGCAGGGAAAAGCCCAGGGTCAGACGGATTAACAGCCCAATACTACAAACTCTTTGCAGATATTCTTAAGAAACCCCTGCTTGAAAACCTAAATTCACTACAAAAAACCAATCCAGCCCAGAGTCTTTCTTACAAGCCCACATAACTGTCATACCAAAACCCAATAAAGACCCAAAAGATTGCGCTAATTACAGGCCAATTTCCTTGCTGAACATAGATGTTAAGCTTCTCTCAAAAATTCTTGCCATAAGATTAAGACCTCTTTTACAAAAAAATTATCGGACCAGAACAGGTTGGATTCATGCCAGGTAGAGCGCTGAGAGACAACATCGTAAAGGCCCTAAATCTGATACATATAGTACACTCTGATGGAATAGAAGGCCTTCTCCTGTCCACTGATGCGGAGAAGGCCTTCAACAGGGTAAGCTGGGATTACATGTTTGAAGCCTGCAGATACATTGGACTTCAAAGCAGAATGCTGTTTTGGATCTCGGCTCTCTACAGGGCCCCCACGGCAAAAATCAAAATTAACGGCACTCTTTCTGACACCATAAGAATTAACAACGGCACTAGACAAGGCTGCCCACTTTTGCCTCTACTATTCATAATATCTTTAGAACCCTTCATAAGATTAGTCAATCAAAATAACTCTATCCATGGTTTTACACTCTCGGACAGAAAATTTAAAGTTGCTGCATATGCAGATGATTTGTTGTTTTTTCTGACGCAAAATCACATCTCAATCCCAAATCTACTTGAAGAATTCAAGATTTTTAACTATATCTCTAATCTAAAAATAAACTACAGCAATCAGAAGCTCTAAATATCTCTCTACCTGAGACTAAACTAAACAAAACACAAGAAATTTGCCCTTTCAAATGGGAATCAGTCCAACTTAAATACATGCATGAACGCCCTCCCTATTAGAATCCCCCTAAGCTTTTTTAAGCAATTGCAAAACATACAGAGGAGATTTGTATGGGCACATAGAAAACCAAGAATAAAATTCCTCACAATGACAAGCTCTAAAGACTCGGGAGGTATGAATTTACCAGACTTTAGAACAGGGCTTGACAAATTTGCCTTGAATCTAGGAGCCGGCTGAAAAAGTTAGGAGCCAGTTTTTTATAGCGTAGTGTGGGGTTGTCAGCGCCAGGGGTAAGACAAGTAATTTGCGCCCCCCTAACCCTAACTTACTCACAGCAGAGCAGCCAGTCAATAACTCCACCATTACATCAGGGTTATAGGCTGGCCAGAAAGAGTGACACTAAAAAATCTGTTATGGGGAAACTCCTTATTATGCCGAATGCATCGTGACTGCGGCATATAAAACACCCTCATCTGCTGCCTAATGGAGCTTAAAGGTGGAAAAAACATGTCTCTACTGCACATTATTACCACCCAACTTGCACATCTAAACAAAGCCTTAGTGACATTGTAAATAAAATACAAAAAAAAGGTGAAAAGTATTCCAGCGCTGCTGATCTTCTGCTGCCTCTTTGCAGCCACTTCCTGCCTACATGTGTGTCCCCCACAGTGACTTTTCATTGCTCTGGTGGGTTTCCGGTCACCATGAAATACTGGAGCCCAGCTGCACATAGAGTGGTAATTGTTGATGGTACACAGGGCTTTATCACAATTTTGTTGCTTAGAATAAAGGTCACGTTTCTCGCGGTGTGACATCAACTTTCATATTATACAAAAAATAATGGGCTAACTTTACTGTTTAGTTTTTTTTTATTCATTAAAAGTGTATTTTTTTTCCAAAAAATTGCGCTTGAAAGACCGCTGCGCAAATACCATGTGACATAAAACATTGCAGCAACCGCCATTTTATTCTCTAGGGTCTCTGCTAAAAAATAATATATAATGTTTGGGGGTTCCAAGTCATTTTCTAGGAGAAAACACTGGATCTTTAATTGTAAGCCACTAATGTGAGAGAGGGTTTAGTCTTTAAATGGTTAAACTTTCCTGATAACAGCCCGGGAGATAATTGCTTTGAAAGAAGAAGATACATTGTTGTTCCTTTATTCTTGTAACTCTCAACAACTAGAAGAAGATACATTGTTTGTTACTTTTCTTCATTCTAAGTAGAAACAAATATCCCGGGAAGCCGGGCAGCCGGCCAAGTTTAACAGCTGTTCGATTAAGCAGAGAAGGCGCTCGGCTCTCGCTGAATCTGACACGCTGTTTTAACATGGGGAGAGGAGGAACGGCTGACACTCGCCAGGACGCAATTTCTGGTCGCCATGGCGACCTGGCGCCTGGGGTTTGTCGAGGCCTGCTTTAGAAAATACCATATAGCCGCCCACATTACCAGGATTATTGATTGGCACTGTCACCATTTAAATAAAGACTGGATTACTCTAGAAGAACACTCTTCCTCTCTACCTCTCAAGTTTCTCCCCTGGATCAATACATCCAAATTGCCAAACAGAATAAAAACACACCCCTTATTAGGAAATACTCTCCAAATTTTTCAAGCAGCAGCACAAAAATATAATTTGGCCTCGATTCCAGGCCCCCAACAAGACTCTCGGATAATCCAGACTTTGTTCCAGGATTTGGAAATAAAATACTAGCTAATACCACCAGGAACATTCCACTCCTAGCTATCCATTGCCTATGAGATGGCAATATCAAAACTAGAGAGGATATTCAGACTATGTGTGGTGGGACCGCCTTCCCTCGCTCGCTATACTTACAATTACGCAGCTTCTTGAACACACGTAAACTCAAACATGCCTACTCCCAAAATCTAACACAACTTGAACAAAAATGTCTTGCAGCTGTAGAAATTAAGAAAACTACTTTGTTAGCATATGCCTGGCTACAAGCCGCAACCAATGAAAAGAATAACTTTTTCAAGGAGAAATGGGAGAAAGAACTGAATCAAAGCTTCTCAGATAGCCAGTGGGGAAAGGCCTGTATCTTAACCCACAAATGCTCAATAAGTACTAAACTGCAAGAAACTTCTTATAAAATATTAACTCATTGGTACAACACACCTGACAAACTACACAAATGGTGCCAACAGATCCCTGATCTTTGCTGGAGATGTGGAAGAGAGGGAGGATCTTTAGCACATATTTTGTGGAATTGTCCAAAGATTAAAGAGTTCTGGCACAAGATCACAGACCTGACAAAAAAAATTACAGAAACAGACCTAGATCTAGACGCTCCATTTTGCCTTCTTAATATTTCCAAACAATCCATAAAAAGATATAAAAACTCTCTAACCAGACATCTCATTAACGCAGCTAAGACTCTAATCCCTAAGGCCTGAAACTCTAACTACACACCATCTGTTAAAGACTGGATCTCACAAATAATCCATTTCCATGCAATGGAAGAAACACTAGCTATTGCATATGATAAAATTAATCAATACCATAAAACGTGGAACCCCTGGTGGGTGTTCAGATTCTCAGACCAGTACAAACAAATTATGGATCTCACAGATTAAACCTATAAGCACAACCCTTCCATATTATCCACACAACAATATTCTCTCCTTATGCCTTCCTTGTCCCAAGTCACAATTTCTTACTCACTATCTGACTTCCCTCTACCTTTGTTCTCTTTTCCTTACTTTCTTTATTTCTTTATTACCCCCCTATCATACGCTTAACAAGAATTCCAAATGTTCTTCTACTAAACGTTTAAATGTTTTCATATATGAATGATATTTGTCAATGTTATAAAAACTATTTCAATCTTTTATGATCTCATCATATTTTCAATTTGTTGTACAAATTTACTCACTTTCAATCTGTATTCGAAAATTCTAATAAATGTAAATTGTGAAAAAAAAAAACTACTCTGGTTCGTTTACTATTGTTCTTTTTGATTGTTAGTCTGACAATCATTGATAGACGCATGTTTATATACCTTCTGTGTGTTCTCTCAGGAACGCTGTTGTTGAACTTGCTCTGATTGTCGGATCCTAGTTTTCTACATGATATATGTACCGTATATACTCGAGTATAAGCCGACCCGAATATAAGCCGAAGCACCTAATTTTACCACAAATAACTGGGAAAACGCATTGACTCGTGTATAAGCCTAGGGTTGGAAATGCAGCAGCTACTGGTAAATTTACACCATTAAATTTCAGGGGCCATTACAGTACACTGACAATCACCATTACATTACAGGGGCCATTACATTACACTGACAATCACCATTACATTACAGGGGACATTACATTACACTGGCAATCACCATTACATTACAGGGGACATTACACCAGTGGTTCTCAACTCCGGTCCTCGGGACCCACCAACAGGCCAGATTTTAAGTATTACCTTGGGGAGATGCAGACTAGAATACTGCAATCACTGAGCAGCAAATGATATCACCTGTGATGTATTTCAGTTATCCTGCAAACCTGGCCTGTTGAGGGGTCCCGAGGACCGGAGTTGAGAACCACTGCATTACACTCACAATCGCCATTACATTACAGGGGACATTACATTACACTGACAATCGCCATTACCTGTACATTACAGCAGACATTACCCTATGTCTTCTCTTCAGACTGCATGTTCAGCAGCTCCGACCCATGCTCCGGCTCTGGACCCGCCCACAGCACAGTGACAAGTCAATCACTGGCAGTCACTGTGCACTGCAGCCAACAAGCCTATGTATGTGCGCTGTTCATCTCACATACATAGACTTTTCAGACCAGACACTGACTCGAGTATAAGCTGAGGGGGGTCTTTTTCAGCACAAAAAATGTGCTTAAAAACTCGGCTTATACTCGAGTATATACGGTATATGATGTATGCATCTTGCACCTGTCTCAATAAACAAGTTAAAAAAAAGAAGTGACTGTAAGGAGTACCCCACAGCATTGGTAATCTTCAAAACCAGTTGCAGAACTGCATTCTGTGAAGTAGCTGGGTTCCTATCACTTGTTGCACAGTGTAATCCTGATGAGAGACTTTCTACTATTTAGGTAACTGTGCAGTGGGGTGAAAAAGGTCCATGAACCTATGAATAAACATTAAGAATAGTGTGTACTTGTCTCAATTCAGAAAATTAAGTGTCATTCCTATCTGCTGCCCAGTACCTTTCCTATCTACAAGAGTCACCTCTGACATGTTTTGCTGACACCAAGAGAAAAAAATGACTGGGAAGGGATCCCCAGCACACAGCCTATGATTGACACCCTTAGTTCTGTTCCCATGTGCTGTGTGAAGGGGGTGTGTCCCTTCCCTCCAATCAGCTCTTAGAGCTCTCCTCACCAAGCTCTGCAGTGTGTAATTTCAGCTATTCTCCCCCTGTTTTCTGACAGCTCAGACAATCTTTATAAATTCTGGACTGATGTTGATGAATGGATGTAGAATTAGGGAAGACTGCAGATAAATAGGCACAACTTATTTAGGAGGATTAGTCGCTTCACTGGGTAAATGTAAGAGATTACAACCATTTTTTTCATTCAATAGTTTTTATTAGGTTTAAAGAATAAATGAACAATCATAGTAAAATAACAATAGTTTTGACATTAAGTATTTAAACTTATCAAATTACGGGACTATATGAAAATAGAGAAAGAAATACTGATGAATATACTGGCTATCAGGAGGCACCTTTCATTATCTAACCTTTCCTCCGACACCCCTAATGGGAGCACAATGTGTCGTGTGGCAAAGGTGAAATGTTCTAATTTTCCTTCAGATGGCTTCTCTTAACATATGCTACCTTCCTGATAAGCAAAAATTGCCCAAAACAGAACAAATTGTTGAACAAGATTGACAAAATTTGGGGCAAAGCTGTGAAACAACTCATAGTGCCTGGACCTTATAAGAGGATAGCATTGCTCATCAGCGCCCTTGCAGCTCATTGACAATTACAAGCCATCAGCCTCAATGGATGATGGTACTTGTAGAAATTCATTCAAAGAAAACTGCACAGCCATAATGTTTAAAATAGTGACAGCGGGTGTGGGGAGAAGATCCCTGAGCCCCTGTCACAGGGAGGGGGGGAGAGGCTGCAGATGATGCAACATGTTCCACCATAAAAATGGGAGGAACATGTAATATGTTCCAAAAGTGAACTATCTTGTAAAGAATTCTGAAAATTGTTGTACATTAAGCAGTTGCATACTTCCTTTTACCGCCCAAAAACAGATGAAAGCTGGTGAAAAGGTTTAATAATTTTTTTTATTGCACATCTCAAAAAGACATATACTTTTACAAACCATATTTACTATATGAAGTTTCCTTCTATTAACATCTTCAGAGGTATACTATTTCTATATATTAGAAAAGAGAAAAAAAAAGATAATAAAGGAGGAAAGAAAAGGAAAAAAAATATAGAGGGGGGGGGGGCGCACCTGTGCAGTATTTTATCTAAATCTGACCGTTGAGTGATTTCTCTGAGACCCACTTCTTTTCTTACAAAGATAACAGTGGGGGTCTCAATGTCCCATTGTATCCCTTATTATATTGACATACCTATCAGTTGATTTAAATTCCCACCAACATGTCCAAATTTTTAAGTGTTTCGCTGTACACTCTCTAGCTATGCTAGTTAGCTCCTCCATCAAATATATTTCATCTACTTTTGATAGACATTGCGCTAAAGATGGTACAATATGCTGTCTACAATAGAGGAACCAAGGATTTTGCTGCATTCAATAAGTGCGGAGTTATTGAGTTCCTATAATTATTCACTGATACTGCTGTACAGTGAAGCAATATGACCCAAGGGTCAAACGCAATATCCCCTTTCTGAATTATTGCGATGATCTTAGTTACCTTTTTCCAATATTCCTGAATGGATGGGCAATCCCACTAAATATGTCCATGTTTTGCTATACCACCATATTTCCTCCAACACAGGGGCGATTCCGCTTGTGAAATTGCATGTAATTTATTTGGAGTATAATACCAGCAGATGAGAAGTTTGTAATTTACCTCCACTGTCTTGGAGGAAATGGAGGATACATGTGCTAAATGCAAGATTTTATCTTTTTGCTCATCAGTTATGCACCCATGCAAGTCTTTTTCCCATTTAGCTATATAGTCCAGATAACTAAAGCTCTGGAGGACCATGAGGGCTTTATAAAATGCTGAAATGCAGTGTGGGGGGTGGACTTCCAATCTTAATACCCTTTCAATCTGGTTCATATTTCAGACAGTGGAGGGATCGGTTGTGAGAGGTTATACACAAAATGGGAGAGTTGCGTATATCTCCATTGATCCATTTTACTAAACCCAGTATCCCCACGGAGAGTTTGAAAAGCTTTTATTCCATTTTCTCAATAATCTGGTGTAATAGAGGCTGGGTCGCAACAAACCAACGTCTGAATCCCTTGTCTGTTAGTCCTGACAAGAAATAACTATGACCCTGGAGTGGCATTAATGGAGAGTTATATTTCCAACCATATCGGGAGTGTAACGAGTACCAGATGGATAATGTGGACCTAGAGGAGATGAAGAAGGTGCCAAATCCCTATGTTTACTTGGAAGTAGAGTTGAGCGAACCCGAACTGTAAAGTTTGGGTTCATACCGAACTTTGGGGTGTCCGTGACCCGGACCCAAATCTGGACATTTGAAAAAAAGTTTGGGTTCGAGTTCTGGGTTCGGGTATTTGATCACGCATGTTAAATAGCTGCAGGGCAGCGAATCAACAAGCGTTTCACTGGTTTGCCCTTAGAAGCCATCACAGCCATGTCTACTAATGACATGGCTGTGATTGGCCAGTGCATCATGTGACCCAGCCTCTGTATAAGCTGGAGTCACTTAGTGCTGCATGTCACATGCTCTCTGGGTAGTGTAGGGAGAGGATTCTGCCGGTGCTGTGAGGGACAGATTTCAGATAGATAGATAGGTAGAGATTACTACTACTACTGCTTTTAGGGACAGATTGCAGATCTCATCCTGCATTACAGAATGATCTGACTGGACTAGGTAGAGTCTACTGCTTAGAGGGACAGATTATTGTTCTAAAATCATCTTCTAGTTCTATAGGGTCAGGTTCCTGCTGTTGCTGTAAGGGACAGAGTATTGTTCTAAAATCATCGCCTACTCCTATAGAGTCAGGTTCCTGCTGTTGCTGTAAGGGACAGATTATTGTTCTAAAATAATTTTGCAGCCCTCTAGCACTTTCCAGGACTTTTTTACAGTCCTTTTTGTGACGAAAAGTTTGGGTCCCCATAGAATTCAATGGGGTTTGGGGTAAAGTTCGGGTCAAGTTCGGTACCAAACCCGGACTTTTTCCCAAAGTTCGGCCGAACCCACTGGACCCGAACATCCAGGGGTTCGATCAACTCTACTTGGAAGCTAGGGAACAACAGACAAATCCTTGTCTGCCAGAGCTGATTCTATTTGTACCCATATTTTATCTCCCATTTGTTTACATTCTGCAATTCTCTTTAGTACTACTGCATAGTAATATAGTTTAAAATTGGGCAATGCTAATCCTCCCATTCACTTTGGCCTGTACAAAACATCACGAGAAATTCTCGCCCGCTTGCCTTTCCAAATATAATGCAAAATAATGTATTGTAAGATAGAAAATAATCCTCCTATAGGGACCCCTAATGGAATCATCTGAAAAAAAAAACAGAATGTGAGGCAATATATCCATCTTAATGATGTTTACTTTACCCAGCCAGGAATGGCACTTTGCTGACCATCTATTCAGACCTATCTTAATGGATTTTAACATAGGAAGATAATTTTGTCGAAAAAGGTCCGACGTGTGGGCAGTCAAGTTTACTCCCAAATATTTTAGGCTAGATGGCTGCCATTGAAAGGGAAAAGCTGTTTTAAGTTTTGTAATCTCATTAACAGGAATAGTAATGTTTAGATTTTTGGACTTTGACATATTGATTTTATAATTTGATAGCTCTTGAAAGGCTTGTAAAGCGGCCATTTAATTAGGTAAAGAGATTATAGGCTGCTGTATAAAAAAACAAAATGTCATCCCCATAAACGGCTAATTTATGTTCCCTCCCTTTGATTTTTACCCCGTGAATATCCGGGGATGATCTAATTGTTTAAAGAAAGGTTCTAAGGACATAGCAAAAAGTAATGGGGATAGGGGACACCCTTGACGGGTCCCATTATATATGTAAATTAATTGCTTAACACTCCGTTAATTCCTAATCTGTGCCGTGGGTTGATCGTAAAGTGCCTTTATTCTGCTAAGCATTTTGGGATCAATTCCCAGTGAGTCCAAAGTCAGCATTAAGAATTCCCAGTCCACCCCGTCAAATGATTTTTCAGCATCTAGGGACAGTAACAGTGCCCGACATAGGAAAGGATGGAAAAGGTACAAAGCTAATTGTCCCTGGCCTGGGACAAAGCCCAATTGGTCAGGGTCAATCCACTTTGGTAGCAGTGGATAAAGTCTATTGGCTAATAATTTCACATATCATTTAATATCCATATTTAACAAAGAAATCGGGCAATAGTTCTCACAATGCACACGATCCTTTCCGGGTTTGGGCAATGCCACTATGTAGGCCTTAAGGGTCTCTTGTCTAAAGTTCCCTAAACCCCTTTTTGAATTAGCGTAAGATGTTAACTGCAGGATGAGAATTCTTTAAACTTTTTATAGTACAGGATGGTATACCCATCCAGTCCAAGCACCTTCCCTGTAGGTGTAGAGAGCAAGGCTTTATATAACTCTTCATCTGTGAAATCCCTCTCAAGGGCAGACAGAGCTTCTTCCAGTAGTCTAGGTAAGTTTGATTGTTTTAAATATTTTCTAATTCTAGATTGCTTTTCCTCCAGGGATAAATCAGCCATCCCTCCCCTCACACTCTAAAGGTCCGTGTAGAAATTGCGGAATACTCTTTCAATGTGCGGGGACGAATACACTTCCTCCCCGGATTTAGTCTTAATCTTTGCGATAAAAGTGGCAGATTTTTTTTCTTTAAGAGAATGCGCCAACATTTTGCTTGGTTTGTCTCCCCCATTTGTATATTTTTCGAGAGGCAAATTGCATTGATTTTTTTTTTTGAATCAGTAGTTTTATTGGCTTAACAAGCAAAATATACAAGTCATACAAGGTCAGTAAAGTATACATCTTGCAAGACAAACAATCAAAACGTACATGTTATCCTCGTTACAGAAATCAGTAGTTACAATTATACCAACTGAATAAGGGCAGATGCATTGTCCTGTCATATTCTGATATTGGTTGTGAGTCATATTTTGGTATGAGGGGGCGAAAGTGAAAGTTGTGCATCCCACAGTTGTGTTTTGTAGGCATCTCCACGGCCTTTGGCAGAGGGAGGGGGGCTAAGTCCCCATCACCATGCGACACCCCGGATGGGAGCTATCTGTGTCCCAAGGCGCGGGGCCGCCCTACTACCCCTGAATCGGGGGGAGGGAGACGGTTTCCGGCACCTCTACGGATGTTTTGTGTTGACACCCTACGTGTTGAAAGTGAAAGCGGGGGAGTATGGTTTTATACTGAGTGTTGGTTATAGTCTTATACTGTCCTGTTACGTAGACGGGAATAAGTCAACCATATTAACATTGATGACTAAAGACATTGCTCCTATTGTACATGCAAAACTAACAAACAGAACGTTCTACATATGAAATGACTGGAACATACTGAACATATAAAACGAACAATTCGGTTATTTTGATGACTAAGTTTTTTTTTTT
>BLSH010405874.1:377652-390936 GCA_018402905.1 Glandirana rugosa
GAAGAACACTTCTTTTTAGTCTGTCGCTTTTCATATTGCCGCTAATGCTTGCACATCTGCTATTCACACACATGTGTTCTGTAATGTGTGTGAATAGCAGATGTGCAAGCATTAGCGGCAATACCCATCCAGTCCAAGCGCCTTCCCTGTAGGTGTAGGTGTAGAGAGCAAGGCTTTATATAACTCTTCATCTGTGAAATCCCTCTCAAGGGCAGACAGAGCTTCTTCCAGTAGTCTAGGTAATTTTGATTGTTTTAAATATTTTCTAATTCTAGATTGCTTTTCCTCCAGGGATAAATCAGCCATCCCTCCCCTCACACTCTAAAGGTCCGTGTAGAAATTGTGGAATACTCTTGCAATGTGCGGGGACGAATACACTTCCTCCCCGGATTTAGTCTTAATCTTTGCGATAAAAGTGGCAGATTTTTTTTCTTTAAGAGAATGCGCCAACGTTTTGCTTGGTTTGTATTTTTCGAGAGGCAAATTGCATTGATTTTTTTTTTTTGAATCAGTAGTTTTATTGGCTTAACAAGCAAAGTATACAAGTCATACAAGGTCAGTAAAGTATACATCTTGCAAGACAAACAATCAAAACGTACATGTTATCCTCGTTACAGAAATCAGTAGTTACAATTATACCAACTGAATGGGGCAGATGCATTGTCCTGTCATATTCTGATATTGGTTGTGAGTCATATTTCGGTATGAGGGGGCGAAAGTGAAAGTTGTGTATCCCACAGTTGCGTTTTGTAGGCATCTCCACGGCCTTTGGCAGAGGGAGGGGGGCTAAGTCCCCATCACCATGCGACACCCCGGATGGGAGCTATCTGTGTCCCAAGGCGCGGGGCCGCCCTACCCCACCAGCTGCAAAGGCACTTCTGCAAGAAAGTGTGGGTCCATGCTGAGAACACTGATGTTATTGTATAGCTTATGGTGTTGAGCAAGTCCTCTGTAAATACATTGGAGTTGTGGCCTGTGAAGGGGCTGGAGTAAATTGTGGGGGTGTTTGTAGGAACACCATTAAAGAGTCATAGCTTGGGTGAATTGAGCAGAGTAACGATAAACGATCCAGGGAGACCATTGTGTGTGGAATCTTTCCGCTAAATTGTTTGCTATGGCTACTACTAATTCTTCCATATTGTAGATAATGTCTACTTCCCGTAGCCATTCTGCGATTGTCGGGGTGCATACAGACTTCCAGTATCTGGGGATCAACAGCTTAGCAGCATTGAGGAGATGCCTGGTTATGGAGCGCTTGTAGCGTCTCATAGATCCAGTCGTTATGTGGAGTAGACAACAGGCCGGTGTGAGGTCTATATTGGTCTCTGTGATGTGTTTAATTATGTCCTTTACTTTGTCCCAAAATGGGACTATGGCTTCACAGGACCACCAGATGTGTGTTAATGAGCCTGTGTCCCTTCCACAGCTCCAACACGTGTCTGAGGACTGGGGGTACCACTTTTTCAGTTTGGTGGGGGTTGCGTACCAATGATTCAACAGTTTGTAGGACATCTCCTGTGTCCGGGTACTCATAGAGCATTTATGAGCAAAAATATTTGCCCTCGATCATTGTTCATCTGAGATGCTTATTTGTAAGGAGTTTTCCCAGTATTTTTGTGTATTGGAAGTGGTTGGGTATTGGCATCTAGCAGGAGGGAGTATGTCAGAGAGGTAGTTCTGTCTACAGGTTCGCCTGAAAGACAAATATTTTCAAAAGGGGTTAGAGATCTGTGGAGGTCATGTTTGTCTATCGTGGAGAGATGGTTGTGGATCTGGTGGTAAGTCCAAAAAGGCAGAGGAGTATTAGGATTAAGTCGTGCATTGATGTGCTCAGGGAGCTAATATGGTTGTCGTTGATGCAATGTAGTGCCAGGAGTGGCGTCTTTTCGTCTTTTGATGGAATCCTACCCCTGTCTAGACCAGGTGTGAAGTCAGGGTTTGAGGTGATCGGTGTTAGTGGTCCCGGGCTGGAGGAGAGTGTCATAACTTTGTTCACTGTATGAAATGCATCTACTGTGGGCCCTATTATGGGATGCGATTTGATGTCAAATGGGAGTTTTTTAAATTGTGTCCAGGGGAGGAATCGCAGGTGTAAGGAAGAGCTATTGTTTTCCAACTGGACCCAATCTTTCTTGTTCCCGTGGCAGTTCCAGTCTATTATCCTCGCAAAATGGGCAGCAAGATAATAAAGCTTAAAGTTAGGGAGGCCAATACCCCCTTTACCCTTGGATCTGGATAGGGTCTCAAGACTGATTCTTGGTTTGCGGCCCACCCATATAAAAGTTCTTATGACCTTCGATAGCCCTGTGAAGAAGTTTGTAGGTGTTTAATTGGGAGTGTGTGAAAAAAATAAAGTATTTTGGGTAGTATGTTTTTTTATAATTGCTGCCCATCCAAACCAGGAGAACGGCTATAACCGCCAGTGTTTTAGATCAGTTTGTATTTCAGCCAACAGGGGTTTAAAGTTTGTAGTGTAAATGTTTGTAATTGTGGGAGTTAGCTGGACACCTACGTATTTTAGAGCTGTCACTTGCCAGCATTGATTTTTTAAATTCTAAATTTAAAGCTGCCTTTACCTCCTCTCTCTTTTGTGTTAATTGTGTTTGCACAAACTTGCAACGGCACATTTTATGTACTCTCTCCAGAACCGCCACCTGTCCAAGCAAATCGGAAAGTCTCTGCTGCTGCACTTTCTTTTTTCTAGCTCCTAGCTCAATCAATCTCCCCCGCATACACGCTTTATGTGCCTCCCACAGAACTGCCACAGATAGCTCAGGTGAGGCATTATCGAGAAAATATTGAGTCAAAGAGGAAGAGAAGTCAGCCAGATCCTCTGTATCTGAAAGCAAAGCATCATTGTGTTTCCAATGACCTTGTCGTACTGTGCTTACAGGTAGCGACATAAGTGCAAGGACAGGCGCGTGGTTGGAGAGAGTTCTTGTTCCTATAGAAGTGGAAAGTAACATCGAAAGGTGAAAGTGATCAATAAATATATGCTCTCCTCAGACCTCCAAGACTCCCTGCACCTAATCCAGAGGAATCCGGGAGATCCACTATAGGGTGAGAAACATTAACCCACCTGGGTACCCCCCCACACACTATCTGACCCCTGGACCAGTATTGAACAAGGGGACTGTCCACAGCACGGCTCTGCACACTACAGAGCTCCGCCGCCATCTTAGAGGCCTGGAACGCCGGTCGTCCTCGCAACACACAGCAGCCTGCCACCTCTCCATCTGTGTCTGGGACGACCTTTGGAAGGACTCCCACAGCTGCCCTGGGACCCCACAGGCCAATAAAACACCAGATGGCCCCTAATACCATCAGGGCCTAGTGCGCGCCGCCAAGCCACGGCCTCAATTACACGCCGGCGCTCTGAGGCCTAGTGGCGGCCGCCAAGCCATGGCCTTGATTTTCCTACACTGCCCACAGGGACCGCCCTCTGATGCCCCATGCCAATCCTGGACACTAGGAACACTGACAGAGCGGTGCTAACTATCTTGGGCACAGATTGGGCAGAGACACCAGACTGCGGCCATCCTGCTGCTCCCATCCTGCTATTCCCATCAACATAACTTCACAGGGGGAAAAATAAAATAAAGAACCAGTACTACCTCTCCCATAAGATCTCCTGGACCACTGGTCACAAAAATAAAAAAGAGGCAGGGAACCGAAATGACTGCCTGAACTCCGAACCCTGTTCCACAGCCCGGATTGCAGCAACACAAAGCAACCCATCTCCCCAGAAATCGCACGCCTAGCGAAGGGGGAGAAAGAGGACGCACAAGGGCATGACCAAAAAGAGGTACAAACCAACCGCCCCACACCGTTTTACCCATTACTACTCCACAGCCGCGATCATGCAGAAGCCCCAAGACGGTGCCTGCAACGGGAGCACCAAGCAAAACTGCACGTCCAAACCACCTCACGGCCCAGCTTCACAACCACAGGAACTGAGTAACACAACAACAATGGACCTTAGGGATGGCATGGACACTACACCACCACCAGACACCACCCCATCTGATACACAATCAGACAGAGGTAAGAGACTAGCTACATCACCTGCAAATTCCCCTTACAAGGAACCCCAAGCTAAAAAAACAGCTGTGGTCCGCCACTAACGCCACAATACACAATTCTGAACACACCACCTCCCTGGCATCTATCCCAGTCACAGACAACCCTGTGTTGGAAGCAATGTTAAAATATATGCTGCTCACCTTACAGAAAGACCTACATAAGGAGCTGCAAATCTCCATCTCCCAGATGAATGATAGAATAGGCTCCCTAGAGGAAAGAGCAGATGCACTAGAAGATAACATGCAAGAGTATTCCAAGGCACACAATGAATTACTTGATGCACATGAACACCAAGCAGAGGACATACACCACATTAAACTAAAACTGGCGGACATAGAGGACCGTGCCAGATGAAACAACATCAAATTTAGGGGTATTCCTGAGTCAGTAAAGGCCCAAGAGATAACCCCGTAGCTGCAGCAACTTTTCTTAAAACTCCTCCCACAGCTGAGCACCCATGATATCTTAATCGACCGAGCCCACAGAATTGCCAAACCAGCACATCTACCTACTGACGTACCAAGAGATGTCCTCGCTCTGATTCATCAACAGATGATACAAAAACGAGTTTCAGTATTTTGAAAGCTGGTATTAAAGCATCTGATATTACAATATGAATACAACATATATTTAAATCAGTCATATTAAGAGCTGGTATATTAAAGGATATCACTTTTAGCTGATTGTCAGATTTGATGCGTAGGATATGTTTGAATATGACAGAGAAAAATTTAAAGATAAACAGGAGGGATGTGGGAGGGAGAAGAGGAGAAAGGTGGGGGAGGGGGAGGCTGCAGAGGACCTGTAGATAGGGAGGTGATGTCCCTTCTCATCTTTACTCATAGCGCCTATATGATGAGAGTGGGTGTCAACACGGGGAGGGGAAGCTACCGCAGATATATTGTGGTAGGAGTGATGGGCTGTTATCGAACCTGTATTCGAGGTAGGTGGCTGGATGGATCTCAAGAGGTAGCCTAACCTTGATGGATTCGTGATTTCCCCATGATTACATCGACAAGTGAACCTTAGAGGATACAATGAAAATAGAATATAACTTATTATTAAAGCGAACAAGTAAAAAAGAGAAAAACAACCCAATCCAAAGGGGAACTGATGTGGTGGGGCTTCAACATCCATATAGCTGTTTAAGGTTTTCATGGTAGTTGAGAGGTTGGTTGAGAGATTCCATTTCTTCTAAGGGAATGGTTTTAGATATGTAAGATTGCCATTTCCTGAGGAATTTCTTATTTGTGGTGGGAAGATGAGAGTCCTCTGAGAGTCTTTCTTTGTATAGCAGTGAGAGAAGATCTCTCTGAAGTTGGAGAGCGATGGTGTGGAATGATGAATCCAGTTTTTCGGGATATTTTTCCTTGCAGCCAACAATATATGTAGTATCCACTGCTTTTGAGAAGTGCGCTGACATTGAGAGTGGCTTGTCAGGGAAAGTTCATCCCAGTAACCAAACAGGAGTAGTATAGGGTCCTTAGGTAGTTTTATTGAGGTAATGTCCCGAAATGTAGGACAGCACTTGATCCCAGTAGGATGAGATATACTGACAATGCCAGAACCTGTGGGCCAGGGATGGGAGAGGCTGAGAGCATTTAGGGCAGACTGCCGAATTTGGAGAAGTTTTGTCACGAAGGTATGGTAGGTAGGCCCTGTGCATAATTTTCACTTGAGTCTCTCTCCATAGTTCACTGGGGGTGAGGCTGAGGACTAGGTTGTATCCTTCCAGAATCTTATCATCCAGGTTTTCTACTAGGAATTCCTTAGACCAGTTGGTTTTTTTTGAGTTAATAAGTTGGGAGCAGGCTGCCACCCGTAAAGGCTTGTAGATCTCAGAGGTTGAGTAGGATTGTTGGGTTATCAAATGGTCGCTGAAGGAAAGTCTAAATCTGTTGGGACCATCTGAGCCGAGGGATTTGAGAAAACTGATGCACTGGTTGTAATTATGCATATGTGATTGAGGCAGGTCAAATCTTTGGGCAACGGCTTGGAAGGGTAAGAGAGATCCTTTCGTGGAGTCACAAATGTCCGCAAAGGTGGTTAGGCCTTTTTTCTTCCATTTGTGAAAGACTTTTTGAGACCATCCAGGGGTGAAATTTGGGTGACCTTGTATTGGTAGGTGTCTAGAGATAAAGGGGGATAAGGCCAGAAGCTTACGAGATTCTCTCCAGGCAATGGCTGTGTCTCTCAAAAGAAGATTGTGTTGTAGTGGGGGAGCCAGGGATTTCCAACGAGTATGCAGGAGTGCCGACAGTGTATAGGGGTGTACCATGGTCGCCTCCAAGTGATAGTTCGAATATTTAGAGGCTTTGGTTATCCAGTCCAGACCTATTCTCAATAGACATGCTAAATTATACAGACATACATTTGGTAGATTGGCACCACCATCACTCCTGGGGAGGTAGAGGGATTTCAGCGCAATTCGAGCTCTTTTATTTTGCCAGATAAATTTGATAAAGATGCTATTGAGAGTTTTGACATCCTTGTGCTTCAAGAGAAAGGGTACTGTCTGCATTGGGTATAATAGTCTGGCGAAACTGACCATTTTAATCAGGTGACACCTTCCCAGCAGTGAGAGCGGGAGATCCATCCAGCTGGTAAGTTCTCTGATTATCTTGTCTATAAGGGGAGGGTAATTTAAGGTGTATAGGGAGGCCGGTGTTTTTCCAATTTTGATACCCAGGTAGGTAATATGGGAATTAGCTAATATAAAGGGCGAGTCTGACAACCATTTTGGGTTTCTGTGGGGGCCTAATAGTAGGACGTCGCTTTTTCCATAATTTATACGGAGCCCCAAACAGGCTTTGAACTTCTCAAAGACCTCCTTTATGGTGAGGAGATCCTTCGAGGATTGTGCTGAGAATATCAGCACATCATCTGCGAACAGGGCTGTACATAGCTCTTCTGACCCCACTTTTACACCATGGAGGGGGGCTTTGTACAGAAGATGCCTGGATAGTGGTTTGAGAGCAATATTGAATAGCAAGGATGAGAGTGGGCACCACTGCCTTGTCCCCTTGAAGAGTCTAAAGTCTTTACTCATTTGGCCAGCTAGGATTAATTTGGCAGATGGAAGGGCGTACATCTGTTTTATTAGATGTATAAAAGGTCCTTTGAAGTCTAACCTATCCAGAACCATGAATAACCAGTCAAAGTTTACATTGTCAAAGGCTTTTTCCGCATCTAATGTGATGATGGCTCTTTCCAGTTGCGGGTGCGTAGCGACATCTTCAAGGATAGTCATCACTTTTCTGATGGAGCCCGGTTCCATCGGGTCTTTACCCTTTTTTTCTATCAGCTTGATGATCGCTTGGTTACTAGTTGGTGGGTAGATACCCCCTGACCAAATATGTGTATATACATTCAGAAGGGTAGGGCTAAGGGTGTCTTTTAGGGCTTTATAAAAGTCACCTGTCTGGACCAGGAGCTTTTCCTGGGTGGAGATGACCTATCGTATCTCTCACTTCTGTGATGTTTATTGGGGCGTTGAGTACCGATAATTGTTCTGGGGATATTTTAGTCAGATCAAGGTTGTCTAGAAAAAGTTGTGCTTTAGTCTTGTCAATGGGGTCAGGGGCGTAAAGAGAAGTGTTGAAGTCTAACATCACTTGGGTTATGTCTTGTGGCTGGTTGTGGGTCTTACCTGTCTTGTCCCTTAGGGCGGTGATGTGCGTGGGTTTATAGGGGCCTCTGCACAGCTTTGTTAGTAATTTTTTTTTTTTCAATAAATTTTTATTGAAGATTATGCAGACATGACAAAGAACTTCAACCATCACAGACTATAAGAGATATACAGTCTTGGATAAAAATGAGAAGAAAATCAAAAGAGAATAAATGAAATCCTCTGTCTAGAATAAGGCGGACAGAATATGCAACAAAGGAAGAAATATACAATACATTTAAGCTTTCAGATCCTAGAAGATCGAATTGTAACCTAAAGTAACCATTGGAGTTATTCTGAACTGTAAAAAGCTGAGTACTAATAAGGGTTACTGAAGTCCCCGGGTGGGGGGGAGGGGAATGGTGCCCCAGGACCTTCAACCCTCTCAGGGACCTCCAGTTCGGGGAACCCTCCCCACCCCTCCATCAATGAGCTCCTTCCGAAGGACCCCCAGAGTCAGGCTGTCCACCCCCCGGCACCCACATGGGGACTCACTGTGCCAAAGGGGGGAGGCCCCTTTCTCCGGCGCCCAACACCAGGCTGAAGGTAGCCCTAGGACTAAGAGAGGGATAAAAAGAAAACATTTTATATCCAAAACAAACTTGATGCCTGCTAACATTTTCTAATGTTAGGAAGAACATAACCTTCGGAGTTGCAGTTATTGAAGGAGAACAGAGGAAAGCAGGATGTCCAGAGTAGAGGAAGAGGCTGGAAGGAAGGGTAGAAGAAGTAAAGAAAAAGGGAGCAGAATAGCAGGGGAGGAGAGAAGTGAGGGGGCGGCTGTTGCTCCGTACCCAGTTCAGACAAGGCTAACAGTTAAACGCTATGGGGTTAGAGGGATTCCCACAAAGTTCACCCAAGTTTCCCAAATTGGTTCAAATTTATTTAGATTGTCCTGAAGAATGCTAGCCAGCCTTTCCTGGATCATTAGCCAGGAAATTTTCCTAATAGCTGCTTTCAGGGAGACCCTTTCCTGCTTCCAAGCTCTTGCTATCGTGATTTTAAAAGGATAAAATGGATTAATTTTCTGTTGGCTCTAGTGGCGTCAGAGATGAGATCGTTTAGGAGGGCAATGGTAGGGGATCTTGGAAGTTTGAGGTCTGTGACCCTATGAATTATGCGAAAATTTTTTGTCCAATATGCTCTAATTCTAGGGCATTCCCACCATATATGGGCTAAGGTGCCTTGGAGTTTGCAACCCCTGAAGCAAGACGGATCGTGGTTTGGTATAAATTTATGTATTCTGGCTGGGGTTAGGTACCATCTCATCATGATTTTCAGACTAGCTTCTGATATAGTGGTGCTGAGGATGGTCTTGAAGGATCTAGAGCAGGCCGAATGCCATTTATCTAGGTCCCATTCAAATTGAAGGTCCTTTTCCCATTTAGTCATGAATGCTGCTTTTTTATTCGAAAGAGTGAGTGCTTCATAAATGAGTGAGATACCTCCCTTCTGTAATGATTGCTGACCACTCCACTGTTCATAGGTTGTAATGGATGGTGGGAGAGGTTTTTCTTTCCAGAGTTTATGGAGGAAGTTCGATATTTGGTAAAATCTAAAGGTTTCTGTGGCAGGAAGTTCCAAAACCTCTACACAGTGTCTGTGAGTTAATGGACCTCTACTTGTGAAAAAGTGACCTATACGGAATAGGCCTTTATCTAGCCACCACTGAAAAGCTTTGATGTTTAGTCCCGGGGGGAACTCTGGATTGTTAAAGAGGTGAGCTAAGGGTTTGATCGAAGAGATCAAGGACGGGTTCCGTTTAACCTTGTCCCATAAAGCTAGTTCATTGGATAAGGTGGGGGCTAAAATGGGGGGGGTCTATCCTTGGGATTACACCAAAGGAGAAAATCCAAGGTGTGCCTAGGGGTCGCTTCCCTCTCAATCCGTAGCCAGTCCTGTTTTTCCTGTCTGGAATAAACCTTGTTAGTAATTTACCCACTTTGTTTCCGAATTTGTAGTGTGTGGCGTCTGTCTGAGCACGCTTAGAGAGTTCTATAATGTCTGCCCATAGATCGAAGGTTCTCTTGGCTTCCTCCCAAAATTGTCTATTTTGATGAGTGTTGGCTGCAGCCAGTGTTCGTGGGCCCTGTTGAGTTTGGTGCTGGCTTCCTTAAATTTTAGGAGAGAGCGTTTTTTGTGAAAGGAGGCATAGGAAATTATCCTGTCTCTTAAGTAAGCCTTTCCTGCTTCCCAGAAAAGAGTAGGATTTTCAAGATGGTTCTGGTTAGTAATTTCAAAGTCTTCCCAAGTTTTAGTGAGGTATTGGATGAAATCATTATTTTTGGCGAGGTAGGAGGGAAAGCGCCATAGGCGGCATTCTTGGTGAGTTGCGGGGTCCTGTAAAGTGAGGGAGACTGGAGCATAGTCGGAGATAGCTATTTCGTGAATGTCTGTCCCCTGGATTAAAGGGAGTAGCTCGCCTGTGCCGAAAATATAGTCTATTCTTGTGAGAACTTTATGTGGGGGGGAGTAGAAGGAGAATTCCCTGTCTATTGGGTGCTGGAGTCTCCAAAGGTCAATGAGCAGAAGAGAGTCCATTGTGGAGTTGAGTAGGGTGGGTCCCTGTGCCTGTGTTTTGGTTGGGAGGGAGTGGGGTGAAAGTTTGTCATCGGGTGGGGACATGGTGGAGTTGAAGTCTCCCCCTATTATGTGAGATCCAGCAGGGAGCGTGAGGATATGAGTGGATAAGTCTGCAAAGAATTGGCTGTCAGGACTGTTTGGGGCGTAAACGCTCATTAAGTTGATTTCTTTAGATCCATATTGTACGTGAGTGGAGACTATGCGTCCTTGTGTGTCATTTACCGAGGAAATGACTTTCCCTGGAAAATTTTTATGTATTAAAATGAGGGTGCCTGCTCTTTTGGTGGTGTCCTCTGACCCCAGTACCGAGCCCACCCATAGTTTTTTCATTCGGGCGAAATCCCTGGATGTTAAATGTGCTTCCTGAATCAGCGCTATGTCAGTTTTGAGTCTTTGTAGATGTTGAAGGATTTTTACTCTTTTATTGGGAGAACCAAGTCCCTTAACATTCCATGTCACAACTCTCATAATCCAAAAAGACTCAGAGTATGAGCTGGTGTTACATGGCCAGAATAGGGGTAAAGGCATTGTCATGGGGAGATATAGTAAAATATCAGCTACCTGAAACCTCCTGAGGAGATATATAAAGAGGGTGAGCCAGTGTTTCCTAAACAGTAGTAAGGTCCTATGCAGCCTGGGATAAAAGAGGGGAAGAGGGCCTTTTTTTTTGTTGGAAGTACAAGTAGACACCCACCAATATGTCAGATGACATTGATTTCCACACTGGAGATGCTGGGGCTTCTGCCACCTTCCCTATGCAGTGCTCTGCCCTGCGTAAGAACGGGTTTGTGGTTCTGAAATCTTGTCCCTGCAAAATTGTTGAAATATCAACTTCCAAGCACGGTCATGCCAAGGTTCACCTTGTTGGTATTGATATCTTCACTGGTAAGAAGTATGAAGATATCTGTCCATCTACCCACAACATGGATGTTCCTAATATTAAAAGAAATGACTACCAGCTTATTGACATAACTGAAGGATACCTGTCCCTGCTGTGTGACAATGGTGATGTTCGTGATGATCTCAAGCTGCCAGACGGTGACCTGGGAAAGGAAATAGAGAGTAGACATGAAGCGGGTGATGAGATAATGATCTCAGTTTTGCAAGCAATGGATGAAGAATGTGCAGTAGCAATCAAGGCCATGACCAAATAAACAAACAGGGATCCTGAGACTCGAGCTATCTGCTCAGGTCACGATTAACCACAGATCTTAAATTTGGTTCTGATTGTCACCAAAGCTATGGCCTTCACAAAAACCTCATTTTTTTTTTTAATTTGTTTGCAAATACTGCTGGAGTCTAAATTTTGGTTATGCAGTATAACTGGCAATTTCCAAAATCGCTGCAGTTTTAAACTTCAGTACTGATTACCTTTTAACTACCTAAAGGCATTGAGTCCAAATGAACAGATCAAACACTTCTGTAGTGGAGTTGAGAATCTGTTTACTTGTGACACATACTTAAGATCAAGCCTGTAGTGGGTAAATGTGTCTAAAAATGAATACGGTAATGTTAAGCCAACTTTGTATTTTGCTTAGGTTAACTGAAACAAATCTAACATTTCTTTTTGCATGTTTGAGCATTTGCAACCCCCAAATGCATTCACTTATGAAATTTAAAAAATCAAGTGGTTTTAGGATTGCCAGTTAATGCATCATTTTCCTGCCCCTTCCTTAGACAAGAACTACTCCTGTTGGCCATGTGCAAGTAAATTGTATTACCTCTGTGCTCTCCTGCCAACATGTTGGCTTGTATATTGTAACTTTATCAAAATGGTGTCAAAGCCTCCCCACAGGCACATGGGTATGTTGGGTGATTTCTACACAGCAGGCATACATGGCACAAAATGAGGATTAGAGTTGTAAATGCTACAGATTTTCACTCGAGGCCTTTGTCATCTGACTGAAAAAAAAATAAAGAAAATGCAGTTCAGTTGCTCTTTTTCTTTTATTGTATTTATCTTGAAATATTAAAGTAAAGACCTTCCCAGGAATTGGTTTGCAGTGCTTCAAGTGTGGTTTCTTTTAAATATTGGGAATCTACTTTTTTGTAGCACAAATATGGATACTGGAAATTGGATCTGAGTGCTTATCTTGCCTGGCTTAAAACTGCCAGTAATGGGAATCCTGTCTAATACCGAATTGCCATTTTCAGAATGTCCATTCTTGTTTATGGATTTGTTTTTTTCCTCAGTATGAATTTGCAACTCTAAACTAGTAGCTTCTGAGCTACTGGTTGTCATGTGCACATTATGGATATGTAGTCATCATGAATCATTGCGCAAACCTGAAATTGTTAAATTTTTTTTTTTTTTTTGGACTATGTATATAAATATTGTCTTGTGCCTCCTTTTCTTGTCTTATCTGTCTTACATTATACACACTTAAATTGTCTCAATGGCAAGTTATTTACAGGATCTTTCTGTATCCCAATATGTAAATCTCGTGTTAAGGTCCACCCAAAACTTAAAGGGTTTTCAATTTATTGCTCAGTACTGCAGAAGTAATATAAAGCTTACAGAATACACTTGAAAGTAAAATGCACTATTGGGATGCTGGTTAAACTACACAAGTCAAACTTGTTGCCCTATCAGGAATTCCCTTTAACAAATCTGTCAGTGTAATGCAGACCAGCAATGCATCTCATTGGTAACACTATGGGCCTATATCAATGTCTGATGGAAATTCTTTATTTGATTTTTAAAATAAAAATCAGATTATTGGGCAATTCATAGTGAGACCATTCTTCAGACATTTCTAGTTGGATCATGATCTTGCTGTTAGTGGGTTTTTTTTTTTTTTTTTTTGCACCTGCCATTGGTTGCAACTTCCCCAGCTTTCATGCTGTCAGATTTCACCTTTTTCAGGCTGCAATCAAAAGTATGTGGTTTGCTACCCTTCATAAATTGCCTTGAGTACTGCTGTAAAGGAATATGATTTGCAAACGGAGTT
>BLSH010405874.1:405786-417666 GCA_018402905.1 Glandirana rugosa
TTTTTTGAATAGGCCTCAATACAAAAAAAAACCATGTTGGCTACCTCCTCCTACTCCTCTACCACCGCCACTTCCACCTACACTGCCACAGTCACGGCCTAGTCAACCTCTAGGCTCCTACTTCACATCCACCCCCCTTCCCATTTTTTTATTTGATTTTAATTTATTTTCCCTATCCCCATTTATTTGTAGGGCACTTGCCCTAGTTTGAAGATGATTTTAAAACAGTTATATGGCTTCTACCGTTAATTAATACTTTTCAGACACAGTTTGAAGATGATCCACATTCACCTCCATTTTTGCTTTTTTTATGTTTTTATTTTTTTAAAAATATTTAAAGTTATTTCCCTGTCCCCATTTTTTTGTAGGGCACTTGCCCTACCCTTACCCCCATTTTACTTCCTTTTGCAGCCCTCTAGGGCTTTCCAGGACTATGTTACAGCCATTTTTGTGCCTAAAAGTCCGGGTCCCCATTGATTTCAATGGGGTTCGTTGTCTGTGCGATCGTTCGGGTTCCGTCCGGACCCGGACTTTGTCCCGAAGTTCGGCCGGACCAGCAGAACCCGAACTTCCAGAGGTTCGTTCAACTCTACTTCCTACAAACAAGATTGAGTAAACTGCAAAAACTTATCAACAATTTCATCTGGCAGCAGAAACGGCCTAGAATACACAGATCAGTACTCTTGACACCTGTCCAACAGGGAGGCCTAGGCGCACCCAACATACAAGCGTACTACCGAGTGACAATCCTAGACCAGCTGAAGACCTGGTGGTTATCGAACACCTCCACAACCTGGAAACAAATAGAAGCCACTGTACTCTCGAAAGACCCAAAATTTGCTCTGGCTGCCACCCTTCTTAACCCTAAACCTACGCACTATTCACTGGGTACTATAAACGCCTCTCTACAGGTACTGGTGACAATCATACAAAGCAACAAGGGACTTTCCAGGGATACCTTAGCACTCATCCCTACTGAAACGATACAACTTTTATCACCAGATCTACCTCTCACAGAATGGATTAAGGCCGACATCTTAAACCTGGGCACGCTCCTGCTACCCTCAGGAATACACTCCTTTTTGGAACTAAAGCGGAAATATAATATACCTCAAAAAACGTTCTTCCTCTATCTATGAATTAGATCCCTACTATCTAAGATACAATGGTCATCTACAGACTCCATAACTCTAAAACTCCTAAGATTCTACAACGCTAAGCATACCTCATCAAAAGGGATATCCTGTATGTATAATTTGCTCACCTCCCCATTCCCGGATCTACTCTCTCCCTCCATTAAGCATTGGGCCACCCTCAGACGACCCACCATCACTTAAGCAATGGCAAAGGGCCCTCAATGCTCCACGGCATCTTGCTGTATCACACATTGGGAATCCTTGCAGAAACTGTTTCATAGGTGGTACTTTACACCAGAGAAGAAAACACGAGAGGGGCGCACCGACCTAGTGCAATACCAACCATGAGGCATGTCCCCTCTTATATACCTGCACTAATGCCTGCAGGAGGGCATGGTCATGAGTGGAGCACCCGCCCCCCAGTAAGGGGAGTGGTAATGTGGCCCAATTGGATGCCAGTACCACCCTCCTGCATTCATCAATACATGCAAATAAATGGATCAATCAGTCCATGTAAAAAGTAAATGCACAAATAGTCCAATAATTAATAAACATCAATACATATACATATCATAAAAAGTATATAAAGAACCACATATACACACATAAAGCCATGCTTGTATCTATATAGAGAGCAACGCTATATTATTGATATTTAGAAGGAAGCGATAGTCTAGTGTAACCCCTGGTGACTGTATCCCAAAATCCTCCCTTCCCGGGCATTTCTTAAGCAATGCCGATATGAGAAGAGCACCACATTCGTACCTCCTCCCATGTAATATACACTGGCCGATATGTAGGAATCGCTTCTCCCTAGTAGACTGCAGCATCACCCATTCACTGGGACACGCACAATGCCAAACACAGGAAGTGCGGGTGGACTTGCGTTCCACTCGCATCACTTCCGGGTCGCCAGTCGCTCAGTAAGGATTGGCTGACTGCAAGGGGAGGCTCGGGAGAGTGGTGCCCAATAGCGGCCGGATGGGCGGGGATGTCCTGTGACAAGGGAGGGCAGGGCACACCCCCCCACCACGAATGTTAAAAAATGTATAGAGACAACCTCCTGTAAGTGTCTGTCAGTTTTACAGGTGCCATAAAACAAATCTAAATACGGCTGGCAGCTAGACCAGGAGCAGATAGTGGGAAACATACCTAATAGAGAAACCTGGTAGCAAATATCCGCCAGGTTTAATGATAAATAGTGCCCGCAGGATTAATATTTATATTTACTTACTACTCCCTACATAGAATCCACAGGCTAAATAGATAGTGTGTATAGGAACTTGCACCATGTCTTGGATCTGTATCCAAAACAGGGGGGGGATGCTAATATGGTGTATAAATTGCATAATAGGCAGCAAACAGACCGCCTACCTGTGGGTCAGGTATAAAACGGAAAATATCTAAAACTGGATGAAATCCCAACAAGGGGGGGACTAGTGTGTACACAAAATTAAAAATAGAATAAAATAAAATAAACACCTAATGGTGTTCTTCTTTTTTAGTATGTGGATCTAACACAAGCTGTAAGTGTGGGCAGACGCACTAGAAAGGAACTTAGAAGGACTTGGAAGGAGGGGAGGGAAAAAAAATGATAGGAAATAGTAATAAACCAAAGGGGGTCAGATGGAGCTGTGCAGACAGTCTGGGGACTACCGATGTGGCATATCATCCTTGTCATATATGGATGTAGCCCCAGATCTATAACTACACACGAACCCCTACCAACCAATAGTGAATGGGCATGGAGAATATACTAATCGAAACTCAAATCCATATATACAGAAGCAGCCACACACAGGCTGACGCTTCTGTAGGGAGTATCTGTTGCAGGGACAATGGGACAAGAAGAACACAGGAAAAAACAGGAAAAACCAGGAGGAAGAGATGGGAGTGCTGGTCACTGACCTACCTAGTCTACATAGCAGACTGTAATCTCCTCGTTCAACCCTTTGGGACTAAGCGAGTCCAGGGTGAAAATCCAGTAGGCCTCCCTATTGCGTAGTCTACAGTATCTTCTGCCACTGTCCATTTGCTGGACAATCCCGAAGACTTTAAGGCCCACCAGACTACCTCCATGTTTTTCTGCAAAATTCCGGGGAACGGAGTCGTTGTCTTTGAGGGTGGAAATGTTGCTCCTATGTTCATTCATCGTCACTCTCAAAGGGCATGAGGAGCGCCCCACATATAATAGCCCACAAGGGCAGAGCAGGCCATATATGACATAGGGAGTCCTGCAGTTTATAAACTGACGGATATTAAACACCCTTCCACTACTAGCAACCACTTCCTTCTTTCGATGACACATAAAGGTGCAATTTGCACAATTGGTCACCCCACAACAGTAGTTGCCCTTTTGATCGAACACAGTAGTCCAAGGACTGGTCAATTGACTCTTATCTCTCTTTATCCGGCTAGGCGCTATCAGGCTCCTCAGATCTCTCGGTTTTCTGAAGACTACTCTTGGATTGGAGGGAAGGGAACCCGCTAAGAAAGGGTTCTGTTTAAGTATTCTCCAGTTTTGTTTCAAAATTCTTTGAATAAAGGATGCCTTGTTGTTAAATCTAGTGCAGAATCTGATGCTTCCTCTCTGGTGTTCTAAAGATTTCAGCAAACTTTCCCTGGGCTCAAACAGTTTTCCATTATAGGAGGATCAATATAGGCCTGCTCTAACAATTCTTCATCATACCCCTTCTCTCTGAATTTGTTTCTTAGGGCCACACTCTGCTCCTCATAGTCGTTTTTGCGAGTGCAAGTGCGCCTAAGCCTACAGAATTGACCAAAAGGTACATTTCTAATCCATCTTGGATGATGGTGACTTCTAGCATGGAGGTATGAATTTGCTGCAGTAGGCTTAGTATGTGTTCTAGAGTAGATGCGATTTTCATCACCCACTCGGAGCTCCAAATCCAGAAAGACAAGGTTCTTACAGTCCACAACATAAGTAAAGGAAATCCCAAAAGGATTGTTCATACAGTGGGATATGAAACCTTCCAGTTCCTCATTGCTGCCATTCCAAATGATCACAATGTCATCAATATAACAAGCATAGAGGACCAGGTTTGCTCCGAAGGGGTTATTAGCCCAAATGAATTTGGACTCCCAATATCCCATAAACAAGTTGGCATAGCTCGGAGCAAACCTGGCCCCCATAGCGGTGCCTTTTACCTGCCTAAAGAAATTACCCAAAAAGGTGACATAATTGTGGGTGAGCATGAATTCAACGCTATCAAAAATGAAGCAGGCTTGGGCATGATGAAAATTTTGATTAGTAACCAAAAAGTACTGTAGACCAAACTCATGTTTTTTTTTTGTTTTTGTTTTTTTTTTTTAATTTGTGGTTACAAAAGTAGTAACACATACAATGTAGTTACAGTGACTTACAATTATACCACATAACAAAAATTCAGTTTTAGAAGTTAGACCACATTAGTACAGTGTGCTATTGTTCAGCTAGGGATCAACCAGCTAAAGGGTTATTAATAGTTATTAATAGGAATTAAGAGTATGTTTAGGGAGCAGAGAAAGGGGAGGAAAACAGAGGGTAGGATATGAATGTATAGTGTCAAGTTACTCTCTTACTTGAATTTAAGGGGATATCATACGAAGGAGGATTTCCGGCTTGACCCAGATGACGCCTTTCAGGCCCTTTTAGGGGATTAGGCTTTCGTAAGTCTCATGTGATTCCTGGATAACTGGTATAGTTCACATTCAAGGTTTGAATGAGGATCTTTGGTTGGATAGCCAGAATTGCCATTGGTAGTAGAATTTATCAGTGGATAATTGTGTTTTGGCATAGAGATATTCCATAGTAGCATTATCGTTTAGGATAGCCAACACATCTCTAAGACTAAGGGGTTCCACTTGCTTCTATTGGCGGGCAATGGATATATACGAGCTTCTATTAAAATGCGTGTCACTATGGAGTGGTATTTGAGGGTCCATTGAGTTAACTCTGGGGGGTCAGCCACCTAGGAGTGTTAGTTAAATCTTGCATAAAACCTGCTACATCTGCCCAGAATTTCTTTATTTCTGGGCAGTCCCACCAAATGTGTTGTAAATGGCCGTCTGCGTCACAATTTCTCCAGCATTTGCGGGAATGAGATGTGGAAATTTGTGCAAGCTTCATTGGGGTGTAGTACCATCGGTATAGAATTTTCATCAGAGTCTCCCAGTGGGAGATGTTCCTCGAGTATCTTGTGATGGCAGCGATTGCTCTGTACAAATGATGAGAAGAAAGTTGTATTTTTAGTGATGTTTCCCAGTTCCGGAAGGTTTGGGGAAGTTCGTCCTGCTTGTATTTTTGAAGAGTGTCATATAGATGTGAAATTCCTTTGCTTTTGGTTTCCTTTTGGTTGAACAGTTCTATGATATCTTTCGTGATCACATTAAGGGAGGTTGTCGTCTTGTTGAGAATATGACGGAGTCTGAGATATAGATAAAAGTCTGCTTCATCAATGGCAAATTGGTCTGTCAAAGATTGAAAGGAGACCAGTTGGTTCTTGTGATATAGGTCTCCAATTTACAGAGTCCTTTCTGTGTCCATCTATGTATGGGCAGATCTGGAGACAGGATTGACAGAGATGTTATTGGAAGTTGGTAGAGCGCGTGAGGGTTTATGCCTGCTCCAGTTTGCGGAATTGATTTCCAGGTATTGAGAGCGGCATTTAGCGTTGGCAGCACTGAGTGATTTTGTATATGCCCCAGCCATATTGAGGCTAAAGTCCAAGTGGGATTTTGTGATAAAACATGGGCTTCAATGAGTGTCCAGGGTGAGTGTGATGAAGGTGGTGATAATTGTTTGTAATCTTCTGATGTCTGTCTTTAATAGTGGTAGAGGCAGAGTCCTGAAGAAGTACAAATCATGTGGGAGTAGGAACATCTTGGACAGAGCTATGTGTTCTGCCCAGGAGGTCCCGGTGGATGAGAGAGTTTTGGTTATTGCATGTAATTTCTGCTCTAAGGCTGTGAGGTTAGTTCTGAGGAGGGTGCTAGTAGGGGATACCAGCTGAATGCCCAGATAGGTTAGCGATGAGTTGGGGGCCCAGGAGAATGGTGCGGAGGCTATAATAGTTTTTTCATTTGTGGGGTGAGAGATATGCCTAACATAGCAGATTTTGAGTGATTAAACTTGTATAGAGATATTTGACTGAATTGATGTAGTAAATCGTTTAAAGGTGGGAGTGAGTTTAGGGGATCTGTAAGCCAGATGATTATATCATCGGCGTAGAGGCCAATTTTATGGGAGGACTGTCCTACTGTTATGCCAGTTATGTTTTTATGGGATCTGATGGCTTGTGCCAGTGGTTCTCCAGTGCGAACACCAACGGGGACAGGGGACATCCCTGCCTTGTCCCGTTGGTGATCGCGAAGGGGGCCGAGACCACACCCGAGGTGAGTACTCTTGCGCTGGGGTATGAGTAGAGTCCTAATGTGGCTTGGAGGAGTGTTCCTTGGATACCAAACTTTTGCAAGACCTCTTTGAGATACAGCTAGTTCACTCTGTCGAACGCCTTCTCTGCATCCAGTGAGATCAGCAGAGAAGGTGTTCGAGTCTGTTCCGCCCAGGTCTAGGAATCGTCTGGTGCCGTCTGAGGCTTAGCGGGAGGGTATAAATCCCACCTGATCTGGATGTATGAGGGTCTGTATGTGGTTAGCTAAATGGTTTGCTAGTAGTTTCGTGTATAATTTGAGGTCTGTATTAAGTAACGAGATTGGGCGGTAATTAGCTGGGTCGTGAGTGGGTTTACCCGCTTTGTGTATTGTAGTTATTATAGCTTCTAAGTTTTCTGGGGGGATTCCACCTTTTGATAAAAATTCATTGAACAGATGCATTAGGTATGGTGTTAGCTGATCTGCAAACAGTTTGTAATATTCGTTAACAAAGCCGTCCAGGCCTGGGGCTTTGTGTGAGGGGAGACTTCTAATGGCCAAAAGGATCTCCTGGGTTTAAAATGGAGCCGAGAGTGCTTCTAGTTGTGGAGAGGTAATCTCTGGAAAGTTGACTGTGCTAAGGAAATTTCTGATTTCTTGTTGTGTGGGGTGTGGTTCGTTTGGGGACTGTGACAGATTATATAGGCTTGAGTAAAAGATGGTGAAATCAGCTATTTCTTTTGGATTGATTAGTTTGTTTCCCTGCTTGTCTAGAAGAAAGGGGATCTTAGATTGGGCCTCTCTGCGTTTGTACTGTTGGGCTAAGAATTTCCCGGCTTTATTTCCCTGAGAGTACCACGTGAGGCATAGACGTCTCAGGTAGTAGTCGTGATTTTTCCGAAGATATGTACTAAGGTTATTTCTTAGCTTACTGAGTTCCTTGGAGAGTGATTGGGAGGGGATTTGCTTATTTGCCATTTCTAATGTTTTAATTTGTGTAAGTAGGGAATCGATGTGTTGTGTCCGTTTTTTCTTCTCCTGGGCCCCATATTTCAGTAGTATCCCCCTCAGCACCGATTTGTGAGCGTTCCATAGTGTTGCATATTTATTAACAGTATCTGCATTAGTGATAAAGAAGCTAGAGATCTCGGACTGGACCTGTTCCCTCATCTCCTCGGTCGATAGTAAGGATGGGTTTAAGCGCCATCTGGTGGATCTAGGTGTCGTGGCGGATAATGCTAGTGTGATGGATATTGGTGCATGGTCAGACCATTTTATAATTCCTATTTCAGATCTAGAGACTTTCTGGAGCAGGACCTTGGAGGTCAGGAACAGGTCAATCCTTGAATAGGATTTTTGTGAATGAGAGTAAAAGGAGTAGTCCCTCTCAGCACCATGTTGGCATCTCCAGGGGTCGTACCAGTCCTCCAGTGAGAGAAAAGAGGCCAAAGCTGTAGGTCTCTTCCATCTAGTGTTGGAGGTGTCAAGTTGGGGGTCTATGATTTCATTTAAGTCACCACAAATAATAGTTTGGTCCTTGGGGTAGAGCTGTAGTTTTTGGAGTATTTTATTGTAAAAATGTTTTTGGCGTGTGTTTGGGGCATAAATATTTACTATAGTCAGGGGATGGTTGTTGAAGGTGGCTGAAAGAATCAGGTATCTACCTGCGGGGTCTGCATCAATGCTGTGTAGGGAAAAGGCTACTGTTGTTCTAACTGCTATGAGGACACCTCTAGTTTTTTTATCTGCTCTTGCTTGAAAACAGTGTGGGAAGGATTTGTGTGAGCAAAGGGGGGGTTGGTGGTCCAAAAATGTGTCTCTTGGACACATAAGATGTCGGCTTTTTGTGTGATAGCTTCTCTCCACAGTAGTGATCTTTTGAAGGGGCTGTTTAAGCCTTTAGCATTTAGCGAGAGTACAGTTATTGCCATTTTTTTTTTTTGCCCTCTGATGTGCTGGATTGGTGCCGAGAGGGACCGCTCCCCGGGGAGAATAGGTACTAGGAAAATGGGGAGGTGTGGGTGTGTAGGTCGGGACACCCCCACAGTATAGGTGTCTCGTCCTACGCAGCCACCCCTCGTTGTGGTCTGTCAATGTTCAAGCTATGTTTGAGGGCAATTGTGCCCAACGTATGACGTTTCAGCAAGATGTAACGATCATTGGTTAAAATGCACGAACAGATAAGGAAATGGAAAAAAAAACAAGTAACCAAAGACAAGAATATAGCAATCTCTTAGGTTAAAGCTAGTAATATTGTAAAACAAAACAAGAACTTGGAGTGTGCTTGGCACACTAACTTGGTGGAGCGTGGACAGAGGGTCAGAAGGCCTCCCGTTCCTCCATTGCTAATAAGCTAAAGAAGTGTATAGTCCAGCCTTAAGAATGCATCACTTTCAAGGATGGATGCAATATGTGGGCACTGGGGAGATTTAAACATATATTTATGAGTCCCAGGTGTTTGCGATTCTGGCTGATGGTTTCACGTTAGGGGTCACTGGAGCGGTTCGTGAGAGTAGGCCCCAGTTATGGAGAAATGTAATTCCTTCTTTGGGGGTCATGATGGTCGTATGCTGGTTACGGTATGTCACCAGTAATTTCACCGGGAATCCCCATTTGTAGGGAATCTTGCGTTCGATCAGGACTGTAGTGATTGGAGTGAAGGATTTCCTAGCTTGTGCTGTGGCTGCTGAAATGTCATTGTAAAGTATTATTTTCTCAAAAGGTTCCGGTAAGGAACATAGGGCTCTTGTGGCTCTCATTATGTTTTCCTTTACATGGAAAAAGTGCAGCCTTGCTAGAATGTCTCTAGGGACATTTGGTGGTAAGTGCTGGGGTTTATGGATCCTATGTGCTCTGTCAATCAATATATCTCTGGAGTGTATCTCAGGAATTAATTTGGGGAATAGCTGGTGCAAGTAAAGAATTATTCCAGGTGTATCCAGAGATTCTGGGACCCCCCGTATTTTAATATTATTCCTTTGAGCGCGGTCTTCGAGGTCAGCGACCTTTAAGCAGAGCATATGAATGGTCTCAGCTTGTTCATCCTGTATGTCAACCATGGTATTGTGTGCCTTTGTGGATTCAGACAGGTGTTGCTCAATGTGGTTTAAGCACTCCTCTGTTACCCTGACCCTGTCTTGAAGCTGGTTTATGGAGATCTTAAGCTCCCTGTGTAGGTCAGCCTGAAGGGAGAGGAGCATGGCCTTCATAGAGTGCTCTGAGGCTGGGGCGTCAGTGGTGGGGTAGGCTGCCAGCGTTTGTGTGGGAGCAGTGTCTGATGTGGGACTACAGGTCCCAGCGCCATGCTGCAGCTTAATCGACAGTTGCTTGTCTGTGGAGTGTGTGAGGGTGTCAGCCAGCCTCTTACCTCTATCTCCTGGGGAGGCAGTCTGCTCTAGTGGCTGTGGTGTAGTGAGCTCCATAAGCTCTGCGCTGGCTGCATATGTGGCTGCCGGATCCGGCGGCCGCGTTGTGTCCCTGCTCTCCTGGCCAGCACCATCTTGAGTCCCCTGCTGTGCGGGCTTCATATAAAAATCTAGCAGGCGTCTGGTCTCCTGTGGTTTGGATTTCTTGCGGGTCATGCTCCGGAGGGTGCCCGCTAGTATTGCCTCCGTTTTGGAGGCTGTGTCGCCTGTGTGGATGGCTGGGTCCGCTGGTTTCTGTCGTGGAGGAACGGAGCTGAAAGCTCAAGCGGCCATCTTCAGCAGCGGCTAGGTCACGCCCCCCCAAACTCATGTTTAATCGAGGTGTACAGGGAGGCCACATCCAATGACCCCATCTGTATCCCTCTTGCCACGAGTAGGAGGACAGCACTTCCAGCACATGCCCTGAGTCTTTAATGAATGAGGGCAAAGATGTTACTAAATCCTGTAGGAAATGGTCGACATAACAACCTAAATTGCTGGTGAGGCTGTCGACTCCAGCAATAATAGGTCTCCGTGGAGGATTGGACGGGTCTTTATGGACCTTGGGCAAGTGGTAGAAATGGGGTTCCACAGGATGCCTAGAATACAAAAAGAGGAACTCATCCTTAGTGAGGACTCCCACTTTAAGTGCCCTTTCTAAGAGATTTTTTAGGTGGTTACTATATTCATTGGTGGGGTCACAAGGAAGCCTGACATATGTATCTCTATCTCCTATTAGCCTCTCGGCCTCCTGGATATAGGCCTCCTTCTCTTGAATCACCAGACTGCCCCCTTTATCCGCTTTCCTAATGATGATGTTAGGTTTATTTTTTAGGCTAAGTAGCGGACTCCTAATCCCATCATTATGTTTGTATTTCCTCCCACTACACAAGGCCTTGAAGTCTTTCCATACTAACTCTTGGAAGGTTGGGATATAATTCCCTTTGGTCCAATGAGGGTAGAAAATAGATTTAGGCTTGAAGCCGGTATGTATAACCTCGGCCTCAAGAAAGGGACACAGCGAGGTGTCCCCACTAATTTCAGCCCCTTCATAGTATAGCTCTTCCAGGATCTTAAGCATGCCCACATCTATTGTATCATCTGGGAAAAGGGTTGGTATATCGCTCTATTTAACAGGGTCCCTTTCCTTAATTGAAAAATAGCGTTTGACTGTAATGTTACGTATAAATTTATTCAAATCAATGAACAGCTCAAATGCATTAGGAGGATTTTCGGTGGGCAAAGTTGAGCCCTTTCCTAAAGAGGCCTAGTTCCACATCTGTAATTTCTGACTTGGAAAGGTTGAAAATTTTAATAGTACAATGGGACTCTAGTTCTTTCTTCCTCTTTTTGTATTTCCTACCATCCCTTCTACCTCATCTTGTGGGTCTCCTCTCTTCCGTGTGGCTGGTGGTGAGGTTCTCAGGGTGGTGTGTTTCTTCACTCCTGGTTCTGAGAGCCCACTGGATGGAACAAGATTCTTCGCTGCAGGTTCGAAAGGCCCTGCAGCTTCTAGCACTAAAAAAAAGATCAGACTGTCGTGAGGGCAACTCCCCATGGCCCCCCAGTGTGGGGTTAACAATAGAGTTGAGCGAACCCGGACTGTAAAGTTCGGGTCCGTACCGAACTTTGGGGTGTCCGGGACCCGGACCCGGACTTTTCAAAAAAAGTCCGGGTTCGGGTCGCCTGGGCTTGGGCCTGAAAAAAACTTTTCAGGCCCAGGCCCAGGGCCTGTGGGGTTTCAAGCCATGCCTGGGCTTGAAATGTCAGGCCCAAGCGAGTTGAGATAACAATTGGGGTGTGACCCCCCGGTACCCCTCAACGGGAGTGCTGTCAGACTAGAAAAAAAATCACGATCTTCGACGTCCCGGAAAGCTTGGACGTCGCTTCTTAGAACAAGGTAGGTCACCCGAGAGTCTTGGTCCTCACTTCTTTGTGTGGTGGGACTCTTGGAGTGGTGGTCGGTG
>BLSH010405874.1:430200-445097 GCA_018402905.1 Glandirana rugosa
CTCTGGTAAGGAGGGGAACATTGGGGGAGCACGTGTGACTCACATCAAAAGCTTTGAATATGGAAAATTATTGAACTGTCACCTTTGAGCACTTTGCACCTTTATTATAAACAGATGATGATAAACTGATAGTCACCGAAGATCCAGACTGAGAAAAGCGGATTAACCATTTCTTATCACATACAACAAAAGGATTTCCTAATTTGTTTGTTTTTTGGTTTATGGACACATTTGTTGTTTTTCTGAGGAAAGCAGCACGCACATACCAGACCCTAATTTTGGACTGAACATATACTCTTAAATATTTGGTTACAATTTCTAGAAAAGTTTTTTATTATTTAAGTTGTGCATTTTATATATATTTATTTTTTGTTAGTGACGTTGCCATACAATTTTTATGTGTTTAATTATAGCACTACAAACACAACATATACATCATTTTTCAAGCACTCTTTGCACATTTATGGACTAACACGGAAATCTACACTGAAACTATTGCACTTTATTAGCGTTTTTTGCACTGACATACACTATTTTCCCCTATACCCAAAGCTCAGACAGGGATTTTGCCCTTTGAAATGTTGTAGAAGTGACACTCCTGAGGGTTGCTATATATTGCAAAGGAAACCTTGTAGAGTGGTATCACCCCCTACAAGAGTGAGCATATCTTGGCCATGTGAGACAAAATTGCTTCAGTTATTTCTCTGGTCAAGGGCCACTTGCAGAATCCAGAGGCTAGAATAAAGCTGGGACTGCAAAGGTTTCAAAAATTTCTGCCTAGGTAATCTCATGCTCATTCTAGTCCCCATGGTGGAAAGCAAGTTCCTGGCTAAATGGCAGGGTGCCTAAGAGATGAGCCTAAGAGATGCTTGAATGGGTTGTGAAGGTAAACTACAAGAAGCAACAGACAGACAAATATAAAAAGAAGCAAATGAATCATGTAAATTTAATTTAACCTTGAAAGATACAGGGGAGATAGGAGAAAGAGAGGAAGTCATATGGAAAGTTCAGATAGTCAAGTTGCTGTCCTTAGCCCAGCAGCAGGAAGTGACAGAATTTCTGCAGCAAAGTAAGGATACCTTGTCAGAGTTGCCAGGCAACATCGACATAACTGAACATGACATTATCACAGACTCAAAGGTTCAAGTGTGACTTCAGTCCTATTGTATTTCAGGTGCCCATGGACAGGCAATAGCTTAAAAGGTACAGACCTTGGGGTGACTGAGAAGGCTAAAACTGAATGGTGTAGTCCAAACTGCCCAGGTTCTCAAGTCTGATCGCTTATAAAGTTATCCAATTATTTAAGAAAATTGAATTAGGTACAAAAGTTTGATGCCTAACCCATGCCAAGGGCTGACTCACTGATTGAGAGGTTAAATCTAGCAAGATTCATAAACATCCTGTCCTTTACTAGGGGATATTGGCAAGTACCCCTTGCCAAGGAGAAAAATGAAATTGCAGCATTTCCTACCCCACAGAGTTCTTTCCGATATGTTCAAATGCTCTTTGGCCGGCAGAGGGCTCCTGCTACATTTCAATGAATGATAGATGAGATCCTTAGGCCGTATCAGCACTTCTCAGCATGCTGCATAGACAATATTGTGATCTTTAGTACTGAATGGAAGACTTATTTCCCCAGAGGACAGGCTGTCCTGAACTCAATATGAGGAGAATGTTAATAGTCAACCCAAAGAAATGCACCATAGGTCTATAAGAGGCAGGATACCTTGGTTACATCTTTTGGACAAGGCCTGATAAGATCCCAAATGCATACATTTAAAGCCATTGGGGATTGCCCCACCCCTGTTAGCAAGAAATTGCGACCTTTCTGGGCATTTTAGGTTACTAAAGATGGTCCATTCCCAAATGTTGCCCCCATAGCAGCACCTTTGACAGATTTAACCAAAATAAATAATGCTTTGTTGAGTAACTGGGGTCCAGATGCAGAAAAGCCCTACAGACTACAGAGTGTTGCAGGACCAAAAGTTCAGAAAGAGTCCTTAGACCAGACTTATGCTTCCAGTGTAGGTCTGTGAGCTGTTTTGTCACAGGTGGCGAGTGGGGAAGAACATCTGATATTTTATTTGAGTCTAAAGCTGACATATGCTGAAAGGGACTATAGCACTGCAAAGTGATAGTTCTTGACTATAACTTGACCATTGAAGGATTTGCAAAGCTATCTATTGGGTTGTCACTTTAGACTAAACAGTGGATGGCCCAGGCCAAAAAGGAAACATGAGAGTTGCCTGCTGGTTCCTAGCTTTCCAAATCTTCTTGTAGCTTCACCCCCATATGGGCTGCTGGAAGATGAGTGTCCCTGAAGGTCTGACACCCTGGGTTTGACCATAATGCAAAAAAAAAATGCAATTGCAAAGACTCCAAACTGTATAAAAGTAAATTAGTATTTTACTAAGTATTCTTAAGTCAGCAAAGAGAAAGGAATGTTCATGCATATATCTTTCAATCTCAAACTTTAGTCTTAGCAAGTATACAAGAGATATGCAATTCAAATAAAGATCACAATAAATCAAACAGTAATAACCAATAGGCCTTGGAAGATCCTATGACCCCAGGTGTAAAAGGGAAGAGAATGAGCTTTCTATGTCAGGCTGCTCCCTTAAAATCCTGATGCCACAGGCCCAGAAAGCAAATGGCACAATTTATAAGAACACAATATGTGAACAATGCGATAAGCAAATTCTGAGTAAGAGTTCCCCTTAATGAGCACAGATGTTATGAATTGAGTCCTTCATGTGGAGATGTGGAATGGGATGAAGAGAAGAAAAAACAGTGTAGCGTAAAGGTTCAGAATATTCAGCTAGCTCAACAGCCCAGAGAGATTGCTGTGTAATGACAGCAGGCAATATTGGATAACATATTCAAAGTGTTTCCTATGAGAAGCTTTTGTGTGAAGAGATGAGGTAAAGGTGTCTGCATGCAGTGTCTTTGATAGGGTGTACACAGTGTAGGCTTCTGCCCACTCACCAATCCCAATGATGCCAAGGCTCAAGGGAATAGAATGTCCTGGAACAGGCTCTTGAAGAATAAGCAACCAGTAAAGAGTGCCTGGCCATACACCTGGCAATGCTGGGATTCAGGGGGTCTGTAATGGTGACCCCCCACAGTCACTCAGCCGACAGGGAGCTGGCGATGATGGATCTGCCCGTAGGTGTATGGCTCACTCACTGAAGACTCTCCACACCGTCCAGCCTGTGGTGCCTGCTTGCATTCCCCAGAGCGGTCAGGTCCCTGCTCTCAGCTGAAGGCCGTGGTCCCAAGAGAAAGAGCTCTTCCCCTGGACCAGGCTATTTATGTCCTCACCCTGTATTCTTCTCTTTCCAGTCAGCTGGAAGTTGTAGTCTGTAGCACCACTGGCTCTATGGAAATCCTTGCTCTCTAGAGCACATGCCCCACAATCTCCTGCTTTCAGTAGTGGTCTCTCTCTCTCTCTCTGCTTCCAGAAAATGATGTTACAATGTCCAGGCTAAACAATAGAGGGAAACAAACTCAAGGCAGCCTTTGTTAAAGAATGTTTCAAGATGACACAGGCAGACTAGCCAGTGCCTGGCTACATTCTTGTTCAAGATTTAATATTGGTCAGGCTCTCAAAAAAATGCAGATCAGCTCTCTAGACCCCACTATTTGGTAGCCTATGTAGCGAACAGCCCCTTTGGGTCCAAGGCAGAGTTATGGAAGGGAATTATCTGTCACCTAGACTGAGCCCTTTCTTTAGGATAGGTGGGTGGCAGCAGAAGGTTTTTTAACAGTATGCAGGGGGTTAAGCATTGGCCACACCCTTTGCCCCACCTGTAGTGGATGTTGTGTGTTGGAAAGAACGACTGCATGAGGGTGTGCTGGAACAGCCTGGTATGGCCAATAATAGCCAGGCCAATTAATTTATTATTGTATATTAGATTGTAACAGAGGCAAGAGTGATGAATAAACATGGCCTAGCAGATTTTAAGTTCTGTTTGATGTCTGGACTTATCCCATCAGCATCATTTTAATCCACCCCTACAGTATTTTATCATACACAGTAAAACCTTTCCATCCCACAGCTGCATTTTTATCCCCAGCAATCCTTTTTTACTCTTCCCCAAGCAGCCATTCCCCCATTCCTCCTTAGTATAACTTGAAACACATACTCAGTTTTATTTCAGCACCATTCTCCTCACCCTGCTTGTAACACATCATCTCAGCATCATTTTACACTTTAGTGTCTGAGATCTTCAGGTGATTTACTATGACTTGAAGAGTATCCAATACTCATTTTTACAATAACAGATTATTTTTTCCTGGGTTAAGTGATACTAATGCAAAATTGTATAAGCAATCAATGATTTTCCTTATAAGGTTGTTTTCACTGGCACACCTTGTGAGAATAACTAATCATATTTATAAAATGAGACTAGGAAGCATTTAATATGTACCGAATTTTAGCACCTAAAGCATTTGTTACCCTAAAAATGGATCCTTTCCCTTTAAAGCATCTTATACAGCACAATGCTTGTGCTGTGTAATTTGGCCCCCTGTATCACCTGAAATACCTGTCTGATCCTGCCTGGTTCTGCCCTCCCGTCTGTAAACTGACCACGGTATATCATAGCTGCTGAGCCCTGACACTGTGGTCAGTTTACATTCCTCCATCTTCAGCTGTCTCTCCTGTCCCCCACCCCGCCTGTCAGCTAGTAACAGTGCCTGCACCCCCCTCCTGCTGCTAGTATAGCATCTACATCTTTATACTATCAGCACTGTATCCTAATCCTGTGTTCCCCTGTGTGTGTGATTTATAAAAAAAATGCAGTATATACCTCATTTAAGAGCGGCACTCTGTCCTCCCTTGACTGGCTGGCACACTCCTCCGATCCTCCTCCACTGCCGACTGACTTCAGCGGGGGTTTCTCGACCCTGTCTGCTGCAGAGGAGGAGGAGAGAGCCAGCCGGTCACATGAGTGCCACACGGCGCTCCGAAATGAAGTATATACTGCATTTTTTTATAAATCACAAACATTAGGAGGATTAGGAGTGCACACAATATAAAGCTGCTAGAGTGGCTTAACAACTACTTTAAGTAGCAGAACATCACTAACTGTATTTTTGTAAAACAGGAGATTATAATGATTGACTGATTTTGTAATGACTGACTGCTTTAGATCTGTTCAGCATTGAATAATCTGACTTCATATGAAAATGCATGCAAAAAAAAATATTTATTAACATGTCTAGCTGTGGAGACATTTAGTTGCTTGTAATTAGAGCCCACACTGAAAATTATCTTTGTTCAACAAACTGTTGTGGACATAATTTTGTTATGTAGCTGATGATTACGCATAAAATATTTCTAGTACAGTCTTTTTTTTCTTTGACTTTAGTTTCAACGATCATATGAATATTCACCCCCATTTCGGTTTGGTACAGTTCCTAATGGAAGCACCGAAAGAAATATTAGAAATAATTATCCTGAAATGCATCAGTATATGGTGAAGTTTAACCAGAAAGGAGTGCAGGATGCCCTTGTCAGTCTAAAGACTGGGTGAGTTATTCTACTTTTTCATAATTTCATATCTTTCATTTTACACAGTAACTCTTTATAAAACAATGTTTGACATCAATATGTACGGTACTTGTTGTGATTTTGAGATTCTATGACCTTAGCACAGTGAAAGTGAAAGAAGGGCCTTACCCCATATACCTAAAATGAAATTTTCATGTATGAAAAAAATATACACTCCTAGTCCATGGAGTCCAGCATTGTCTTCCTTTCACATGAAGTTCTCCATCCACATCTCTGCTCCCTCACCACCATCTTGAAACCAAATCATAGGCCTGTCAGAGATCCATGGTGTGTCTGGACATGCAGCAGATCACCCCACACATGAGCATACATGATGCGGGTCTCTGCCCCTCTTATGTATTTTATGAATGAAAATGTGGCAAAGTGTGCATATTTTACTGTGGTGTTTTTTGTACAGCAGATGGCAGAGTCCTCCCTGATAAAAATAAGCTCCCTATATGTTGCCTGGCGCAAGTCTTCCAATATATATTCTATATGACTTGTGTATATTTCATTCTAAGGTTTAAAGACAGTATTTTTTAAGGAACTTTAATGTCATGTTTTTGTGTATCAATGTAAGTATGTTTGTATAATTGAAAGTATATGTTCCACTAATGTTAAATAAAATTCTGAGTGACCTAATAAATTGCATTCAGCCCATTTTCTAAAAATGTAGCTGCTGCTTTCAGCCTTTTAATCTAAATGAATGATTAAAGTTTGAATTCTCTTATTTATAGGCAAGTAAAGAGGATTTTACAATTGTCATCCAATACATCATGTTCTTTGTAAAAGAATTGCTATAAATCTAGATTAAAAGCAATGCTATATCTCATCATGGGTTATACTGTACCTTAGTTATTTAGAAATGTTTTAAGTATCACCTTCCCCACTAGCTGTATGTCTCTAAAAACAGATAGACATACTGAGATTAGTGGTGGAGGCCCCATGTATGCTTTAGTAAATATTGCCTCGCATTTATTTATAGTACAGAATTAGTCACAATTGCCACCTTTGTTTTAGGCGTCATGCACACAGGACATTAAAAAAGTCCTAATATGTCAGTAGCTTATCAGTGATTTTTTTCAGCTTTTTTTAGCATTTTTGTGCCGGCGTTAATGGGCGTTAATGAGCGTTGATGAGCATTTTTTCACGCTGGCGTCAACGGGCGTTTTTTTTATTCTTTTTTCAATGGGCACAAAACGTCCAAAATTGTTGGAGAGTGGCGTTAATGGACGTTAGTGAGTGTTTATGGGCGTCAGAGCCTTGTTACAGCTGAAAAACGTCCAAAAGAACCCTCTGGTCTTGGGTTTTTTTTACAGCTCAAACGTCACTGCTAAAAACAGTTGATAACAGCCTATGTGTGAATGAACACATAGGACAACATGATGGAGGGTTTAATGACTGTAGCAAAGCAGCTGTAAAAATGTCAAAAAACATCCTGTGTGCATGATGCCTTAAACTTTTAGCCCTGGTTCACACCAGTGCGGCTTTTAAATCGAGCTACTTCAATGCAATTTGCACTGCCGAATTCATTGCGGGTTGCAACTTCATTTGACAGAGGTTTATGCCAGTCGCAATAAAATACTGCAGGAACCTTTTCCATAGTTGCTGTAACATGAGTAGCAGCAATATGAAGGGTTCTATTGCTGGTAATGGGGTGAGACTTGTCATGCAATTTGGAACTGTCAAATCACATGACAAGTTGCACCAGTGGATACAGGGGCTAGTGTAAAAGTGACTTAAGTGGGTAAGTTCACAGAACTTGATGGTTGACATTCCACTTAAACAGACTTATTTCTGATGTTAAAATCCTCCAAGTTCACAGGAGGGATAAAAACTTTCATATAACTTCTGTCAATTGGGTCAATAAACAAAACTAGACCACTTAAAAGTATTCTATAATAGTAATAGGACTGGTGCATTGTGTGTGCACAGTAGGAAACAGTACCTCACGAATAGTTTCAGCTCATGTGTACACTGTTCTGTGCTCCTTGCAGTGGTATGATTTTTTATACAGTATGTTAAAATGGTTCTAAAGTCAGTGAGGACAATTATTGGCATTGCCTCTGTTATAACAAGCTATACATAATTACATAGTTAGTCCGGTTGCAAAAAGACACCATCTAGTTGAACCTAGGGAAAAAACATAAACAAAAAAAAAACATATGTAGCACCCCATAGCATCGCTAGAGTGCTAAAGACCGGATTGTTGTTTTGTGTAAGTAAATTCAGGCTTGACTGGCAGCCAAGCCTGTGTGTTTTTTCTGGGTCCGGGTTAAGACAGACTCAGGTAGGCTGGATGACTCGTCAGCAGCTTCTCTGGTGACTGTCCCTGCTAGCTGGAAACTTGGAGAAGATTCCAGAAGCAGTTGGGAGGGGTCTAGGAGGAGCTGTCTGGAGTTTTCTGAGGACCCTGACCAATTCCCAACAGAAGGGTTGGCAGGGGGCAGGCACCCTCAAATACTCAGGGTCAGCCCAGCTAGGGCTTGGGTACGGAAAGGACCTTTCATAAAGAGGGTGGCTTACTGGAATTTTATGACCACCCGTAAAGAGTGGACAATCAGCGATTGTGTTTTATTTCACAGTATTCTGCTTCCCTCAGAACTGCATATCACACAATGGTATTGCTATGTTGTCATAGATCACTAAGCGCACGTGCTCAATGTGGAAATGTTGTCATGAAAGAAAATAAGAGACGATCTGGCAATACTATGGGAATACTCTTAGTTCTGTAAGAGGCACGTCCCTCCTTTGCAGATTGCTGCAGGACAAACTGAATTCTACAAGACAAACTCAATGATAAAACGGGAAACAGATTTCAAATCTTCCTTCACTAACAATCAATGAATGAAAGCTATTAGATCATGTACTCTACCACACACTGTGTGAACCACTGGGAGCTAGCACTTAAGATTTTACACTGTTGGTATCTTACCCCCTACAGGCCAGCGGCCATATACAACACATGCTCCCCACTAGGCTGGCGTGGTTGTGGTTCCCCGGATACCCTTGTACATATTCTTTGGACATGTAATGGCATTCACAGTTTCTAGCGGAAAAAGTTTCACCTGATTTCGGAAGTCACTGGCATTATCACCCCCATAGATTCCGCCTTAGCCTAACTTAACATTGGCATAGCTCAATTTCCACCTCAATTCCGTGGTATAGTAGCCAATATGTTACTTTCAGCCAAGCTAATTCTCACTGGAAGCATTGGAAGCAAGACTTGGCTCCTAAGCCGACAGAGGTTGCGAATGATACCCAACAACACTATCTGTACAAAAAATCTTTGATTCCACACCTAAGTTCTTCCCGTGCCTTTGAATACATTTGGGGACCTTGGGCCTCCTGGTATCCACCTTAGGACCCAGGTCACCCTCGGTCTCAATTTCGGTAATGTTTCCTTTATAATGTCTCATGCACTGCCTTCCTACCTCTTATCTATGTAGCCATGATACTGCTGATGTGGTTCTATTCTAACAAGTGCCTTGTAACTTAAAGACAAGATATGCCATTTACTCATTACTCTGTCCTACATGTTGAACGTATTGCTACCTTGAATGTTTATGCTGCAATTAGCGGCTCTGTCCGCAAGCTAATTTACTGAACGTTCATATTTAACTTCAAAAACTGAATAAAAACTATTGAAGGAAAAAAAACAAATGTAATATTGTAATTGCACTATCATGACCAGGCACTTCATGTCACATAGACAACTCATATTCCAGAAAGCAATATGGTCATGGAGAGAGGGAACATCATCTCTGACAAAATGCATTGGCGGAGCTGGAAAACACACGTCACAGCTCATGTTTTATGATAATTATCATACTATGTATTATGGTATTGTGCTAGCTGCTATTTGTTACAGCATTTATTAGAGCCCCAGTGTAGTTTCTCGCACGTGTTTAAATGTGCAAAAACAATCAACAATTTCCATGAGGTATGCTTTCACATGACAATATTTATTGTTATCTAGAACTGAAAAATCAGTACACTGTAAAATTGATTTTGAAGATAAACATGTGATTTCACCTTTGACAGATTAGCCTCTTACTCTGCTATGTGGCTTGCTTAAGTGAAATTTTCTTTAAAAATGATCTGTCTTTAACAAACATGTCCTGTCAACCCTTTTAGATTGCTGTGGTAAACAGTCCAAATAACAATCCAGAACAATTTCTCAAAACCATTCTAAACATACTTACCCCTTTTGTGGAAGGATTCCTCCTTCTGGGAGGGGACCTGAACCACCCCTTGGATCCTGCCATTGATACCTCTGCAGGGACCTCTTCTCGTCTTCATCCTACCTGTAAACGCATTGCCCCCTTGACTTCAACACCCAGACACAAGGGACTATGCTTTTTACTCCCCTCCACGAAACTCTGCATTGTTCTATTTCTGATCCCCCACAGACAAATTGCCTTCATTGAAATAATAGAAATAGTTAGCATAATTAGTTACATCCCTCCCCAATACCTATGAAGATCTCACTCACCCCAGTTAAATACAAGCTTACTATAAGATCCCCAAACAGATGTGGCCAGGGAACTTGGTCTATTTTTCAATCAAAGACAATGACCCCCATGTTGGTTTGGAAAGCACACAAACATGCTGTATATAAGAGAAATTCTCATTAAACGTGACACTAGGATTAAAGCAAGAGAGATAAGCTAAAATGCTTTTAATGAAATGTACTGTTCAGAACTCAAACAAAAAAACAAATTAGACACCTCCATGGAAATTAAACTCTCATCCCTATAACACCAATTAAGTTCTCTTTCCTTCTACAAAGTTAAGGCCGCTCTTACCAGCTGTCGGGAAGCATACAATGAACATGGGGACTGAAGTGCATTCCTCTTAGCTTCCACCCTTTAAGAACAAAAACTCCTAACTTGCATCCTGTTCATCATTATTCCCAGGGCTGTAAAATAAAACACCACAAGGAAATTATGAATACCTTGGGTGCCTTTTATTCTACTCTCTATAACAGGGTTTCTCAACCAGGGTTCCATGGATCCCTAAGGTTCCTCCAGATGTTGCTAGGGCTTCCTTGAGCAATGAGCAATTTTTGCCTCTCAGACATGTTCCTACTGACATCATTGATCTTTTTAGTTATCTGTATGGCGGTCATTCTTCCCAATGACCACAATTGTAAGGAGCATGCTTTTCCTTCTCCTGATTCTTCCCACTGACCATCACACTAATGTATAATCAGTTGTAGGATTAGTAGTTGGATTTTTCATTCGATTGTTGCCAGCGGCTATAGCCACTAGCAGTAATTACTGTGTTCACCTGGCCAGGGTGGCTGGGGGCAGTGTTGAAAGGGGAATCAAGTGATTTTCTTTTCCTGCAACCTGTGGTTGCAGGAAAAGAAAATTGCACGGTCTATAGAGGGCTTTAGTTTCCCTTCCTAGACTAAAACAGACAAAATCAGTGCAAAACCAAGTTGTCAGCAACTGGTGTGACCAGAGATGTGTGAACTGCAACAGAGAATGCCAGGTACAAGTATTGTAAAATAATATAGTTTATTTAAATGAGAAGTGAATAAAGATGTAAACGCACCTCCAGCATAGTAAACAGTGTAAAACAAGCCAAATGACAAAATAGTGACACACAAAGAACTGCCTAAACAAAGTATATCCACTTCAGCCCCGGAAGGATTTCACACTTTAGGACCGGAGAACTTTTTGCGATTCGGCGCTGTGTCGATTTAACTGACAATTGCGCGGTCGTGCAACGTTGTACCCAAACTAAATTTGCAATTAAACAGAAGAAGAGCGACAATTTTGCAAAAAAAAACAAATTTCTTACTTTTTGCTAAAATACAAATCCAAAAAAAATATAAAAAAACATTTTTTTCAACGGTTTTGGCCGATTTATATTCTTCCTCATATTTGTGATAAAAAAAATTGCAATCGGCGTTTATTGATTGGTTTGCACAAAAGTTTCAGCGTTTACGGATGATGATAATTCATTTCTGGGGTTTTTATTTTATTTTTATTTTTTACTAGCAATGGCGGCGATCTGCGATTTTTAGCGGTACTGCAATATTGCAGCGGACATGTCGGACCATTTTGACACTTTTTTGGGACCATTGGCATTTATACAGTGATCAGTGCTATAAAAATGCACTGATTACTGTGTAAATGCCATTGGCAGTGAAGGTGTTAACCTGCAGGTGGGCGCTCTAAGGGTTAACAGTGTTCCCTGGGCGTGTTCTAACTGTGTTGCTGTTTGACTGTCAGGGGAAGGGGAGTGATCACAGCTTCCATGTAGAGGAAGGCTGTGATCACAGCCCTTCCCCCTCTCACAGAACGGAGATCCGTGTTTACTTACACGGACCTCTGTTCTTTCACTGCGGGGGGGCATCGCGGGTAACCGGCGGAGATCGAGTCCACTGCACCTGCTCCCTGCCCCCCCCCCCGAACACAGTGAGCGCACGGGCAAGCCTCCGGTGGCGCGCGTGCGCTCACAGTGCATGATATCACAGCCGCCGTCACATGACGGCGGTTTGCAATATCGAGCCACCTTGTCACCGTCAGCCTCCGGTTGGCGGTCGGCAAGTGGATATACAGTGGATAGGGAAATGCCAAACCATAAATGTAGCTGAGCCAGGGTCATACACAGGAAATCAGTCAGAGGGACCTGGGGGCAAGACAGGACAGGAACAGGGAACAGATAATGGAGAGAGCAGGTGGGAAGGGATCAGGCTGCAAGACAGGGGTCCAATAACAGATACAGGATCACAGGTCAGGGGCACATGGAGCCCAAACACCAAGGCTCTAAGAACATGGCAGACAGGGTTTAAATATCCTTCCTGCAACGAGCATTAGGTGATGACTTATGAGCTTCTGCATGCTGGGAGACACCAGCTGGTGGAACTTCAGCCCATGGATCCAGAAGGCACAGCGCCATCAACAGTTGAGTCCTTTACTGACACCCGCTGGTGGATACTGGAACTGCAGCCCATGGATCCGGGAGCCACAGCGCCACCAGCTGGTGAGACTTTTTCTGACACGAAGAATATATTGCCTCTTCCAAACCACCCAAATTCAGCCCCACACAGTGATCTAGGTGCTCTTATTACTTAAGAAGAACTCTGTGCTGCTGTCAAATCTACACAACTCTGTAAATCTTGGGACACTGACTAACCAAGACTACAAAGCCCTCCTCCCACATCTGACTAACTACCCACCTCACTAACACTTCTAACTTCTAACACTTCTAACTCCCTGACCCAATACCCCAGACTTTCTCAGGACTCCTTAAAAGACTTTATTACTTTCCTCCCAAAAAGTGAAAGACCCCTGCACTCATGCACACTGTGGGGTTGATTTACTAAGACTGGAGAGTGCAAAATCAATCAAGCCAATCAGCTACTTACTTCAGCTTGTTTAATTAAGCATTGACAAAAAATCCTGGAAGCTGATTGGTTTCTATGCACAGCTGCACCACATTTTGCACTCTCCGGTTTTAGTAAATCAGCCCCATTATCTAACTTAAACATTGACCTGAAACTCCTCACAAAAATCCTGGCCAATTGCTTGCTTCCCCATATTACTGACATCATTGACCTTGATGAAGTTTGCTTTCTCCCCATATGAGAAGCCCATGACAATGTTTAAGGTGCTCAAATGTATATACACACTAGGCTACCACCTCTGCCACTTTATGTCTTTTCCTGTCAATAAATTATGTAAAGGTCTTTAACAGAGTAAACTGGCCATTCATGACTGTGATTCTACAATATGTTGGCTTGAGTGATAATTTTATGAGATGGATAAATGCAATATACTCTACTCTTTCTGTCTCTGTCAACGTCAATGGGTTTTTTCAGATCCCCCTTATGATCAAAAATCACACCTGCCAAGGTTTCCCTCCTTACCCCCTCCTCTTTGTACTTTCCCTTATTCCCTTTTTATGCAAGGTATGTTTTAACACAAACATAATAGTTTTACGGGTAGGTGATCATCGCTACAAAAACTATACCTACTATATACGGATGATCTTCTTTTCTCTCTCATGCATCTGGACACTCCCCTCCCCAAATTCCTAAAAGGGTTTGAGATATATGGTGGACTTTCGTTTCTCAAAATTAACTTCCAGAAATCTTAAACAATGATTGTCACAAGGTCCTTTTCATTAATAATTACCCTTAAAACAAATTTTAAATGGATGAACACAACAATCAAATACCTTGGTACCTTTACTGCAACCAATTGGAAAGATAGCTTTAAATTTAACTCTCCACTTTTATCCAAAAAACACATACCTTGCTTTAGAAATTGAAAACAGGCTAGTTTACCTGGTCTTGCTGAAGTAATATTCTTTAAAATGCCTATCCTACTGAAATTTCCTTACCTACTATTGATTTTGCACATACATATCCATTTGTGATAGGAGTAGTGATGGGTGAATATTGTTGGGTGCAGCAGGTTGTTGTATTGGCAGGTCATCATGATTGACATAGATCTACATCGCTGGACAATGTGATTGAAGCTGGATTTACATTGGGGAGTATTGTTTATTTTTAACTAATTTTTGTTCAATGATCTCACTCAGCATTCTCAGTCTATTGGTTTACATTCAACACCTAGCCAGGGGTAATTTGCAATGGATGTAGCAGTGGATTGACATTTTTTGACACTGTTGGTGGGTTTACATCATTGTGCAGTAGATCCCCATGATTAACATACATCTACATAACTGGATGATCTGATTTTTTTTTTTTGATTTTTTTTTTATTTCCCACTCAGATAGCCTCACCAAAGGAGTCTATCATAACTTATCAGTCTTAGACATTTCCTTCATTGGTTGCATCATTGTGGTACTTGCATCCCTCTTCCCCTTCACCTCCTGTTTAATTTCTTTCATTTTGTTACAGTTACTGCAAGTTTACTTTGCTTGCATAATAAGTGACTAAGATCCAAAATAGTGATATTTAGACAGTAAACGTTTCTCTACTGATGTACTAAAGCCAACACCTTCACCCAACATAAGGTACAACAGGTAAGAGGTGGGAGGAGGATTAATACAACCTAGAATCAGTGAATAATACGTTCGTTTCATTTGAACGTCATTGACATTGTTTTACTTTCTTTAATTTGTCCTCCACTTCCCCTTCTCCCTACGTTCATGGTGTTACTACGTTGGTTACTTCCTTTACAGATTCTGACTATTCAATACTATCTGAGGAAACCACTCCGATAGACTCACCCTTTATTTTTTTTTTAGTTTTTTTTTTTTAGTCTAGTAGGTCAATACATCTACATACAATTAGTACCCCTAGATGACGTGTTACTACATTTGGGTGGTTGTCACAGTTTTTTACAGTTAGGTGACG
>BLSH010405874.1:446893-457661 GCA_018402905.1 Glandirana rugosa
GTTAATATTTGCGAATAATCGAGTCGTTGTCTCAATATCTCCCCGCTCCTGCTTTTCCTCTTCTGTGAGGCTGGGGAGCCTCACATTTCTAAAGAATTCCTCCATCCTCCCCTCCTGCTCCATATCATGGGCTTGGTAAAGTTTTTTGTAATATCCTCTGAACTCCCCTGCTATTTCCTTAGGGTGTGATGTAATTCCCCCCCCAGGTAGCCTTATTGCCAGCACTGTATTGGAGGAGGAATTAGTCCTAATCAGGGAGGCCAGTGTTCTTCCAACGCTCTCTCCTTCCACATATGATTTTAATCTCCCCGTAAGCCTCTTGTTTTCCTCTTTTTTAAACAGCGCCCCTCTATAACTCTGTTGCTGAGCTAATAAGCGTTTATAATTGTCATTAGTTGGATTTAATATGTATTGTTCCTCGACTCTGTCCACTTCTTCCTTGACTGTCACCTCCCATCTCTTCGATTCCCCTTTAATCCTGGCTATCTGCTGTATTAATAATCCCCGCAGGAATGCTTTCAATGCGTCCCAGGCTATTTCCCCTGGCACAGTGTCTTTGTTAATCTCTATGAATTCCTCTAGTGCTTTAAGAGTTCTTTCAGGCTCCCCCAATAGCTCCAGCCAGTGTGGAGCAAATCTCCAGTTTCTTTTGACCAACTAGCCCTCCAGCTCTATTGAGAACACCAATGCCGAATGGTCCGACAGGCCCCTCGGCAAATACAGAATGCTATTAATTATGCGTGAGGCCTGCTCATTCCCCAGGACTGCAGGGGGGCATCGCGGGTAACCGGCGGAGATCAAGTCCACTGCACCCGCTCCCTGCCCCCCCGAACACAGTGAGCGCGCGGGCAAGCCTCCGGTGGCGCGCGTGCGCTCACAGTGCATGATATCGCAGCCGCCGTCATATGACGGCGGTTTGCAATATCGAGCCACCTTGTCACCGTCAGCCTCCGGTTGGCGGTCGGCAAGTGGATATACAGTGGATAGGGAAATGCCAAACCATAAATGTAGCTGAGCCAGGGTCATACACAGGAAATCAATAACTGGATGATCTGATTGATGCTGGATTCACCACCATTTTTGCTGGGCAATAAAGGACTTTCTCAACAGTGTAAGCCTCTTTTTAACCTTTTTACTTTTTTATGTGAAGGAGTAGCATGTTTACTGTACTGTTCCTCTGTACACATTATTAAAGGTACTTTGCATGAAGAGCCAGCAAAGACTCCCTGCCCTGCAAGGCACCTTGTCACCATGTCATTGGGGACAAAGGACTAACACTTACATTCACTTCCCCAAAAGGGATGTGGTGTCTGCTAGGGAAACTTATGGGAACTTGGACGCCCCCTTTACAATAAGTTACATAGTTAGTCAGGTTGAAAAAAGACACAAGTCCATCTAGTTCAACCAAAAACAAAAAATCGAAAATGTATATACAGTATAACCATATACAATCCTTTACCCACAGTTGATCTAGAGCAGTGGTTCTCAACTCCTATCCTCAGGACCCACCAACAGGCCAGATTTTAAGTATTACCTTGGGGAGACGCAGACTAGAACTCTGCAATCACTGAGCAGCAAATGATATCACCTGTGATGTATTACAGTTATCCTGCAAACCTGGCCTGTTGGTGGGTCCTGAGGACCGGAGTTGAGAACCACTGACCTAGAGTAAGGCAAAAACCATGAAGCCAAAAAGCATGATCCAATTTGCTATAGCGGGGGAAAAAATTCCTTCCTAATCCCCCCAAGAGGCAATCGGATTCACCCTGGATCAACTTTACCTAATCATGTTAGTACCCAGTTATATTATTTACATTAAGGAAAGAATCCAGGTTTTTTTTAAAGCAATCTACCATGCTGGCCAAAACCACCTCTGGAGGGTGTCTATTCCACATTTTCCAGCTCTAACTCTGAAGAAACCTTTCCGTATTTGGAGATGAAATCTTTTTTCTTTAAGGTCTGATGACCTTAAAGTAAATAACTCAACACCAAGTTCACTATATGGACCACTTATGTATTTGTACATGTTGATCATATCCCCCCTTAATCTCCCTCTCAAGAGAGAATAAATTCAGTTCCTCTAATCTTTCCTCATAGCTGAGCTCCTCCATGTTTCTTATTAGCTTGGTTGCCCTTCTCTGCAGTTTCTCCAGATCCCCAATATCCTTTTTGAGAACTGGTGCCCCAAACTCAACTGCATATTCCAGATGAGGTCTTACTAATGATTTGTACGGGGGGCAAAATGATGTCTCTATCTCTGGAGTCCATACCTCTCTTATTACAAGAAAGGATTTTGCTTGCTTTGGAAATCACAGCTTGGCAATGAAAGCTATTACTAAGCATATGATCTACCAAAACCCCCAGATCCTTCTCCACTATGGATTCCCCCAGTTGTACTCCCCCTAGTATGTATGATGCATGCATATTCTTAGCCCCCAAATGCATAACTTTACATTTATCAACTTTAAACCTCATTTGCCACATAGTCGCCCAATTAGACAGTGCATTGGGTTCTGCTTGTAAGTTGTAAACATCCTGTAAGGACGTTATTCCACTGCATAGCTTGGTGTCATCTGAAAACACTGAAATGGTACTTTTAATCCCAGACCCTATATCATTTATAAATATATTGAAAAGTAAGCATCCCAACACTGAACCTTGGGGTACACCACTGATAACCTTAGGCCATTCAGAGTAAAAATCATTAAACGCTACTCTCTGAATTCGGTCTTTTAGCCAGTTTTCTATCCATTTACAAACTGATCTTTCCAAGCCTGTAGACTTTACCTTACACATTAGCCATGTGGGGAACTGTGTCAAATGCTTTTGCAAAATCCAAGTATACCACATCCACAGCCACCCCTCTGTCCAAGGTTTTACTTACCTCCTCATAAAAATTAATTTTTTTGGTTTTGTTTGACAGGTTTGTTTGACAACTTCTGTCTTTCATGAATCCAAACTGTCTGTTGCTTAATACATATTTTTCCAACAAGAACTCATCTATGTGAAATTTGTGTCCTTTTTTCACACAAATAGAGCTTTCTTTTGGCTGTATTTAATCACTAGTGGGTTTTTTATTTTTTGTGCTATAAATAAAAAAATATTAAACATTTTGTGAAAAAAAGGCCTTTTCTTTGTTTCTGTCATAAAATTTTGCAAATTAGCAATTTTTCTTCATAAATCTTGGCCAAAATGTATACTTTTACATATCTTTGGTCAAAATAACTCAAATAAGTGTATATTATTTGGTCCTTGTGTAAGTTATAGAGTCTACAAGCTATGGTGCCACTCATTGAAAACTGATCACACCTGCTATACTGACAGCCTATCTGATTTTTTGAGACCCTAACAAGCCTAACAAGTACCAATACCCCCCCAAATTACCCCTTTTTGGAAAGTAGACATTCCAAAGTATTCAGTAAGTTGCATGGTGAGTTCTTTGAAGTTGTAATTTTTTCAGATGTCTGAGGCTTTTTTACAGCCTGTCCACATACAGAGGCCCAACATGCAGGGAGCACCGCCAGGTATTCTAGGGACATAAATTACACATCTAATGTCATGACGACCTATCACATTTTTAAAGGCCCTGGAGCACCAGGACAATGGAATTGAACACAAAATGACCCCATTTTAGAAAGCAAACACCCCAACGAATAATCTATGGGGTATAATGAGTCTTTTGAAAGGGTCATTTTTTTCCAGAAGTTTTTGGAAATTGTGTAAAAAAAAATTATAACTCATTTTTTTTTACACAACGTTGTCCATTTATAAAATATTTCCAACACATAGCATGTACATAGCAAAAATGACACCCCAAAATACATTCTGCTATTCCTTCTGAGTATGACAATACCACCTGTGTGAGACTTTTACACAGCCCGGCCACATACAGAGGCCCAACATTGAACTAGCACCTTCAGGCGTTCTACGAGCATAAATTACACATCTCATTTCTCAACCGCCTATTACACTTTTGAGGGTCCTGGAGCACCAGGACAATGGAATTGCCCACAAAATGACCCCATTGGAAAGAAAACACCCCAATGTATAATCTATGAGGCATATTGAGTCTTTTGAACATATCATTTCTTTACAGTAGTTTTTGGAAAATGTGGGAAAAAAATGAAAGCACTTATTTTTATACAAAGTTGCCCATTTATATGATATTTCCAACACATAGCATGTACATAGCAAACATGACACCCCAAAATATATTCTGCTGCTCATCCTGAGTATGGTGATACCACACGTGTGAGACTTTTACAGGCGATGTTTACTGATAGGTGATGACGGTCACTGACAGGTGATTGGTGATGGTCACTGATGGGTGACTGGTGGAGGTCACTGATGGGTGATGGGTGACTGGCGGTGGTCAGTGATGGGTGATGGGTGTCTGGCGGTGGTCACTGATGGGTGACGGGTGGCACGCCACGGTCACTGATGATTGACGGGTGACATGCCACAGTTACTGATGGGTGACAGGCCATGGTCTGTGATGGGTGTCAGGCCACGGTCACTGATGGGTGATGGGTGACACGCCACGGTCACTGTGGGGTGACCGGTGACAGGTGCACTTTATGATGGCAATCTAATGACAGGTGCACTTTATGATGACAGGTGCACTTTATGGGGGCAGATGTGGTGACTGTTGGGTGACAGGTGCCTGGTGGTGGCCACTGATGGGTGACTGGTCATGGTCACTGATGGGTGACTGGCGGTGGTCGCTAATGGGTGACAGGCCACGGGTGACTGGAGGTGTTCACTGATGGGTGATAGGGACAAACCATGGTCACTGATGGGTAACAGGTGACAGGCCACTGTCACTGATGGGTGACCGGTGACAGGCCACGGTCACTGATGGGTGATGGGTGACTGGCGGTGGTCACTGATGGGTGACTGGCAGTGGTCACTAATGGGTGACGGGTGACTGGCGGTGGTCACTGATGGGTGACTGGCAATGGTCACTAATGGGTGACGGGTGACTGGCGGTGGTCACTGATAGGTGATGGATGACTGGCAGTGGTTACTGATGGGTGACTGGCAGTGGCCACTGAAGGGGTACGGGTGTCTGGGGGTGGTCACTGATGGGTGACAGGTGTCTGGTGGTGGCCACTGATGGGTGACCAGTCACAGTCACTGATGGGTGACTGGTGGTGGTCACTGAAGGGTGACAGGCCACGGGTGACTGGTGGTGTTCGCTGATGGGTGACGGGTGACAGGCCATGGTCACTGATGGGTGACAGGGGACAGGCCATGGTCACTGATGGGTGACAGGCCACGGTCACTGATGTGTGGTGGTTGACACACCATGGTCACTGATGGGTGACACGCCACAGTCACTGATGGGTGACACGCCATGGTCACTGATGGGTGACGGATGACACACCACGGTCACTGATGGGTGACGGGTGACAGGCCACGGTCACTGATGGGTGATACGTCACGGTCACTGTGAAGTGACCGGTGACAGGTTCACTTTATGATGGCAGTCTGATGACAGGTGCACTTTATGATGACAGGTGCACTTTATGGGGGCAGATGTGGTGACTGTTGGGTGACAGGTGTCTGGTGGTGGCCACTGATGGGTGACTGGTCACGGTCACTGATGGGTGATGGGTGACTGGCGGTGGTCGCTGATGGGTGACAGGCCAAGGGTGACTGGCGGTGTTCACTGATGGGTGATGGATGACAGGCCATGGTCACTGATGGGTGATGGGGACAGACCATGGTCACTGATGGGTAACAGGTGACAAGCCACGGTCACTGATGGGTGACGGGTGACAGGCCACGGTCACTGATGTGTGGTGGTTGACACGCCACGGTTACTGATGGGTGACGGGTGACATGCCATGGTCACTGATGGGTGACATGTCATGGTCACTGATGGGTGACGGGTGACACGCCACGGTCACTGATGATTGATGGGTGACAGGCCATGGTCAGTGATGGGTGACAGGCTACGGTCACTGATGGGTAATGCGTGACATGCCACGGTCACTGTGGGGTGACAGGTGCACTTTATGATGGCATTCTGATGATAAGTGCACTTTATGGGGGCAGATGTGGGGACTGTTGGGTGACAGGTGCATTGGAAGGGGACAGGGGTGATGTGGCAGGTGTGTTGGTGCTTTACACAGATCAGTAACTCACTGATCCTAGCTCTTCTCTCCTCACACTGGAATCTGTGTGAGGAGAGAAGAGCTGGTAACAGTGAGTTACCGCTCTGTTTACATTACATGTGATCAGCTGTGAGTAGATCACAGCCAATCACAAGGTAACAGCCGCCGGCCAACGGCTGATACCAGTGTCGGTGACAGGCAGGGTTCCCTGGGAACACGCCACCGCCGACATGCAAGCACAGTGCACTCCCAATCGCATGTGCCGTGCAAATGGGGGAAGTACCATTTGTGATCAGCTGTGACTGCATCACGGCCAATCACATGGTAAACAGCCATGACCAATGGCTGTTCACCCCCCGTCATTGACGCAGTGTGTCCCAGGGACATGCCGCCACCGACAGAGCAGGGACTCACGCACACGATCGCGCGCAATCCTGGGTGAAAGGGCCAACGTCATATGACATTCGCCCGTAACGAGAGCCGCACTGCTCCGCCATCATTTGACGGTGGGTGGATGGCAAGTGGTTAAATATGGGCACCACATTGGCCCTACACCAATCCATTGGTACTATTCCAGTCATTAATGAGTCCCTAAAAATTAGATACAATGACTTTGAAATTACAGAGCTTAATTGCTTTAGGATCCGTGGATGGATGCCATCTGGTCCAGGTGCTTTATCTACCTTTATTCTGTCCTAAATACTTCTGAACTATTTCACTTTTGATCCTTTGTGGATCATTTGGGGCTGTTTCACTACCACCCCCATTATGGATATGAGCTCCCCCATGCTTCTTTGTATACACAGAGCTGAAGAATGTATTTAATACATTTGCCTTCTTTTTGTCCCCAGTCGCACACTCTAGATTATTTTGTAAAGGGACTACATGCTCAGACCTGACCTTTTTACTATTAATATATTTGAAGAATTTTTTGGGGTTTGTCCTACTATCTTTTGCAATCTGTCGTTTGCTTTGAATTTTTGCATCCTTGATTTCATCGATGCCAATATTCCCTCCCAGTCTAAGTCCTGGAGAGCAACCCTTGTCCTTGTAAAATTTCCTCCCTTAAAATTAAGTGTTTTTATTTTTCCCGTATGTGTTTGTTTCTTGCAGCTTACATTAAATTAAATCATGTTATGGTCACTGTTACCCAGATGTTCTTCTATATGAATACTGGTAATAAGCTCTGCATGGTTTGAGATTACTAGGTCCAGCAAAGCATCATTCCTAGTTGGGGCCTCAATAAACTGGACCATGAAATTGCCCTGTAATAGGGTTATACATTTTTGCCCTTTAACTGTCCCAGCAGTTCCATTACTGCAGTTAATTTCTGGGTAGTTAAAATACCCCATTATTATCACTGTCCAGCCCTTGCAGCTCTTTCCATCTGTGCAAGGAGCCGAGTCTCCACCTCCTCTTTAACGCTGGGAGGTCTATAACAAACTACAATGATAACCTTTGTAGTGTGCACCCCCATATGCAGATCTACCCATAATGCTTCAAACTCATCACACAATCCATCAACTAGGTCCTCATTCACACTCGCTTTGAGATCATTAAGGAGTCCCTACAAATTAGATACAATGGCTTTGAAATGACAGAGCTCAATTCCTTTAGGATCCGTGGATGGATGCCATCTGGTCCAGGTGCTTTATATACCTTTATTCTGTCCTAAATACTTCTGGACCATTTCACTTTTGAGCCATTGTGGATCATTTGGGGCTGTTTCACTACCACCCCCATTATGGATATGAGCTCCCCCATGCTCCTTTGTATACACAGAGCTGAAGAATGTATTTAATAAGTTTGCCTTCTTTTTGTCCCCAGTCGCGCACTCTGGATTATTTTGTAAAGGGCCTACATGCTCAGACCTGACCTTTTTACTATTAATATACTTGATTCATTTTTTTGGGTTTGTCCTATCTTTTGCACTCTGTTGTTCATTTTGAATTTTTGCATCCTTGATTTCATCTATGCCAATATTCCCTCCCAGTCTAAGTCCTGGAGAGCAGCCCTCATCCTTGTAAAATTTGCTCTCTTAAAATTAAGTGTTTTTATCTTTACTGTATGTGTTTGTTGCTTGCAGCTTACATTAAATAAAATCATGTTATGGTCACTGTTGCCCAGATGTTCTTTTATATGAATACTGGTAATAAGCTCTGCATGGTTTGAGATTACCAGGTCCAGCAAAGCATCATTCCTAGTTGGGGCCTCAATAAACTGGACCATGAAATTGCCCTGTTTATACATTCTTGCCCTTTAACTGTCCCAGCAGTGCAATTACTCCAGTTAATTTCCAGGTAGTTAAAATCCCCCATTATTATCACTGTCCCAGCCCTTGCAGCTCTTTCCATCTGTGCAAGGAGCTGAGTCTCCACCTCCTCCATATAAGCTGGAGTCACGTAGTGCTGCATGTCACATCATCTCATACTAGTGTAGGGAGAGGATGTTGCTGCTGCTGCGAGGGACAGATTAGCTTTAGAAAATCTTCTCATACTAGTGTAGGGAGAGGATGCTGCTGCTGCTGTGAGGGACAGATTAGCTTTAGAAAATCTGTTAAACAGCGATTTATTGGTGGGTGGGTGCTAGAGGAGATTTTTGTGTGCTGGAGTACATTTTGTTTGCCAAGCAAAGTGCCTCATATAAAACCTAAGCAATTTTTCTGTTTGTTAGGTGGGCGTTTGCAGCCATTTTTGCAAGTGCAGTGCACTTGCAACTGCTTGTGCGTCAGGGACACTACTTTAATTGTGTTCTGTTAGTTCAGTTGGCAACATTTTTTTTGTGCAAAATATTGCTGGTTTTAAAAAAAAAAAATATTCTAAATACTACATTTGCGGCCAGCGGTGCATTTCTTGCACAAAATTAAAAAGTGTGTCTACATTGCTGGTTTAAAAAAGATATTGGAAGTCAACACATACCCCTACCCTGAAGGAATGGCTTTACGAAACTAACTTGATTTACAACCTAGAGGAAACAGCCGCCATTGCAAATGAAACACCAGAGAAGTTTCATAGGCTTTGGGCCCCCTGGACTATGTTTCGATACTCGGATCGTTACACATCCCTAGTAACACCCCAGCTCCCTACCCCTCCTAATACACAAGTTAGGACACTACGTGCATAAAACGAATACTACCACAAAATGAGCCCCTAGAAAATCCAAATGGTATACTACCAACCACCACACCCTTTGACTTCATACCCGACAGCGGCATCACCCAATCACTTCATATAATAAATGGAGCAGTCAGGTGCTACGGAAGCCAGCGACCCCCAGATTCACACCCTAATTCCTCAACACAGCAAGTACCCGACAGGGGTGTCGATAATTAGCCCAAACCCCCCCTAACCTAGCACACTAGAATCCTCACGCAACACCGAAACCACAGTGAGTCGCTGGCCTCCTGACCCAAGACTTAAGCCCATCAAAATAATCCCTGGTTAATCAGTTATTTTTGTATGATGAACGGCAACCTCTCTTTGGAATTACCCTGTTCTTTACTGAATGATTCGTACATGTTTGAACTGTATTCTAACCCTGTATGGACAACTTTATTTCCTGGCTCTGCCCCATGGCAGCACACCTCGGGTCAACCCCGCCCCCTTGACCCCGTATAGGACATCCCTTTAACAGAGCATAAAAGGACAGCAGTACCTGGAGACGGTGTTCTTATTCTGTCCTTGCTCCGGACGTCCCGATTTCCTGCCGTCTGTCCCTGCGGTGGAAGGTCCCAGTTGAAGGGGGTAAAGCCCTCGGATGGTGACGCTCCTGGTGCCGGAGGTAGTGCTGGCATAAACTGCCATCAGTCGCACAGGAACAGCCATCCTGGGCTTCTTGCTAGAGTGCCTGTCTGTGCTGTGGGGGATAGGTCCGCTGCTCTGTTCTCCTCCGCTTCCAGGTTCTGCGTTCCAGCCGGCTGGCGCGCCGCTGCGCCTTCCCTGATTGGCCAGGCGGGCGTAGCTGCGATGGTGTGCCGTCGGGCTGCGCCTGATTGGCCGGCGGGGGGGCGGCAGTTTTATATCCAGGGGAGAGCGTTTCCTTCCCTGTGGCTGCCAGCTGCTAATGGGAGCGTTTTTCCCGGTGAGTGGGGGAGAGGATGGGGTGGCGGGATCCTGCTGTCTGTGTCCCTTGTATGTACTGATGTGGCTCCTTTCCCTGTATATTGTGGCTACTGATGCTGCCCAGGATGAGCTCGCCGGTCCCTACGCGGTAGGCACTGAAGACTGTGAAAAGGTCCTCATCATGTCTCCGTGGATGGATTTTCAGTGGACTTCCTGTCGGCCGTAAGGGATGGAGTTGGTAAGGCACCACATGGTGCACAAATAGTACCGGTTTTTCGTCAGAAGTGGAACACTAGAGACGAATCTCCACGTCCAATTAGCGTATATGAACGTCTGAAGATTAGTGTATTAACATCGACGTATAATAGCTAAACACGTGGTACACCACGGAATGGTTGAGGTAGGGAATGCCGGCTGTCCTTCAGGTGACTTTTAGGTAGGTGCCTCTGTACTACTCCTGGAAAAGTGTCAGAAGTCACGGAGGGCGCATCCCTGGCCGCTCGAGTAGGACCCGTCGTCGTCATCGGTGTTATATGTCCCTTTCCTCGGTGTAGTCATGTATGTTCCCTGTGTCTGTCGTCCTAGGGC
>BLSH010405874.1:469187-485037 GCA_018402905.1 Glandirana rugosa
AAATCCGATTGAGAACCTCTGGTGGGACTTAAAGAAAGCAGTTGCAGTGCGCAAGCCTAAGAATGTGACTGAACTGGAGGCTTTTGCCCATGATGAATGGGCGAAGATACCCGTAGATCGCTGCAAGACACTTGTGTCAAGCTATGCTTCACGTTTAAAAGCTGTTATAACTGTAAAAGGATGTTGTACTAAGTACTAAGATTGAATGTCACTTGGGGGTTGAATAAAACTGATAATGATGTGAGCTCAGAAAAGACATTTGTGGTTATTTCATTATAAATGTTATGTTATATTTGTCTGACCTACACGTGCCTCTTTGATTTAATTGTAAGCAGGATGACTGAATGATCATAATCAATGTCAAACCGACCAAAACAATCAATTTCAGTGGGGGTTGAATAATTTTGAACACAACTGTGTATATATATACATATATTTCTACTTTTTTTTTTTTTTTTAGTAAAAAAAACAAATTAACGCAGTGTGTGTGTATGTGTGTATATATATATATATATATATATATATATATATACACACACATATATATACACACACATATATATATACACACACACATACATACATTACATACATACATACATACATATACACATACACATTTTTTTTTTTTTTTTGTGTACAACCTGCTGAAATCAGCAGGGGGAGCTTCCCCAGGACTGCATTCCTCATTGCTAGCAGCAGTGGGCTTTTGCCCATAAGCAAGATGGCCGGCGCAGCCCGATGATGTCATCAAGACGCCCCAGGCAGCATGGTCTAGACACATGGGCAAACGGAACACAAACAAGCATGGAGACATGTGAGGCACTCAAAAGAGAAACAGATCATGGTAAAGGAGAACACATATGAAACAGCACAGACTTTAAGGAATAGGCAGCCCTGTATGGTGCAAGGAACCAAAAAAGGAAAATTAATAAATTAGCTGGCCCTCCCAAGCCTCAGCCCACAGGCACTTACATAATGGCAGATTTCGTTCCAAGTGAGGAAACACTGCAGGCCCCAGCAAGACCCACAGAAGGGGCTCCCTAGATCATGGCGTCTTTAGCAGCCCTCGCCTGGGACCTCGTACTGGGAGAGGCTCAACCCAGCCGGACACTGCACTGAGGCAGAGGTGGGGACATTACTGCTTACTTAATCACTGGTGAGTGGAGGTATGAGGAAAAAAGAAAGAATGGAGGGGCGGCTAACCATGCCTTTTTTTTATGCTATTCACTGGTCCTGAAGGAGTGGTCAAGAGGCGGAGCTCTATCACTAGTATGCTGCCATGTTGGCGTCAGGAAAGTACATTTGCACCTTGCTGTGCATTTCTTGCACAAAATTAAAAAGTGCGTCTACATTGCCGGTTTAAAAAAATAATATAAATTTGTGCTAAATAGTACATTTGTGTCCAGAATGAGGAGAGCGTCAAATAAGGGACGTGGTCATGGTGCTGCTGGTGTTGGTGGTGTTGGTGAAGCTCCTGTTGCAAGGAGAGGACGTGGCCGATCTGTGCCAGCTACACGCACAAGTGAAACCCCTTCCTCAGGTGCGAGTAGCCGACAGAACCTTCAACGTTATATGGTAGGCCCGAATGCCGCTCAACGAATGGTGAGGCCAGAACAAGTACAGGCGAAAGTAGATTAAACCATGGTACATTTTATATGGAAAAAGTAAACCCGTGCTAGAACATCTCTAGGTTTGTCTGCAGATAGTGATCTTTTTTTTTTTTTTTAATATGTCTCAATATTTTGGGGGCTACCCCAATTAGAAAAAAAACCCAAACAAACAAAAAACAGTGTTGGCTACCTCCTTCTCCTCCACCGCCACTTCCACCGCCACAGCCACCGCCTCCTCAACCTCCTACTCCACATCCACCTCCTCCTCCATTTTTTTTTTTATGTGATTTCAAGTTATTTCCCTATCCATATTTGTTTGCAGGGCACTTGCCCTACTCTTACCCCCATTTTGCTTCCTTTTGCAGCCCTCTAGCCCTTTCCAGGACTTTTGTAGAGCCATTTTAGTGCCCAAAAGTTCGGGTCCCCATTGACTTCAGTGGGGTTCGGGGTCAAGTTCGGGGCCGAACTCAAACTTTTTCGCAAAGTTAGGCCAAACCCGAACATCCAGGTGTCCGCTCAACTCTACCCATAATGCTTCAAACTCATCACACACTCTGTCAACTAGGTCCTCATTCACACTCGCTTTGAGATCACTTTGAGACAGACACCACCACCCTTCTGTTTTACCCTGTCTTTCCGAAAGAGAGCATAGCCAGGAATATTAATAGCCCAGTCATGTGAAGAATGAAGCCAAGATTCAGATGCAATACCAATTAAATCATAGTTCTCCTCATGCACCAGAGCTTCCAACTCACCTATTTTGCTTGGCAGACTCCTGGCATTGGCGAACAAACACTTTAATTCACTGTCACATTTTGCAATAAGAGGACTCTTATATATGTGCTACTGTACATGAATGGGTATGGGGTAATATTACTCCTCGTTACTCAATCACACATACACAAAGTTAAAAAACAAGTAAAAACACAGCACTGTTAAAGTTTTTCAGTGAAAAAATAATAATGTGCCCCAGTGTGAATCCAACATCAATCAATTGTCCAGTAATGTAGATCCTTGTCAATCACGAAGCTTTACATAAGTCATAACGACTCACTGAGCCGAATTAGCTTCATCTGCTGATACTTCCCTAGCAAATGACAGATCCTTGGCCAGCTGCTGGATGTAAATAAACATAATCCTGGTTGAGATAATTGACCCAATAATTAATAAGGTCATGTTCCCCACCAATTTGTTTACATACAATCCAATAGGGACCTATCATTTAGTGCCGATAGTGTTTGTCCTTTGAACCAAACTTTGCCCAGTTCATTCATTCCTCGTGGGAAACAAATGGGCAATAAGTACAATATGTGGCCAACAAATGGGTAATCATAGGCAGCCAAGAAACAGGCAAATGTGACAACACATAGGTAACAATCAGGCAATTCTGGCAGTTTGCAGTTAACAAATGGGCACTGTCGACAGCACATAATTTTCTATACATTATTTAACATTATATTCCAAAATAATGGGGGGCGATTATTTGGCACAATAGTAGGCCCAGATTGTTACATAGTTATATAGTTGTTAAGGTTGAATAAAGACAACTATCCACACAGTTCAACCTGTGGTAGTGTGTATGTGTGTGTGTGTGTGTGTGTGTATCTGTTTATGTCACTACCTTTTCCCATATCCCTGTAGATTGATTTTGCTAAGATGCCCATCTAAAAGTTTATTGAAAATATTGACATCACCAACTGTGGAAAGGAGTTCCACATCCTCACTACTCTAATAGTAAAGAACTACTTACACAGTTAAAGATTAAACAGCTTCTCATCCAACTTCATTCAGGACTGCATATACTCTTAAAGGATAAGTTCACCTTTCGTAATATGTTACATGTTACACCCATATTCAGGGACTCGCCCACGCACCCTCCCGCTCCCCGGTCTGACAGCTAGTAAAGATATTTTCCCCAGTCATCTTCCAGGACAGCCCTTGAGAGATGGAGCTCATCACACCTGACAGGAAACACATTGCACAGCTCTTTAAAAGGCGGTCCCTCAGGCATCTGGTCAGTTTTTTGTGTTTCCTCAGCCGAGGAGACATGTTGCAGAGGAACCGTCTTCTAAAGAGGAAGGAGTTGGGAGAGCTCCACCGCTCAAGGGCTGCCGGGGAGGCGAGACCAGAGCAAAGAAGAGAGACCTGTCAGCATTGCAGAGTCAAGGCAATGGCAGCAGAAAAAACCTCTCCTATGGCCAACGGGTTCCCTTCGCATGTGTTCGGAGATCCCTGTCCCCTCACCTCTCTCCAGAGCCCGGCGAGGGAGCGGGCGGTGGTGATGGATGTCGGCGGCAGCGTGCAGGAGATCTTTTTCTCTCCTCATCTTTTTTGTTTGAAATTCGCAATGTACGCCGGAGGAGCACGGAGCGTCACTTCCGGCGGACGTCCGTCATCACCGTGCGCCGAAGGAAGTAGTTCCTACCTCCGGGCGCAGAGAGGGGAGGGCCGGGCCAGTGTCATATTAAAGGCCCCACAGCATGGCTACAGACGCCGATGATACTGCAGTATGGAGGCACACACTTCGGGTGAAGCCAGCACCGGCTCTTCACATGTAGGCTGGCGGTGCCAGAACCTTTTTCCTGTGTATATTTTTTCTGTGATGTGGTGAGCTAGCAACGGCATTATGTAAAACCTTTAGTGTAGTTCTGGTGGGCGCAATAGGAGGGCAGGTGGTTAAATATGATGTGCATTTAACTGTCCTTATTTTATGTCATCCTCTCCGCTAGAAGGAAAATTCTAAAGTGGAGAAGGCAGCTGCTAAGACTGACAAAAGAAAATGCCCAGCTTGCAGCACCAGACTGCCCTCAAACTATGCAAAGACCTTATGCCAGACGTGCATTACAGGGGTGCTAAAAACAGAGGAAGATTCCCCATTTAGTAAATTCCTCTGCTCTTTCAAGGATGAGGTTCAGTCCACCTTTTCATCCTTCAGGAAGCTTATTTCAGAGGTTCAGGTACCAGGAAGAGTCCTGGACAAACCAGTGCAGGTACCCACCTCACCTACTCACCCCCCTTCAGGCTTAGGAGAGCCATCAGGGAGTAGGAAAATCCCACATCTTTCTACTGACCCGGATTCTGCTCACTCCTCTGGACAGAACGAAGGTCAGGAAGAAACGTCCATTTCCACCAGGTTTAAGCTTTCACAGGAGCAAGTGGGCAAATTACTGGGGGCTATCTATGACACATTGGAAATCAAGGAGGAGGAAGCCCCACTCTCCAGGCATGACAGGATGTATCAGGGACTGGACAAGAAAAAGCCCAGGGTTTTCCCGATACACAAAGTCATGACAGACTTTGTCTTAAAAGAGTGGTCTGAGCCTGAGGAAAGACCCTTTTTCTCAAACAGTCTGAAGAGAAGATTCCCCTTTGACGACAATCCAGACTCAGTCTGGAACCAGACGCCAAAGCTGGACGTACCTTTGGCAAAAGTCTCAAAGCACTCAGACCTGGTATTTGATGACATGGGCACCTGGCGGACCCAATGGATAAGAGAGGGGATATAATTCTCAAGCGATCTTGGGACACCGCAATGGCCAACCTTAGACCAGCTTTGGCCACAACCTGTGTAGCCCAAAACTTTGAGTTTTGGTTAAAGCAGTTGCAGGGGCACCTAATAGTAGGGACCCCTAGAGAGGAATTGTTAAAATCATTTCCCATGCTCTACAAAGCCGTTGGATTCATTGCAGACGTATCGACAAAGTCGGCCAAGTTGTTGACTATATCAGCTGCACTTTCAGTAGCAGCCAGAAGGGCCCTCTGGCTTAAAACTTGGCCAAGAGATACCTCATCCAAGCTGTGCCTTTGTAGTGTCCCATTTTGCGGGAAATTTATTTTTGGATCTAAATTAGACGAGGCCTTAGAGTGAACGGCCGACAGGAAAAAAACTTTTCCAAACAAAAAGACGTTTTTTTTTTTTTTTTCCAAAAAGAAGTTTTATCCCAGGAAGTTTTTTCGTCCCTATAAGGGACAAAATAGGGAAGAGTGGAAGAACCTGCAAGACAAGCGTAGACCCAAGAAGCACTGGACCGGTCAGAAAGGCAGACAGAGGGCAAATGTGCTCTTTAACCCTCCTAGCTAGCCAAAATACCAAGGCAGAGGGATACAAGAAATGATGCCACAGGCCAAATGGGAGGAAGGTTGGAGAGATTCCTTTCACAGTGGTGGGAGATAACCTCCAATAGTTTCATCCAGGGGGTGATAGGGAAGGGACGCGCCTTAGAATTCAGCAAAAGGCCCCCCTCAAGAGTATTGGTCACCCAGCTGCCAAGAGATCCGGGGAAAGCAAAGGCATTACCGCTACTAATAGGGGAAATGGTAGATCAAGGAGTCCTGGTCCCAGTCCCAAAACAGGAAAAGGGGGAGGGTTTCTATTCACACGTCATTTTAGTGCAGAAACCCTCAGGCAAATATCGGCTAATCCTAAACCTAAAGCCTTTGAACGAAGCAATTAGGTACAAAAGGTTCAGGATGGAGTCTATTTACTCAATCAGAAGTCTGCTGCAAAAGGGTTACTTCATGGCGACCATAGATTTAAAGGATGCCTATTTGCATGTTCCCATCAGAGAGAGTTCCCAAAGATACCTCCGACTGGCATTACGGATAGGAGAACGGGTTTACCATTTTCAAAGCAGGGCCTTGCCGTTCGGCCTTTCCTCCTCGCCAAGGATTTTTACCAAGATCCTGGCAGAGACACTCGCACCCTTAAGGCTACAATCTATAACTGTGATCCCTTATCTGGACGATCTGCTATTCATAGCACCAACGAGGGAAAGGCTTCAGAAAGACCTAAGTGTAGCGCAGGAGTTGTTAGCCCACCTGGATTGGATAGTAAGTACGGAAAAATCGAATCTCTTTCCCTGCCAAGAGATCCGATTTTTGGGGTACACAATCAATTCTGTCAAGCAGAATATCTCACTGCCACCACAATATAGAACATCTCGTACAGAGAATAGCAAGGGTCCAAACAAATCTTCCCGTCACAGTAAGGGAAGTCATGTCTGTACTAGGCCTCATGACGTCTGCCATTTCAGCAGTCAAGTGGGCCTGATTCCACCAGAGACCACTTCAGGCTTTTCTCTTGCAGACTTTAGGGAGAAAGGGCCTAGAGGACACGATGGTCATTCCTTCAAGGGTAAGGCAGGCCTTATGGTGGTGGAGACATCAGGACAATCTACAGAATGGGGTTCTGTGGGTATGTCCAGTTTCCCACATACTGACCACAGACGCCAGCAGTTGGGGTTGGGGGGCCCACCTGGACGGTCAGTGGGCGCAAGGAGTTTGGACGCAGTCACAAAGACAGCGGTCCTCCAATTACAGAGAGTTGAAGGCAGTGGCAAAGGGAATTGAGGCATTCCAGAACCAGATCAGAGGTCGACATGTACAAGTCAGATCAGACAATGTAACAACAGTAGCGTACTTAAACAAGCAGGGCGGTACTCAGAGCCCCAGTCTGAGATATATAGCCCAGGAAATTTTCGTCTGGGCAGAGAGGAATTTGGAATCCCTTACAGCAATATATCTCAAGGGAACACAAAACGTCCTGGCCGATTATTTAAGTAGACAAGCCATTTCTCAGGAGGAATGGTCACTGGATCCAGGAGTCTTTGCTCAGATAGCAGTCAGATGGGGTCTACCGGAGGTCGACTTGTTTGCCAACAAAGCAAATTCCAAACTGCCAAACTTCTGCTCTCTCAATCCAGGGGATCAGCCCATAGCGATAGACGCCCTTCAGACAGAGTGGAACTTCAAACTTTGCTATGCCTTTCCACCTCTTCACTTGATCCCAAGAGTTCTAAGGAAGTTCATAACAGAGAGTACAACGTTAATCCTAGTAGCGCCCTACTGGCCAAGGAGGTTCTCAACACTCCTATCACTAGCAACTCAGCCTCACTGGATGTTACCACACAAGAAAAAATTACTTACATAGGGGCCAGTACTTCACCCCCATCCAGCCATGCTAAACTTAGCAGCATGGCATCTGAAACAGAGATCTTAAAGGCAAGGGGTATTTCAGATGATTAAAACTCTATTGCTGAGTCGTAAGCCCGTCACAAGGGCAATCTATAAGAAGGTTTGGAGAAGATTTAACTTGTGGTTGTCAGAAACTGGGGAAGAAGAAATGGATTCTTCAGTAATTCTGAACTTTTTACAAGAGGGTCTGGACAGAGGTCTAGCCTTAAGCACTATTAAGGTGCAGATCGCGGCCCTCTCAGTTTATTTACAGCAATCCTTACAGCAAGACCCGCTTATAAACAGGTTTTGCAAAGCGGTTTCCAGGATGCAACCTATTATTTGTCATAAAACCCCAACATGGGATTTGTCTATTGTTCTAAAAGCGATCATTTCGGACCCTTTTGAGCCATTATCAGAGGCGTCCGTTAGATTAATTACGCTTAAAGCCGTCTTTCTCATAGCCATGATGTCCGCACGCAGGGTGAGTGAACTGCAGGCTCTGTCAATCAGGGAACCCTTTTTGCAGATCTTGGAGGATAGAGTCGTTTTTAGGACCGACCAAGCATTCATCCCTAAAGTCTCTTCTGCATTTCATAGAACCCAAGACATAATCCTTCCCTCCTTCTGTAGTAAACCAGCTAACAGTAAGGAGGAGCAGTTACACCTATTGGATGAGAGGAGAACCCTAATAGCTTATTTGGAAGCTGCCAGGGATTTCAGATCATTGGAAGCCCTGTTTGTCCTTTTTTCAGGAGCCCGGAGGGGAAAACAAGCCTCTAAAGGGACAATAGCAAGGTGTATCAAGATGGCTACAACAGAGGGCTACAAGGCGGTACACTTGAGTCCTCCACAAGGGTTAAATGCTCATTCCACAAGGGCATTAGTGACTTCCTGGGCGGAAAGAGCCGGTGCTACCCCGGAGCAGATATGCAAGGCTGCCACATGGTCGAGTATGTCCACGTTCATTCGACATTACCGGTTGGATCTATTGGGTAGTCAGGATCAGGCGTTTGGAAGGAAAGCCATCCAAGCAGTGGTCCCCCCCTAAATAGAGTGAGTACTTTTGTATCCTCTCAAGGGCTGACCTGGAAGACGACTGGGGAAAAACCGGAGTTAGACTTACCGGTAACTCTGTATCCAGGAGTCTACCAGGACAGCACGTTCCCACCCTTGTTGTATGTATAAATAAGTCGGTGGGTGTTTTTAAAAACTGTCTTTCAGCTCCGTCCTTCGGTTCTTGGATAAAACTGACCAGATGCCTGAGGGACCGCCTTTTAAAGAGCTGTGCAATGTGTTTCCTGTCAGGTGTGATGAGCTCCATCTCTCAAGGGCTGTCCTGGAAGACTCCTGGTAACAGAGTTACCGGTAAGTCTAACTCCGGTTTTTCCCTCCCCGCTAGCTGGCTAGCTGTCACAACTTAAAAAAAAGTGGCCGAGTGTCCTGTGAATGGAAAACTACAAAGTCCCACAGCCTTTGCTGCTGTTGGCTTGGAGTTTTCAATGAACTACCATGGCGCTTTGGTAGTTCATTCATTCTTCCTGTCAGCATATATATAAAGCCGACACACTGACAGATCTGCAGGAGACCTGCATGGCATCAGGGATCTGCCGATCGCTGGTGCAATGCTTTACAGGCTCCTGCAACAAAAAATAATAATTGCACTTTGTTTTTTACCTGGAAATGTGCATTTATTTTATTTTTTTCTAAAAAGTGAACTTATCCTTTAAGTCACCTGGGACCAAATTTATTTTTTTCTATGCTAGAATCCCCAATATGGATGGGCCAAACACCCCCGGAACTTGCGAACAGACAAAAAATGTGTGTAAACATGTGAACCAAATCAAAGTCTATGGGACACGAACATGAAAAATCAAAAGTGCATTTTAAAGGCTTATATGGAAGTTATTGCCATAAAAAGGTGTATTGGGGCCTGGGTACTGCCCTAGGGGCCATGTATCAATGCAAAAAAAAGTTTTTAAATCAATAGTTTTTTCAGGAGCAGTGATTTTAATAATGATTAAAGTGAAAAAATAAAAATGAAATATTCCTTTAAATATTGTGCCTGGGGGGTCCCCTTAGTCTGCTTGTAAAGTGGTGAATCAGTTAACACTCTTTATTACAATATGTCTTGCCTTTAAAATACAAAGATACAATATCTCAATTTCATAAATTACAGATACAATTACAATTCTCATACATCTTCTTCCATTCCTATACCTTCCTCATACATTAGCTCCCATCCCAATTCAACTTCCACTACTACTACCTACTACTTTTCCTGTCATATATCCTACTTCCTTCCTTATTTTAATTATATTGTTTCTACCCCCTCCATTAAATCCAGAGACAGGTAAGAATTATTCCACATTCCCCATATTTTATGGTATTTCTTCACATTTCCTCTGTGTTCATACATTATTCATTCATATGGGGAAATCTGATTTACCGCTTTAACCCATTGACTAACTAGTGGAGGTACAGCCTGAATCCATTTTTCCACTATTTGTTTCCTTGCCATGAACAGTACTTATCATGGTATTTCTGGGCCAATGCTCATCTTTACGCAGCCCCAGAAGGCATACCTTTATCGTGTTTGGGACTTGCCTTTTTAACATTTTTGACAATTTTTCTACAATTAATTTCCAGTATCCCATGACATTATTACAATACCACATGACATGGAGGAAATCCGCCCCCTCTTGGTGGCACCTTACACAGTTTGTTGTTCACATCCTCCCCATTTTATGTAGTCTACTTGGACTAAGGTATGTTTGGTGTATAATATTTAACGGAATCATTTTATTATTAACTGCTGGGGATGCTGTCAAGTGTGAGGAGCAAATTCCCTCCCATTCACTATCCGCCATCTGTGGGATAGCTACCTCCCATTTATCCCTCACTTTCAGTGGTTCACCATTTATTTTATTCTGCAACAGATGTGAATACACTTTAGATATCAATCTCTTTGGCCCTTGTGATCTCAATATCACAATAAAAGGGATCTTTGACATGTTAAGCTTCTTCTTGCCAAATTGCACCTGCAATATGTGTCTAAGTTGCAAATATTCGTAAAATTGTTTATTTGGGATTTTGTATTGCTCACTTAAATATTCAAACGATCTCAATGTATTTTGGTCATAAACTTGTTCTAACGTGTTTACATTTTTTTGTCTCCAGAAATGACTATCTACAAATGTTTTAAGGTGGTCAAAAGCTGGGTTGTTCCACATAGAGGGAATATTGCTAAAACCTGTCCGTTTTTTTTCTTCCTTTCATACTGTCCTTGACATTGTTCACAAGGATCTTAACTCTCGGTAAATTTGATGGATGTGCTTCCAGTCCCACCATCAATTCATCTACCTGTAACAGGTTTAACAGATGTCTCTCAGCCCCTATCTCCTGCTCCTGCATTACCCATGTTCTTAGATGTTTTAGTTGGCCAGCCAGGTAGTATGAATAGAGATCAGGTAATGCCATTCCTGTTGCTGTTTTGGGTCGTGTGTAACGTTATTAATTTTATTTTAAGTCTACTTTTAGCCCATATGAACTTTGAAAATTGAGAGTTCCGTTTTTTAAAGATCTGCTTAGGTATTCGCACTGGTTGGTGTGAAAGGACATACAGGCATTTAGGCAAAATTATTGTTTTAATCCAATTTAGTCTCCCTGCTACTGACAATGGTAATTTATTCCAAACTCTCAATTTGCTTTTGACATATTCTATCATCGGATCTATATTGGCTTCTAAGGCTTCCTTTGGTTCTAAAGTTATATTTATGCCCAGATATTTAATGAGTTCACTACTCTTGATGGGGTTTGGGGCCCCCCTCTGCCTCTCTACCCATTGGCATCAATACTGATTTCTGCCAATTAATCCTGAGGCCTGAAAATGATCCGTATGTATCTATTATTTTCATGGTTTCCACCAATGATGTTTGCGTATCTCTCATGAATAATATGATGTCATCCTCATATAGACCTATATGTTCAGTCCTTTCCCCTATCCTGATTCCTTTAACCTTTTCAGACTGTCTAAATCTCATGGCCAATGCTGCTATTGCAATTGCAAACAATTGCAGGGATAGTGGGCATCCCTGTCTTGTTCCTCTATATAACCCTTTGTAGGGGACAGTAAACCATTTACCAGTAGGTTTGAGCATGGTTGTTTATATAATATCCTTACCCATTTCCTAAATCTATCCCCAAACCCAAATTGCCTCAATGTTCCTTGAAGAAACTCCCACTCTATAGAGTCGAATGCCTTGGCAGTACCTCATGATGCCAAGGCACTCATCTCTGGGATAAATTCCCTCAATTGTGCTATTAAGCGTGTTCTCCTTATATTGGCTGATGTCGATTTTTCTGGCATAAAGCCTGTTTGATCACTAGTTATAATAGATAGGATTACGTGTTTAGTCTTCTAGTCAGGATTTTCGCCAAAATTTTGTAGTCTATATTTAGGAATGAAATAGGTCTATATGACACACATTCACTCTTGTCCTATTCTGGCTTTGGTATTAATATTACTGTCGCCTCATACATTGAAAGTGGCAACTCCCCCTGTGAGAAAGTCTCTTTATACATTCTAGTCAGTATTGGTACTATAATTTCCATATAACGCACATATACTTCTAATGGGTTGCCATCTGGCCCTGGGGACTTTCCGTTTGCGAAAGAAAGAATAGCTTATCGTACCTCCTCCTTCTCTATTTCATTTTCCATCATCAATACCTGTTCTTCTGTAAGCTTTGGGAACTCCAGGTCCTCTAGATACTTCTCTATCTCTTCCGTTGCACATGTCAACGTAGAGGTGTACATTGAGGTTTAGTATCTATGGAAACAGTTAAGTATCTCTCCTGTCGTATGTACCAGTTCTCCTTGCTCGTTTTTAAGCCTTGGAATCATCAAAGATGTTGTTTGCTGCTTAGTTATAAAAGCCAGCATCTTACTAGATTGATTTCCTTGCTCAAAATTTCTTTGTCTTAGGAAAAATATTTTACGATTGGCATTAGCCGATAATTGATTCCTGTATTGGCGCATTAATCTGGCCCATCTTATCTGTTTATTAATTGAGGGACTAGCTACATAATCTGCTTGGGCACATAATTCAGCCAGTGCCAATTCTTCCTGTCTGTTGGATCTTTTAATGTATGAAATTGTTGATTTCATTGCCCCTCTTAAAAACGATTTGAAGGTATCCCAAGCCATCCCATCCTTCTCGTCATCTCCATTTGCTTCTAAAAAGACTTCTATCTGTTCCCGTACTCGGTCGTTAGTTCCAATCTGTTTTAACCAATAGGGGTGTAACCTCGAACCAGGGAGTCTCCCCTTAGGGCCTATTTTAAGTTTTAACATCAATGGGGAATGGTCCTACACCCCCCTAGGCATATATGTTGCTGAGTAAAACAGGGCTTGTACCTTTTCATTCCCAAACACCAAATCTATTTGTGACAGACTCCCTCTTCCTGGTGCTGATCTCGAGTACATTCTCTTGCCGGGGTTCTCAGTCTTCCAAAGGTCTATCTACCCAACCTCCTTCGTTAACTTTCCAATAATATTGGGTCCTACTGTTCTCTTTTGGAGAGGTTTTCCATGTCTATCTAATTTTGGGTCCAGCCACATATTAAAATCCCCCATGCACACAAGATAGGCCTCTGGATATTGTGTCATAAATTGAGTTGAGCGAACACCTGGATGTTCGGGTTCGGCGGGTTCGGCCAAACTTTGCGGAAACGTTCTGGTTTGGTACCGAACGTTACCCGAACTTGACCCCGGACCCTGAACCCCATTGAAGTCAACTTTTCGGCACAAAAATGGCTGTAAAAAAGTCTTGGAAAGTGCTAGAGGGCTGCAAAAGGAAGAAACATGGGAGATGTTATTAGATCTGCAATCTGTCCCTCAAAGCAGTAGTAATCTCTACCTAGTCCAGTATCAGATTGTTCTGTAATCAGATCGTTCTGTAATGCAGGATGAGAGATCGTTCTGTAATCAGATCGTTCTGTAATGCAGGATGAGATGTTACTAGATTTGCAATCTGTCCCTCAAAGCAGTAGTAGTAATCTCTACCTAGTTATTAGATCTGCAATCTGTCCCTCACAGCGCCGGCAGCATGCTCTCCCTACACTAACCTGAGAGCATGTGACATGTAGCACTGTGACTCCAGCCTCATATAGAGGCTGGGTCACATGATGCACTGACCAATCACAGCCATGCCATTAGTAGGCATGGCTGTGATGGCTTCTAGGGAAAACCAGTGAAATGATTGTTGATTGGCTGCCCTGCAGCTATTCAACATGCGTGATAAAATACCAGAACCCAGAACCCGGACTTTTCCTCAAACGTTCAGGTTCGGGTTCAGGACAGTTCGGGTTCGCTCAACTCTAGTCATAAATAATGTTGCTTCCTTGAGTACTCCCAATGTCGCTGGTGGTGGGTTATAAATCCCCATAATTACAAATGGTAGTGAATATAATATAGCATATATAAATATGTATCTTCCATCTGGGTCTCTTTTAATCCTGATACATTCCCATGTCACTCTCCTATTCACCAAAATCGAGACACCCCTTGAATAGGATGTATAGCAGGAATGAGAAGCCCACTGAATCCAAGGTATTTTAAAATAGTCTAGATGGTCTTTAGTCATGTGTGTTTCTTGCAGACAAATTATTTTTGCCTGGATTTTTTGGACAGTTGAAAGTACCTGTATGTGCTTAGCTTTTGTGCCTTGTCCTCTTACATTCCAGGACAAAAAAGCACACTGTTCAGCTGTGTAAAAAACAAAGACAAAACCATATTCTTGCTTTTTTCAATAGTGTTCTTACGTATTGATAATGGCATGCTTTATTTCTTCTAGTAGTTCCTTTCCACTCACTTGCTCATTTTTTCCAGCTTGGGTATTCTGTCCACTCTGCCATACCTTCCATAAACACCACTCCAATACCAAAACAAAAACTAGGGCATTACCAACGTATCGCATCTGCTGATACATGGGTAGTGTTGAGTGAACCCGGACTGTAACGTGCGGGTCCGTACCGAACTTTTGGGTGTCCGGGACCCGGACCCGAACACGGACATTTCAAAAAACGTTCGGGTTCTGGGTTCTGGTAATTGATCACGTATGTTGAATAGCTGCAGGGCAGCCAATCAACAAACGTTTCACTGGTTTGCCCTTAGAAGCCATCACAGCCATGCCTACTAATAGCATGGCTGTGATTGGCCAGTGCATCATGTGACCCAGCCTCTTTATAAGCTGGAGTCACAGTGCTGCATGTCACATGCTCTTGGGTTAGGGTAGGGAGAGGAAGCTGCCGGCGTGAAGGAGAGATTACAGACATTTTAACATCTGATCCTGCATCCTGAGATTACTACTGCTGTGCTGTTGCTCTGAGGGACAGATAGCATAAATTTTGAGATTTCACATGCCGCTGCTTTGAGTTGCAGATTGCAGATCAAACTCTGCATAAAACAACGATCGCTAGGATCGTGCACAACGATCGGATTGTTGGAGTAATATGAGATTTCAAATACTGCTGCTTTGAGTTGCAGATTGCAGATCAAACTCTTCATAAAACAACGATCGCTACGATCGTGCACAACGATCAGATTGTTGGAGTAATTTGAGATTTCAAATACTGCTGCTTTGAGTTGCAGATTGCAGATTAAACTCTGCCTAACGCAACGATCGTTAAGATCGTACACAACAATCAGATTGTTGGAGTAATTTGAGATTTCACATACTGCTGCTTTGAGTTGCAGATCAAACTCTACCTAACACAACAACGTACACAACGATCAGATTGTTGGAGTAATTTGAGATTTCACATACTGCTGCTTTGAGTGACACATTGCAGATCAAACCCTGCCTAACACAACGATCGTTATGATCCTACACAACGATCAGATTGTGGAATCGTACACAACGATCAGATTGTGGGAGTAATTTGAGATTTCACATATTGCTGCTTTGAGCGATCTGCCTGCACTAGGTAGAGGCTTCTGCTTAGAGGGACAGATTCTTGTTCAAAAACCATTGCCTACTCCTATAGGGCCAGCTGTTGCTGTAAGTGACACATTATTGTTCAAAAATCATCTTCTAGTTTTAAAGGGAGAGTTTCCAGCTGTTGCTTAGAGGGACAGATTCTTGTTCAAAAAACATTGCCTACTCCTATAGGGCCAGCTGTTGCTGTAAGTGACACATTATTGTTCAAAAAGAGGGAAATCTTGATCCTCTACTAAAAACTTGTTATTACACAGTGAATGTCGTTGTCGACCGGGATATCCTC